>CM032886.1:30376653-30769153 GCA_019176425.1 Megalops atlanticus
TTTACCAGTTCCAATACAGCAAACATCATGTTAATTCTTGTGGCAAGTTTTCTTTTATATACCAAAGCATGGAATCCATTATTAAAATAACCAAAAACGGAGGAAGGTTGTGGGCCTGTATATCAGCAATATATAAATATTACAATTTCCATGATAACAGAAATTAGGACATCCAATGTTGCATTTTACAGGCATTATTTATCCTTTAAATAATTATTTTGACCATTGTTTTTTCAAACAGAAGCATTTTACCCCTCATTTATATGTAATCTGATCCTTTACTTTGATTTGTTGTATTAATTCCCTCCATTTATGTGTCTGGGGACTCTGTTTCAGAAATCAGTTCTTTGTTATTAGTTTCAATGCTGTTTTGTCATAATTCTGAACAGGTAACATGGTGCACTTTAAAACTGCAATGGCAAGGAAGACATTCAATCCAAGAGCTCTGACACTGAAAAACCCTTACAAGTTTCATGTTCATTTTGTCTCATGTTCCTTATACACCCTTACGTTTAACGTGTTAAAATGCAGTTGTACTGTATGCTGTACAGTATAGTTTTTAAATCTGCATGAAAAACTGCAAAAAAAGAAACAAGGGAAAATTTGTATTGGCCAAGACCAGCAGCTGTGGGACTGGTTTGACATCTCTTTTTGAGCACTGCTGCATTTTATCCAGTGCAGAGAGAGATTCATTCTCTGTATCTGGGACAAAGTGTACCTTTGGTCGAAGCCTGAACTGAATTAAGTGGTTGAGCACAAAGTTCCGGGCTCAAAGTACCCTCTGTCAGCAGCTGGCACATTGTGTTAAGCCTGAACGCGTTAACATCCCGAATACTTTCCTCCTGTGTGGAGAGAAATGTATTGTATGGAGTGGAAAAGGTTGCTTGAGTGACACTTGACTAATTTAATGTGAGGGGAACATCCTGTATAAGCCAAGTTGAGCAGCAAAAACAAGCCCACACTGTCCACACCTGCTTCCCTGTTAACAAAACAAAACTCCCCCTAGTGGAGCAGAGCTCTCACTGCGCCACAGAACTGAAAAGCTGTACAATTACGTAAGACCTTGTAGCTTGAGTGTTTTTATTTTTACTTTGTGTATTGATTATTTTAATTATTTTAACTGTTTCACCTTGGCTGCAGCAGGTGTTTTTGTATTCATGGTGATGCCTGTTATCACTGTGTGTGTGTGTGTGTGTGTGTGTGTTTGTGTGTGTGTGTGTGTTTGTATATATACATGTCTGTATGTATGTGTGTATTTGTTTCTATGTATGTGTATGGAAGGGGAGGGGTGGGGGTTGAGAGGGGAAGCAGTTTGGCAGATAAACGTCACTATGACCTGTAAGACAGACGCAAACGAAACCCAAATTCTCATTGAATTCTCACCCCCTCCCCTTGCAGGCCGTCTACAAGCCCTGGCTGTGCTCCCAGTACTTCCGGATGACGCAGATGCATTGCAGCAACAAGATCCCATGCAAGCAATACTGCCTGGAGGTGCAGCAGAGGTGCCCATTCATATTGCCGGACAATGATGACCTCATTCACGGAGGAAGCCCCAGCTTTGTCTGCACAGGTAAAAGGGACAGGGACTCTGGAGACTTCAACCACTTTCCCTTGTCTTTGATGTGCACCCATGCATGTCAGTACCGAGACACAGAATGCCGGGCTATCGATGTGAACACGCTAACAGCCCCCCAGCACTGGGATTCAGCTGGGTACCAGTGCCATCTAGTGGTCAGTCAAGGGATGGCAACATCAAAGCCCTGACTGTGTATAGTTCCATTGCCTAGGGAGAAGGTGGGTTGTTGATCGGCTTTGCATCCCATTGTAATCCTGGATGCTGCTGCTGATCATCAAATAGTAGCTAATGTGGCTTGCCTTGTCGGATCACACTATAATGGGCTTCGGCAATGCCATCAGGAGTCAAACAGTGCATTTAAATGAAAGCAATTAAAATTTCAAGCACGTCAAAAGGTGTAATTACCTGTCTTTGTTCATGCTTCTTTATTGCTAATACATCAGTGATTTAATGGATGTTCTTGTGACAGGTTAACTGCTTTTGCTGAGCCCCTGTTTGCATTGGTGTCTACACACATACCTGACACACATTAAAAACCAATCATATCACAGCCATCATGATTGGCTCTGCCTGGCTTTGACCGTGATTGGTCAGTCAACATTTTCCCTGTGACGTATCTTTACTGGGCCTTATTCTGGGGGGCTGCGATCTTCTGTTTTTAAAATGTTTTTTTTTTTTTGTCTTTTTATCTTTTTTTATTTACAGGGCTTTTAGAAAACTACCAGGCCAGCGCCGAGACAGAGACAGAGTGCTGTGACGTCCGGTGGGACTTTAAACCCGACAGCCGATCCAGGGGGACGGCGCACAGGACTCACCCATCGTGCCACCACCGGACGTCGGTCACCACCTCGGCGGCCGCCAGACTGTGCAACAGCAGACTGAAGCTGTGCGTGCTGGTCCTGGTCCTCCTCCACACCGTGGTGACGCTGACCGCCGCGCAGAACTCCACGGGGCTGGGCCTGGGGGCCTTCTCCGCCACAGAGGAGAGCGCCGCCAACGAGGAGTGACGGGCGGGGGGAAGGGGGAGGGGACACGCCCCCACCTGGAACACACCCCCACAGAGGCTCTGCCCCACGGCAGCCGCGCGGGAAACCAGGATTGTGGTGTGGCACCTGCAAAGCCTTCTGGGTAGAGGTACCAGAGGCGGGAACGCAGAGACTGGAAACATACAAACAAACAAAAACACACAGAAACAAAGAGAAAAACATACGCTCACACAAGAGAACAAGGCAACGCTGCAGCCCCTGTGGAGTTAAAAGGCTTCTTTTGAACTGAGTTCTCTCACAACATTTTCTACATTGTGTTTAACAGTTTGGAATTGTTTTTCACTAGATTGCTACAGGATTTTTTTTTTTTACTTATGTCTTTGCTGGTTTTATTTGTTATTAGGTCTATGGGCAAATACGGGGTGGTGATAGGACATGAGGGAGTATGATATAGCATATTGGAAAGCAAAGCTCTATGCATGTGTATGTGTATGTATGGCTGTCCAGATATTTATTTTTTTGGAGTTTTATTGTTTTGTAAAGCTGCATACAAACTGGGTCACCTCAACCATGTTGCATAGTTAAGAGTTTACTTAAGATTACATGTTGAACACACACAAACTCAAGCACATGTTTTCCTCATATCCTCACCTGTGAAATGTGCACTCAAACAGCAGGTGTCTATGTGCGCAAATGCAGGCCTGCCTGTCCACTTGCACGGTTATTGTGATGTCACTTCCTGCGGCTCCACCCACTTCAGCAAAGGAATTTAAGTCAGGGGCCAAAAACAGCATGTCAGAATCCTTTGTGGAGCCTCAGACTCTCTCGAGGTGATGGTCCAGACTCGTCCTGTTCATTCCCCATTTATGTCAGTCTTGTTTTTTCGCATGTGCCGGTCCACAGAGAGTTACTATCCATTTAAACTCAGTTCACTTATAAATGAGAACTTTTTCAAGTCCAAGCCAGTAATCACACACCAAAAGACAGCTCTTGGCTTTCAAAACAAGTAAGATATTACACACGCTAGTTACAATAATAATTATAATAATGATAATATAATATCATAATAGTGTCATGTTCCACCAAATACAGCACCGTTTAACAAAAAGAGAAAGGTGTAAGTGTTGCCTTAGGTTAGCTTAACTGGTTGCACAATCATGGGCAACTGTGTTGCAAATGTGAAAACCCAAGAAGGAGGTTTTTTTTTCTGCTGGTTTGCTGAGGTCTGTTTTTCATGAATCTTGCTTTGAGTAAAGGGCTCACTAAACACTCACACTCACCAGTAAGTCTGCAGGTTATGGACTTATTCGAAACTGAAGACTCGCCTCAGCCAAAACCTCACGCTTAAGAGATGTGTTGTCACTGCAGAAAAACTCCTACCGCCAAAGCCGGTGGTGAAACTGGAAGCATGGGTGAGCGAACAACCCAGGCATGTGGCACGGGTGCGAGAGGGAAGCTTCATAAAGGGCTGGTCTGATTTCTTTCTTTCCGTTTTTACATGCAGAGGATGAGGTGCCGGTAGAGTGCAGAACAGACAGCGCCGTTCAGACATATAGGCACAAACAGAAGATCCTTTACTGTAGCTCCTGATTCACAGAGGAATCGCTGGTGTTAAGTCCAGGCAACTACACCTTCTCATGTATCACATCCGCTAAATAATCCAGCACTGCAAAACCCAAATCAACAAATGGGAAAATGGTTACATTTCTCAAATGATAGCCTGTAGTAATGATATTGATACTGATACTTTGAAAGGGTCACATGTCTAACAAGAATACTATGGAAAAGTCAGTATATAAACCTCCTCTTTCAAAGTCTCACATTTCTTTTGAAAAATGCCTGGCAATTGAAATTACACAAGTGGTCAATTAATTACCAGATTTTTTTAACACTGCAGCTGATGAACAATGAAAGTTCTATAAAAGAGAAATGGTTTTGGTAATATTTAGAAATTGCATTCAAATATATTCAAATATTATTGTCATACCGTGAATTGCATTTTGATTGAACCCCTTGTGAATGGAGATGTGATGGAGGATGTGTTTATTACAGCAAGCAGAAGGAAATGCAATACTTGTGCATGGTCACGATTGCGATTCTGTGGACGACCATGTATGGTCTTTGCGGTAGTTACCCCAAAGGAGTTCCTTTCGCATGACCAATCAGTTTGCTAAGTTTTCTCTTTTACAAAGTTTATTGATTTTTCAAAAATCTACCTCTACCTAACAACGTCTGATTGGACAATGTGAGTTTGTGTCTTTGTACTTGTCACGATCATTGACACATTTCCATGGATGGAACTGATTTCATCCAGGGTAACGAATCAAGGCCGACTAATATTAATGTACCACTCACCTGGCCCCAGGTAAGGTCGTGCCTACCCCTCCAATGCCATCTCCTGGTGCAACAACCATGAAGCAAATTCATTTTGTCCTTTTCAAGTATGGGGGCCAAAATTAATCATCTAAACATAGTGAACAGGAGGCCAAAAGTTCCCCTGTTGGTTTTAATTGCTCCAGCACTACCCTTAAAATTAAAAACAGCTGAATATTTCAGAACTTTACCCCTTTCACTTTAAAATCCAAAATAAATACACATAATCATATAGCTTATGAATCTTAACAAAATACTGTTCCACAAAGCCTTTTCTCATTTCTGTGGCACATAAAAATGTTTTATTAACACATAACATTAACATTTGATAAATTAAGTAAAAATACTACAGAGATGAAGGATTTTAAAAATATATCTATTCATTTATGTATTATGTATACATTTATTTGGCAGAGACTGTTATTGAGGTTAGTATGGTATTTTCCCAGCATTGTATCTTGAAGAGTGTGAATGATAGAAATGTATTGGTCAGTCAGAAACAGCAGATGTTACAGCAGGCTTCCCCCTCATAAGTTAGCTTGTGTTGGTTTTTTTTTTTTTTTCATTTTCTAGAATTAAGTCAGATACCCTAAAAGATGCACTTCAGTGTGGGGGCTGTGAGGTGTGTGCAATCACTGCTTGTCTGTGATAAGTTCTTTTGAAAGACAAGTACAACCAAGAACCCAAACTGAAAAGTTTATCTGTTAATATGTATGTTTAAGGCTGTGGTGAAATTCAGAGAAACACACATGTAAGAAACTGTCACTGAACACAAACGACATTAATAGGCATACTCCCCACCAGCTGCATGACCGAACTGATGCTGTTTCACAGTACTAAATCAGGCCTGCTGCTAGAGACACAGTAACAACACAAGATGTGCAGTATTTCAGATGCTCTGTAAATGCAGAAACATATGGCACCTATATGCTATACTTGAGTTTCATTCCCTCCCCACAGATTCAGTAGAATACTAGCACCTGAAACTTTAACAGGAACTCTCTGATCCAAATTCCTATGGGTGGGACTGTGTGTCGTGCCTCCATTGGAAATGCAAAATAAATCAACAGGCTGTCATTTTTAACTGAAAAACAAAGCAAATGGGAACTTGATCAGAAGTGCTCTAAGCAGTAACCCCAACAGAAGCCAGCAAGCTCAAATAGGCCTCTCTCAGTTATGGTCATGGGGTTGGGGATTGACTTTTGGGCCTGGAGAAGGTGATCTTGGATCAAAAACAATTTCACACTAAAAGGTGGGGAGCTACAATTAGGTTGATTGGTCTCAGAACTGTTAAGTGCAGAAAATGCATATGGAAAACATTTAAGGGGAGACTAATGGAACACAGATAATACGTATGTTAGAGTTTAAACTGTTGAATCCTCAAACTGGAAACTCTGGCTTTAGGTAACTGCTTGGCCAATGTATGGAGTTCACTTACAGTAAGCAGAACGGACCTGGAACTATTTAACAGATCAGTCTTTTCCCCAATATACAGCACAAGTTCCTCATAAGCCCTTGACAAAAACACCAATAAACACTAATCATTATGCAAGGGCTTTGTGCATCTGGACCTGAGAGGAAAGGAGAAAGTGAGAGTACAATAAGATTTCATGGTGCTGTAGGCCATTCTACATTGAAAAAGAACAGACAGAAGTGTTTCAAAATTAGCAAGGGACAATTTGGTCCAAAAATAAAACCAAACATTTTGAGCTCATTGGCCATGCTACACAAAACTGCAAAATGTCCCACACTCCCTGTCCATACTGAAGTCAACTTCTGCTTCACTTTTTGAGCATCTCAGTTCCGTCTTTGAACCAATGATAAACACGATACTTATTAGGCGCAATACATATTGGGCAAAGGAGAACATAAAGAGGGAAGTTTGCGAGCTGGCTTATTTTAGATGCACTGCACCATAAAGTGAGGCCACCCCACAAAATAAAGAGTCAAATATTTCTTATTGTACATAAAAGAAGTCATAAAAACAATAAATGAATACTGTCTAAACGGAGGCACAGCCATACATGGTGATCCACGCCACAAATGCGACTGCTGTTTCCAGTCGGACCAAAGCAATTGTGTCACATAAGACAAAAATAGCTAGACCCCCACAGAATCTGTGTTCATTAAGATGGCATTGGTGGTTCTGCATCCGCAAAGCAAATTGGAGATAGACACACCTGCCCACTCTGCAAAGATCAGATCTGAGAGCAATTTATGCAGGCAACTAACAGCTGAGATTGGATATTTTCATATCACAGCTGGATCAAATTAACTTTACGTATATAACAATTAAATTAATGGAAGTGGGTGGTATCAAGCGTATCAGCAGTAAATGCAACTTATCTAATGCCTACTTAATGCAAATTACAGGAAAAATACAATCACAAATAATGTGCACTTAAAGGTTTCGTTTTTTTTTTCTATCCATTCATCAAAAAGAGACCAGCTTGTAGATCGCACCTCCCCCACCAGATTTTCACTGGCTAGTCAGTTTCAGTTGTATTTGTATTTCTTTCTTTCTTTTTACACATTTATTACAAATCCCTTGGATCTATGCAGTTGTAATTCCCATTTATTTTATTTTATTTGTAAATATGTCACAGATCTGGGGGAGACGGTTGTCTCCATTTTTTTTTTCTTTTTTTCTTACTTGTTCCAATGTGCACTGGACGACATAAATCAATTTCTGTTGAAATATGCTGTGTTGAAAGCGGTGTTAGCTGACCAATAGGAATGTCCTGAGATTATTGGCCTTTTAGAAAATGCTTGAGATTTTGTATGCGGAAAAAAAAACAATGAAAAAGGACTACGCTTTATTTCAAGGGCCGGTTTGTGGTGTTAACCGACTAGTAACAAATGTATCGTTACTTACCGATTAAAGCAATGAAATCTTTACTTACCGGTTAAAAAACAGATAATAAATGCCCTCTTGCAACTGATATTGTAACAACTACAAGATAATGTTAATACTCTCTGCATCATGCCCTGATAATAGTTCTTCAAGGTTTCCATCTGTCTTAATAAGTGGATAGCACACACATTTGTAACTGTTGCGTCTCATTTAACGACACATTTTATTTCTTTGAAGTCAATATTCCCTGATGTCATTGTGTCAGTTGGTGTGTAGAAATAGTAGATGCTTTATTTGAAAGCAATAATACATGAATTACTCATTTGTTAACAATATACACAGGCCCTTGCAATAAAGTGTCTATGAAAACAAGACGCATCAAGATATTATTATTATTATTATTATTATTATTATTATTATTATTATTATTATTATTATTATACTACCAGTATATTGTAATATGATAGACACTTTAGTTCCGTAACTATCTTTAATTTTTTTACAAACAACTTTGATGAAATACTTTATAAACAAACAGATGACTCATGATCTTTTCAAAAGTATGAAAACAAAGCTACAATTATTAAAACGATGTTCTGACAAAAATAAATGCAGATATGTTCAATAACGTTGTGTGCCTTGTGACATTCAAGAGCGTTGAAGATGTGTTTTACCCTGCTGCAAGGAGAACTTCCCCATCAGAAGATACGGTAGCGTTGCCATAGATACGGAATTTTACTGGGTGCCTGTGAATGTGAATGCGGCAGTCACCTGAAGGGATGATAATAAGCTGATAAATGCCTGCACGTGCACACGCCTGTCATCCATCTGACGAGGTCCTGGGAACTGTCATTCTCTTGCAGTTTCTCTTCATATTCATATTCTGATTTATTCCTTTTCATTTTTTTTTCTGATGTTTTGCCCAATGAGTAAGTGGACATAGGGAAGTAATGGCTATGATTTAAATACAAACGAGAGAACTGCGGACCGTTGTTCAGTGACAGCGGTCAAATTCCCCTGCATTACAGCATTATCTGCCTGTGCTGACAGCAAAAAGTGACTTGAACTGTAACTTCTCCCCTCAGTGAGCTGAATACACATGTCGAGCTCACGTAAGATCTCACGATCTTTCATATTACACTGTGAGGAGTACGCGAGACTACAACACACCACACACCCCAATGGGATTTTTGCACCTTTCAGATCTTTTTTTTTTTTTTTTTTGCAGTGCAGTTTAGCTGGCCTAATAGTTAATATTTCGTAATAAATTGAACGGAGATGCAGTACCTCAGAGTCCACTGGTTTACGCTACGATAATAAGCTGTCTGTCCTCTCTGCGTGGAATATAGAGGGGTCTTATGCATTTTTCCTACTTGCTACAGCGACGCTGAAGTGGACGGGTGCATACCTCCACTGTAGCTGTGATGAAACGACTCATCGAATCTTCTTGTGCCCGTGGAAATATTTACTCCCGTAGGTTCACTGTAATGATGAACTGCCCTCTAGTGGTTGTGTATGGAATTACCAGTATTAACCGCATGGAAAAACAATGTGTGACCCAGCCCAAGGCTGTTAGCTGTGCACATAGAGGCATTGGAGGTTATGGTAGCCCATATGGTTTTCACCCTCATGTGCATATGTTCTACAACTTAACAAGTGTTACAGTAAAGTAACCATGATATTGAACTGTGATTGTATGTGACGACCGTGGAGGAGGTCTGTGCCTCGGCAACTAATATCCGAATCACTGTTCTTGTTGCACAACCCACACATTGTTACCAGTTGAACTAAAGGCAATTAGCCCCTAGCTTTATAAGCAACGACTCAGGGAGTCTGAGGGACTGAAGTCCCTGCTGAACCACTCTGTTGCCTGCTACCCCCTGGCTTTACGGTAGTAGCCACTCCTTTCAGCTCTGCTACATGTACAGCACCGGTCACGTATTTGTGAGATAAAGGATAATTTAAATTGAGCGGGACAGTTCACCTCATCAAGGTCATCAACATATGGTAAATGGTTGGATTGAATAATGCCATAAAAATCTTTGCTCAAACATATTACATGTTCTTTAGCATTACCAGTTAAATATTTTTATTATCATTTTCCCTGGTCTGATGAATGTATGTATATTTTTATAGTACATATATTTATACATTTAACTTCACTCAGCCTCTGTTCATTCTGATTAGAGATACAATTACTGAATTCACTAGAACATGTGTCAGCTATGACTAGAATACCATTAATGACTGGATGTGGGATGTGAAGTCCATTTGTTGCTATAAATCATGGGTTGACTCACACATGTCAGAAAAGGACCAAGGAATTTAGACATTCAAATTGCTTTTGATGTGTCTGTGACATTTTACCTTACTACAACACCAAAGCCTTCATCATTAAATTACATAACATTTTATTTATTTATCACACCCTCTTATAAAGAGCAACGTCCAGCACAAAAGAACAGAAGTGTATCCATTCAAGCAGAATGAACAACAGTGTCAGACGAGGCTAACAACACTCCCAAACCAGTGAGTGTGAGCATAACACTATTTAAGCCCTGCCACAAGTTAACTTGTGAAACCTGACTAGACAAGGGAAGCCAGATATAATGCCATACATCCTAATCACTAGATAACAGAATCCAAAACATGTTGTGATACTACACATAAAATAAACAGCAAGCACTACAAGTAGCAGTGTTAGGGGGCAGGGACTGAGGTCAAACTGAGACACAGTCTGAAGAGGTAAGCCTTCAGTCTACATCGCAAGATGGCCAGTGATTCTGCTGTCCTGATCCCTGTGGGACGTTAATTCCACCACTGAGGAACCGGTACAGAGTGAGATTGTGTCTGAGAGAAGCGTCTCTGTCGGGATGGGACAGTCAGTTGCCACATGGTTGCAGAACGTAGTGATCTGGGTGGTATATACAGTTTGAAGACCGATTGTAGGTATGAGGGGGCTGTCCCATTCACTGTCCTGTATGCCACCACCAAGGTTTTAAACTTGATGCAAGCAATAACAGGAAGCCAATGAAGTGAGGTGGGGGTGTAACTTGACAATGTTTACGGAGGGTATTGACAAGTTGTGCAGCTGCATTAGTTGTAGGGGTCTGATGGTGCAGGCAGGAAGACAAGCAAAGAGGGAGTTACAGTAGTCCAGGTGTCAGAGGACCAGGGCCTGAACTAGGAGTTGCATACAATGCATAGTGAGGTAGGGGCATATCCTTTGCATGAAGCGAAGGACAGTTCTATCAAGTATTACGCCAAGGCTTTTGAGAGTGCTATTGGTGAAAAGGCTAAGGGACAGGTTTTGAAACGGGAGGACCTGGATGGGATGTAAAGCATCTCTGTCTTAGCCATGTGACGCTTTAAACAATGGTCCACCATCCACCGTGAAATGTCCCTCAGACCAGCTGAGATACACGCAGAGACCTGTGTGTCAGATGTCAGAAAAGTGGAGTGTCCCCAGCATAGCAGTGGTATGAAAAGCAATGGGAGGAGATGACAGAGCCAAGAGATTGCATGCAAAGGGAAAAGAAGAGGTGTACAAAGTACAGAGTACAGAGCCAGGTTGTGGGATCTAGACAACTCACCATTCCAGGACACTCTGAAAGAGCATTCAGAGAGGTAGGATTGAATCTAAAGAAGAGCAGTGTCAGTGATCCCCAACATAACTCAGTAATACACACACAGCAATAGTCTAGTTTGTATGTGCTGACATACACTGTTGACATGATCTCATTACTCTCAAAGACTACTATTACTATTAAAATCTACTACAAAATCCAACCTGTTGCTCCTCTGCCTTCATCTGTCTCCATTCCACAGATGCTAGCATAGATGTATATATGCTCTTTGCACTGTATATAAGTATACACTAGAATCATATACTTAAACATAGTTTCAAAAATGATTTTCATCAGAAATGATTTTTCATCAATTGAGAGGGCCAGTGGCAATGTGTTATGTTTGTAGAAAATATATGCACCTTTAATCGTTAGAGACCATCACAAGACTGTCATTTAAAGCTAACATTGATTTTAAGACAATATAATGGAATAGGTTTTTTATAGCAACCAATCTGAGACATCTAAACAACTAAAACAGTTTTTTTCAATTAACATTTATGTATAATGTATTACAATCCATTACCTGTGATAGCCCTTTAAAGGGCAAACATGGAAGGCATTCATTTATAACTCTTTCAGATGACACTTGTCCTGTCTGTGTCACTGCTCCTGTCCTCTTAATCTGTCTTGCCTGGTAGCTGTAAACATATCAGGAGGCTCCTCAGACAGTAAGCATTGATTTAATTAAGTTTTAGACAGGTGGAGCACAACAGCTGTGGACCACATGAGGGTAGCAGATAATAAAGTCTTTGAAATACATTAATCCCAGGGTAATGACTTTTTAATGCAAATATTCCCCAAGTGAATATTACTAGGTGGTAATTATGAAGCAGACAATGTGGACAATGTTGAGTGAGATTTGGTTAGAGGAACTACAAGAGTAAATAATTGACTTGCATACTGCACATCTTACAGTATGTCTAATGTTGAACCAACTACTGAATGCACCCACGTGTGTTCAATTATTAATGAGAGCATTGACAGGTGTAGCAAAGGGCAAGAGCAGTCATCCCACCTGGCCTTGAACCCAGGTATACGGGGTACCAAACATACAACTTTGACCGCAACGCCAAAGAGCCAGGCTTGTTGGTATGGCAGTCAGAGGCATACTCAACCGTAGTGACGGCACTCCGTCACAACAGGTAACATGCTTAACGTCTTTATATAAAGCATACAGTACAAGTAAATGGTTATAAGTAGATATTGTAAGACTACTGAAAACTTTTTCTGAGCAATTATAGTACCTTTTAGTAATACTATCAGTAATAGTATTACGGCATTTTACAAGACAATTTTTCCCTCGCATTATCTTTGTACATATTTATCATGCAAATTTTAGATGTAGACAATAAGGCATCCAATTGATCACCTAAAATAATACTGTGAAATAACTGTGATGTGAACTAGTTCGGTGCACCCACGGTATCCACTTTGAGTCGAGCACAGCTGAGTCGAGCTGCGTTTGTGATACTGCATTGTGAATGAAGACAAGCAGAAACCGTGTGTCACGGACAGTAGCTGAACACAACATGTTTCGTGGAATTAGCCAGTTTTTCGAAACAGATCATGGGCCATTTCTCACTGACTTTCTTTCTTTTCTTTTTTAAGATAACGTAGAGATAGAGTCCAATCCAGGTAAATGGTCAGAAAAACACTAATATCTGATCGTTGATAAGGGATCCAACCATACTTCACACACCACCCCTGTACCCTTCAGCTATGTCAGCTGACTATGACCTGTATAATAAAACAGCTCATTTGCTAAAACAACCCCTTGCATTTTTATTTGCCGTGAGAAATTATAGCATTTACAACTGGAAATGAATGTTAATTTTTACATTGACACTTCCGTTTTTTCATCTGTGTAAAATGGGTTTTAAGATTTTAGAATTAGCATACACCTCTGAACAGCGGCGCTAACAGTATTTTCCCAGCGTTCCTTGCATTGCCTGACCATAGCCACTAGAGGGAGATATAGTACCATTAATCTATTAGAATATGAGCCTTTATGTAGTTGTATGTTAAAGAAAATGCTGTGGGTCTTTTGAGATAGTTTGTCTGTCTGTGAAACTTCACTGACTTCAGGATAATACATTTCAAAAGCTGAATATAAGTAAATATTTGAAACCCAACTGCAGCAGATCACTCCAGCAAGGCCTCTCCAGCTGTAGTATATGTGACTGCACTACACCCCTACACTACTGACCATCTCAGAATCCTCAACACAGCTCCACCCTCCCACCTGTGGTGACAGAAGCATACATGCAGCATGCTGCCTCCCGGAACACATATAACAGGGTTGGAGTGTGTGCTTTTAACTGATACTAGTTATCACCAGCTTTATCAATAACATTTGTCTTAATGTCATTGGACCATTGCTGGGGTAAAGAAACAATTTGAGACACCTGGGGATTCTTGAACCCCACCAATGTGAATGCAAAGGAATACGACCTTTGACAAGGTGACAGTATTACCGTTGACATGGTTCCAAATTGAGACTGACACCGTCAGGGGCTTCAGTCTCTGTGCTGCAATGGCAGTGCCTTTGCAGACCTTGAATGCAAGCACCCAAATGGTGCAGAGAGAGACAGTGGGAGGCATTGGCCAGGATTTCAACAATGTTGAATTTCCATTGATTTAATGTTAGTCTGAAGTCAGCTGGGTTTGTGGTTTTTGGTTATGTTACATCTTTACAACAGGGGATGCAAATCACATACAATGGAAATGGGTATGTACAGTAAATATTTCCTTGAAGTTGGTGTGGACTACATTTATTTTATTCCACAGGCTAAAAAGATTAAATCAACATCAGCCAGATACAAATTATTCCATTTACAGTGATTCTTGTGAACTAAATTTATTTTTATCATTACATGCTTCCATTTATTGCAGCTATTTATTTTCCATATCAAATAGTGTTGATAGTTGGCCATGTGGGTACAGGAAATCAAATGACACATTTTAAGTGTGTATAAACCCATAAGGCATTCAAAAAGCATATGTAAGACATTAATAAACATGTGATTGCAACAGCTATAGGCCAATGCTGTGGTTCATGCAACACCACATCACATAACTCTGTCAGCTCATAACTCAAGTTTAAGCCATTTAAGCCAAGTTTTTATTTTCAGACCTGTATTGTGTGTAAGTCCATCCATACAGAGGCCATCAGTCCTCGACTATTACAGTCTGAATCAGTGAATGGAGGAACAGTGGTGCCTAGGTCTGATTGGTTTCTCTCTATCACAGCAGAGGTGTTCGCTGTCAGGGGCATCAGCGGTGAAAAATGGGGGTCCACAACCCCCATTAGCCCCCTCTCCAAGATGGATAACGAACACGGAAACGTTCATTATCTCCGGGAGTCCTGAAGACTCGGGAAATGCCAGATTTAATGAAGCCACACTCAGCTGAAGAACACAGGAAAGCATCTATTATTAAACGATCAGGCAGGTGGCAGGACAGACTGAATGAACCTGACTCAACAGTTTTCTCTTGAGTCCAAGCGCTTACCCTTTTCAAGAGCAAATTAAAAATCACCACCTGATATGACCTTAATGCAGTCCCATAGTCAATCAGTCAGCTAAAGAGGTAGATTGGGATATAATGGCCACCCAGCCACTGAGAAGAGGCGCTCTATACTGGTATTCAGTTGAAAGAAATACAGACAACAAGCAATAGCAGTCTTGCACTGTATAACAATTGACTTGCCAGCAGCTTTTAAACTGAAACTCAGGTGGACAGAAACCGGGCACTGTGATAGCAGCACTGCTGTGAGCACTGATAGCTCTGTTATCTGACCTCTCAGCTCCCACCAGAATGACGGATGTTAGAGCGACCGAGCTAACAGGCTAAACTCTCCCCCTCCTCCTCATTCTCTGACTGTGGGCTGTCTGACCTGTGACCAGGAAGTGAACCTTGACCATTGACACCTCACTCCCCCTTCCCCGCGGCTGCTTCTCCCACAGATTCTGTCTCGTTCAATTTCCTCCTCTTGTTATGAGGCAACGGTCCTCAGAGCAAAGGCGGGTGACCCGTGCTCGGTCGGGTGTCTCTCGTTCGGCTGTGAGCCAGGCCCCGCGGCACGCAAATGTCACCACGCCATGTGAGGGACCGACCGCCTGTAGTTGATAACCCTGACGCCCACTCTGGAGCACGCCTCCCTCTGTGTCCCCTGATTGCACCATAGCAGTACTACGAGTAACTGTCTCTGAAACAAGAAAATTGCTCACCTCGGCCTCATGAGAAGGCAATGCCATTCTTCCTGTTAACTTGGAACCAAGGCTGGGCAGGGCTCTGCTCTGTGAGTTTATCAGTGGAGCTCCAGGGCGCATGTAGAGATTCATTTATATGAAAAATGCAGTAACACTGTATGTGCATGTGTGAATGTTCAAATTCTATAGTCTTGAAAATACTTTGACACAACAGACATTAGAATGGAAGCCATAAAGAGCAAAAAGAAATTAAATGATCGTTTGGAGAGCAGTGCTTTCAAGCTGAAATAGCTGAAATACACACTATGACTACCCAAGAGTGCTGGCTTTAAGGACATGGCTGAATTGGTTCACAGGTACAGCACACTTTTCAGGCTGATACCAGCTGTGGCACGCTCTGGCTTTGAAACCCTATAGGAGGAGAAGCTGGAATGGTGGGGTCACAGGGTGCTGCAGAAAGTCTGAGATAAAGTTAACAGAACCTTTTCCCTCAGAACCAACAGAAACTGAGCATACCCTCTCTTCCCGTACCAAAAGTGGATGGACCCTGTAGCCGGAGGTCAGGGTGAATGGGTCACATTACGCTTGGGATAGGGGCATATACAGTGACAGCCTTTTCATGAGCGTCTGTCTCTGTTGCTGTGCTCTAAAAAAAAAAAAAAAACGAATATACGCATTCTCAGCATCACATATGATACCTCCTTGATAATACTCGTCTGGGTGAATTTCACATTCAAATAACCACATCACTGAAATAAATGCCATCAAATGAATGCCCTGCAACACCATGCCATAAATCTGCAACTCAAAGGGATGGGAAATTAGGATATTGGACATATCTAGTAAAATAAAACACATTCTGCAGATGAAATTATTAATTAATCTGTACAATGAATATTAACAATTAGATATGTCATGATTTTGCCAGATTAGGATTAGTATGAGAACAATATGTTCAGTGGAAAACTAAAATGTAGGAGTCTGAAAGAACTGTATCTATGGACAGGTTTGTAAGAATACATGTTCTGATTCAGCTAGGTCCCAAAAAACAGATGTTATAAAACACTGCTGTAACACTTGGGCAGGTAGCATGAAAAGTGATTACATTCAGTTTACATAAATAATGCTTTTATGGACAACAACTTGGACGTAAAGAAAAACTTCCTTATTAAAGCAGACAATATGAAACATCTCTACAGCTGATCGATAATAATGCAAAATGCACTCTGACTGTATTGCACCTAGTGCCCCAGCAAGCAGAGCTACTCTCCCACTCGTATATCCATCCTCAAGCTCTGTGGCAAGCCTCTGGAGGAGGCCCTCCTACATCGGTACATGCCATCTCTCCCATTGAGTGGATTTCATTGGCCAGGCCTGATAAGAGCAGTGTATGTCATCATTTTAGTCCTCAGATATCCACAATGTAAAAATAAGGAAGAGGAAATGAGTGGAATGATGGCCACCAGGTTCAGTGCGGTTCTAAACTTAATGGTAACACAATGGTGGATGACATCACACTTGCTTTGCAGACACTTATCTGGAGTTACTTCTTTACTTATTTACAGCGACTTACTTACAAAGGGTACATTTTTATGACGCACATTAAATAATGTGTATTATGTGTATTATTACTGAGACAACAGCTAGATCTTCACTGAGCCAGTGTGGGTTAAGCACCTTTCCAATTCCTTCGGACACCTGGGAATTGATCTGCCAGCCTTTTCTGGGGGATTACAAGCCTGGCTACTGGCCACCATGCTGGCAGAACTGCTCAGCATGTGCAATGGGGTGAGTCAGAGAACAGGGCAAGCTTAGTGCATGTAAATGACAGTCTCTATTCAGACTTCAGAGTAGAGCACATTGGGCCTGATGGAGCATGTTGGGCAGTTAATCATAAAGGTAGGCTGCCATTTCATAAATTCAATCAGCAGACTTGGTGAGACTTGACAGGCATCTACTGAAATGACCTTGGCTAATGGCTAGTGTTACAGGTACCGTCTTAAATTTACCATTTTTACTACATGGATCAATCTGAAATGCATTGTCTTAAAACACTTTGATTTAATCTTAAATGTATTCAAGACGGTACGCTTGATTTCATCTTAAACTTGTGGTATTACATCTATATAATTTCCATTTAAATGCTCTTAAATTAATTTCATTTAATATCAAACTTGCTGCCAAAAATCGATAAACTCAGTCTGAAACTTGATGTCTTGAAGCCATCTACTTTAATCTAATCCCTGATCTAATCTCTCTAATCTCTCAAATGTGCTGTCTAACAATTACAATTAATTTAAACTTGTAGTATCAAATCCATTTGTTTCATTTCAAACCCATTGTCTCAAATCCATTTAACCCAACCTTAAACTTAAAAAAGTCTTAAATCCATGTCCCAGACATAATTCTTAATAATGCTTAGCATTATCAGCAGGTACAGGGGGAGAGAAGTTATATTTTCCTTGACTGTCTCTCTTTGGAGAAGTTTGCTTTCTGTGAATTTGTAGAAGTTCTCTTAGACTCTGTTATCATTGAAACCTTTTTTAAAATAGACTTTATTGTTAGAAAAAAAACCCTACAGCTATACATATCATTTTAGATATGTCAGCACTGTTAGCAAGTTGCTAAATTCATACCCCTCATAACTTTGGAAGTATGTAAGTGGTACAGATTTATTATGCATATTTGGCACTTATTTTTCACAGATTAAGCAAAAAAGAACATGATGGTGCAATATAAATAATCCAATATTTGTTAATAGCAGATAGATGATGTGCAGATTTCAGCAGGGGCTGAAAGTAGAGATTTGGATGCAATTGATTCAGCTTGCTTTGCATAGAAAAGCCTGACTTCTGTTTGCCAGAGATAAGGCCACGGGAATACGTTCCAGTCAGGCAATGCCAAGCTGGTGCCACAGACACAGATTCATAACTTCAGAGGGCGTCTTAGTTCCACTGCTGCTTCTGCCAGGTGTTTGGAGTCAGCCATTCCTAAGAGAGTTTCAGAAGGGTGCCCTGTTCAACCCCAGGGGGACTACATTACCTCCAGGATCAGAGCAATCAGAAGGTATTGCAATCAC
Organism: Megalops atlanticus; assembly: GCA_019176425.1. Taxonomy (NCBI): domain Eukaryota; kingdom Metazoa; phylum Chordata; class Actinopteri; order Elopiformes; family Megalopidae; genus Megalops; species Megalops atlanticus. Next base: position 30,395,362 of record CM032886.1, read on the forward strand.
TTCACTCTAGCAGGGAGCTAGACTCACTTCAACGAGGACTGAAAAGCCACTTTCCTGCCCTCTTTTGGCAAAAAAATAGTTACTGCAGGAGCTGTTCTGAGGAAGTTAGTGAGGGAATATAATCATTCATACCTTTATCCTCCAGTCGTAGCCCAAAAGCACCAATGCTGCAACTCATGCAGTAATCGGATATAAATGGGTTTCTGTCACTGTCCACTGACATGTGGTGTGGTTAGATGTGACATTATATTGATGGTGAATGCACTGAAGAAGTAATAGTTTGACCATGTAAACTTGGGGAGTATCCCATTTAAAATGAATCCCAGAGAGTGTTTTCAGATCTAGTGTTATCAGCAAGGTTTCTATAATGGAATCCCTGTCTAAAGCTAGAAGTCATAACTGCACATGGCTGTGTAGTGATTACTGTAATGTGCATCAACAGGCACTTTTCTTCTATAGTATCTGAGCTCCTCAGTTACAGTGTGACTGTGTAAAACAGAGGTAGCAGGTACCATTTTGAAGGGCTTTCAGTTCCATTACCAAGATGGGCAGTCCTGTCCCGGGTACCTCACACAAAGCAACACCGAGTCTCCATAAACTACACTGTGTACCCAGTATATTGTTATTCCATGTTGAAAATGAAATACATATATATATATATATATATATATATATATATATATATATATATATATATATATATATATATATATATATATCAGTGTTTAACTATTGTTATGTTTTTGACCAGGGAGAGCAGGAGTTTTTTTTTCTTGTACCATGAAAACAAGTTGTGAGTAATCATTTTTGCTTAACCCCCCAACAAGATAAACTCTCAGAACTAGGTCATCACAGTTCAGTCCTGGCCTTTCTGATGATGTGGGTTAGATCCAGTCAACCTTACTTTAATCTGTGAAACCAACAAGGCCTGTCCTGACAACTCGGGGTGAAGGCCAGCCATGTCTGTGCTAAAGCCAGAGGCCTGGGGGAGGGGCCTGGCATTACAACACAGTGAGAGAGGAGGATTCTGGTCACTGTCCACTGTGTGCCTCAGTGTGAACTGTAACCTATGCTGCCTGCTAAGAGTCAGCATCCCACACCTGGCTATAGATTACAGGCACACCGCTGAGTGACTCCATGAGTGAGATCCAAACCCCTGTTCTGGTCACACAACTTGGTCTAAAAACCATCGTGTTACCAGTTCAGCCAAGGGAAATTTGCCCCTAGCTCCATAGGCAGCAATGCTAGCTAACTGTCACTGCTAGAAGAGCTCTGCTACCTGCTACCCTACTAGCTTAACACAGGACTGACAAGCCTCCACTTTACTATGCAATGATAAGCTCATCTATAATATGCTAGATATGATAAAACCAGGAGTGGTCCTCTGCTCAGCATTCAGAGTGAGTGGTGTTCCTGACTGTCTTTGATTGCTTATACTGTTTAGGTTTGCCTAATGATACTTGGTTTATGTTGTGATGGCCTGTTGCAGGCTGGTTTTCCTAATCCTTATTTGCATTTTTTTGTCACGTTTGATTTAGTTTTCCAAGTCTCCTTTGATTCACTTCAGTGGCAGCTGGTGGGCTGGAAACAGGGGAAGCCGAAACATTACCTTTAAATCTATCATTACTTTCAACCTGTTCCCTTTCATCCCCCTTGATTAACAATAAAACAAATAATTCACAGAATCATCGACACCAGCTGCGTAAATAGAATAAATCATTGTGCTCGCGAAACAGCGCAGATTGTCTGTAGTTTGTGTGCTTGCGAAAGCTACAACGTGAGATTGTTTAATTAACAAGGATGGCATTTATCGACTTAAATTATGTTAAATGCTCATGACACATCACAGCTTTTGTGAGGTCTGTGTTCTAAACATTATTGTTCATTGCACTCAACCTAACCTAAAAGTTTATTCTCAGTAATTTAAATCGATTTAACTAAATTTAGCTCCGTTTTGTAATTTGAATTTTGTAACACAAGGAAGCTATAATGTGAAACATTTAAGAGAAAGCTTTGGGATTACTTGCCACTTAATTAGGCCTATTCAAATTGCCATCCTTGTTAATTAATCAAGGAGGATAAAGGGGAACAGGTTGAAAGTAATGATAGATTTAAAGGTAATGTTTCCGCTTCCCCTGTTTCCAGCTCACCATTTCAGATTCCTCAGGTCTAGAACTGCTCTTTGCTAATCATCCATGTCCTTCCCTGTTGCTGCAGCTTTTGTGGAGGGAGAGAGATGTTGTGCTTCCAGACGTAACCACAGGGGGGCACTGTGAGCTTTTCTTGATTTATGATGAAGGAGTGCGTGTTCTATGAGTGCTGACAGGCAGTGTGGCGGGTACATAAGTCAAAGCTCTCCCGCAGGAGCATGTCCAAGAACATTACTTAGCCGTGTCCACGGGGCTCACTAGGTCTGCCTCCTTCTCTGTCCACACGTTCAGAACACGCCTGCACACCAAGCTCCCTGTCTGCTCTCTGCAGTTACATTTACTCATTCGGCAGATGCTCTCATCCAGAGTAACTCACAAACCAGAAGCACGAAAGCATGTGTAGTAAGGTCACATGGACAAGAGTATGGATCAAGAAAGTGTCAGTAAGACATCTGAGCAAAAGCAACAAAGCAAAACACAGCTGCAATGCTACAGCAGTCAATAATTGATGTGTAACATGGTGCACTAATCAATGCATGTATAGCATGTAAGAGGACATCAACGTCTAAGCTAACAAATGATGAGAACACTGATAATGAATTCCACTTGTGACCACAGTGAGGGTGATGGGGAAGGTTGAGGGAAATTTTCACTTGTTCACGTGAAGAAGGTAGCAGTATGAAAAAGCTGCCGCTGTCTCTGAAGAAGAATGAGCCCTGGCCAACACCACCATTCATCTGGAAACAGACAGTGCTGATGCTGCCTGAGGAAACATTTTGCCCTGCTTCCCACTTCCTTTCTTTCCTGTTTGCCTGCCTCTATCTCCTTCCTGTCTGTTTCTTACCTCCATCTTCTTGTCCTTTCTGTCTACTGCCTTCCCATCCTTCCTCTCTGACTCCTACTTCCTCTCCTTTCTGTCTACTGCCTTCCCATCCTTCCTCTCTGACTCCTACTTCCTGTCCTTTCTGTATACCTCCTTCCTTCTCCTCTTCTCTGTTTCCTATTTCCTGTCCTTTCTGTTTGTTTCTTACTTCCTGCTTACTGACCTTCTGGCCTGCCCGCCTTCTTCCTGTCTGCTTCCCACTCCCTCACGGTACAACACATTACCTCAGGCCAGCTGGAATAACACTGCATCCTGATACTGTGAAATTAATCACTCACAAACAACATGCAACCTCACTTCAATCTATAAACTCTACCACTGATAAACCAAATCCAAGCATATCATATGAAATGTTGCCATTTTAATTAAGGCAAATCACACAAAAGAAACATTCTTTGGGGACCCTTTCTCGCCTCTCAGGGAAGCCATTTTCAAATTAGCCCGCACGGGAGGAGAGGTGCTACAGAAGCGCAGACCCCTTATCAGTGCCAAAGGGAGACAGGGGAGAGACCTTTCTTTGCTCAGCTGCAATCCGTCTTCGTTCATTAGCTTGCTGTGGCTCTGCCACCCTGCTTAACGCATCGGCAGCGTGTATACTTCATTACGCCCTCGAAGCGCACACAGTGGTGATAATTGAGTTTATTTGTCACTCTCTCTCACGCAAACTGCCTGTCTGACTTACTCTAGCGAGGTTCTGATAACGAGCAATTAGCGCATTTCAGGGAGGGAACAACACCAGGACGCCCTCATCTTGACAACCGTGAGGAAAAAAAAGTAAACCTCTCCCCTTGGCTTTGTCTTTGTGCAGTTTCAAATGTATTCTTTATGTTGGTGAAATTATTTGTCAAAGCTGAACACTGTCTGCAGTGTTGTTTTTAAATCTGAACACATAAATGGGTCCATTTGTGTTGTTCTGGCTTGATACATGATACTGAATATTTTGCCTGCATGACCCAAAAAGCAGTAATACTGAATCAGAGGTGTTGAATCATGTTTGGGAGGCATAGGTCCAAAACTAGCCTTGCAGAGATTTGGACCAAGTTTTTACACTACAACCGCATAATGAAAAGCTGTTGGTGGCACCTCTCAGCTCTTAATTGGCTCTCGCTGACATGGTCATTTTGACCATCTGTTCGCAGTTGACCAGGTCAACCCATTCAGATGCCTGTTGCAGTCTGCTCTGTAAGGGCTAGAACAAGCAGTACGTTTCTCCTCCATCTAAAACTCCACCATCAAAGACGAGGAAGGGCGTCTGAGGATAGGAGATGAAGATGTCTACAATGAAGCCCTTGACAGGTCAAAGTTTCAGAGCGGTATGCAGGCACGGACTGAGTGTACTGGAAGTGACGTTTCACGGAAAGATCCTAATAATAACTGAATTTCACATTAATGGCTCGAGAATGATGTCAGACGTTGAAAGCTATTACCACGGCAACACTTGCGAGTGAGTCAGGTCATCCACATGGCACTGTTCCCCATTGAGTGTGTGTGCGTGTGTGTGTGTGTGTGTGAGTTTGGGTGTGTGTGTGAGAGAGAGACAGGAAGACACACATTGCAGTGTTTTTAGTCCCAGAAATAGATTCTCATAACACTTATGAAAAAGAAGAATACTAAAAATATAATACATTATGGTTATACATATTTCCATTATTGCAAATATTTGAAATATGTTATAGTGTGCATATGTAAAATGTAAAATATGTAATATCTAAAATATGTATATGTAATATGTAAAAATATGTAAAATGACATGAACAATATATTTGGAAAATAATGCATACAATTTTGTGTATTAAAGTCAATAACTGATGTGTATATGGGTGTGTGTGTGTGTGTGTGTGTGTGTGTGCGTGTGTGTGTGTGTGTGTGTGTGTTTGTGTGTAGACATATTTGAACTTCTTGAAAAGGTTATGCATTTTACAGAGCGCCTATGAGCTCCTACATTCCTACAGCTCTTGTGAAATGCTGGACCAAAAGTAACAGTTTTTCACTTGTTACATTTCAGCATAAAAATAAGTAAAAAGGTATTTCACCTGTGATCAGAAATACTTTCTTCTTCTTCATTCACTTTTTTTATTCCAAAGAATACTCCCAGAAGGAATTTAGAGGTGAGAGGTTTCTGACCACACGTGTATATGATGGTGAGGAAAGACCACCTAGACAAATGTCTGCATTTCAGTGATGACCACAGGATCATCCCTCCTCACTCAGAGATGGATCATGACAACTGAGTCCCTGCAGTCTCTCATTTCCTGTCCCAGCAAAATGGTCACAGTCAAATGGATAGGATGTCACAGTTGAGAAATTTGTGTGGTTATCTCTTGCAGTTGCTATGACTCCACACAAATCCCACTGTGATAAGAATCAGAATTAAATAAATATTATTTAAAAAATGAATAATAATAATAATAACTGGGGAATTCATTTGTTTGGCAGACAGCTAAACTTTCAGAGCCATTTTCAAGGCTGAGTAGTGCAGTTTTGGTATAACCTGTTTAGTCCCACAACACAGGTGCAGCTCTTTCCATGGGACATTCCTGCAGGGGGTAATATCTTGCACACCTGAGCACAGTCTGGACACCTTAGGACATGGCACAGACTCTCCAGACAGCACAAGTGTTCCTTGGCCTTGCTCTCTGCCCCTCCCCCATTGGGACTCAATCCAGCGAATCAATAAGAGACAACGACAGTGACAATCGCAGCTGATTGGTTGACAAATAGAGGGTAGGGTAGAGCAGAGACAGATATCAAACTCTATTGCTGCACAGCAGCTACATCTGATAATGATCTGCTCACTGGATAGACTATGTTTGTTTAAATTATAAATGAATTATTTTTAAATTCTTCATGTGTTTTCTGCTTTTAAGAATCGTTTTGTAATCATCGATTGGACATCGTCGCTTCTCACTGTGATGATGGCTGTTCTCACACAACAGCTCAGGACGTAGTGAACGCAATGTTCAGGTATGCTCAAGCACTAACCGCGGCTATTCTTCACACTGCCAAATCACCCACACAGCGATCCAAGTGCCAAATGGAAGATGGGCGTGGCTTCAATGGTGTCATCTGAGCACCCTAAAGGCACCTCAGTCACAGGGTGCCTGAGAGTGGAGAAATGAGGAGTCCCTGCTGACACATCCATCTCTATCCCCCAGTGGAATGAAGCTAGTTCGTTCCACCACCCTGAACACTTGGTCATCATGATTGAACCCACCCCATAAAGCCCAGTTTGTACTTAAAGTGAGCACCTTAACAACTCTGGGGCCCCAACTGGGTCAGCTTTAAAATGGTTAGGCAGTAGATCAAGAAGCCTCAATAACTAAATAACCTGGGGACTCAGCTGCACTTACTCTCTCATTTTCTTTCTTATGGTTTAGCGAATGATGTTAAATACTCGTTAAAGTGGAAAATTGCATTCAGCAGAAAGCTGGGCCCGTATTCATCCAGCATCTGAGAATTACACCTCAGAGTCCTGCTAAAAGCACTTTTAGGAGTAAAAAAAGTTCTACCTTACAACAGACAGTGAGAGCAGGCAATGAGAGTTATGAAGCTTCTTACTCCTCTCAGTGGGGAGTAAGACCATTTCTTATAAGCAGACCTCAGTTGATTTATAAGACATGTAAAATTTTGCAAATGAATTTTACTAGTGAAGTTTTTTACAGTTCGTCCCAAATTTTGAGAAAGTGCCTAATAAATGCAGTCTTTGAAAGCAGTAGTGTTGTCATGGCACTGCAATCTGTGAACATGATCAAACATCTCATAAGTGTGAGTTAATGACGCTAAATTAGAACAGATGGTTTCCATTCTTAGTCAGCTTGAAAGCAACAAATATCATTACTTGCAATTGTTTTGTTAATAATTCCATTAATGAAACATTTGTCACTCCTATAACATTTTATTTTTTCATTACAGTTGATATTGTCTTAATTCCTGATTTCCCCTAAGGATAATAGGCTAGAAATTAAACATATGCCAACACGAGTCTGCAGCTTGCAGACACTGTGCAGAATTGTGTAAGCTGTTATTATGCGGCTGACTTTTTCAGACGTGTTTCCAGATTTAATTGTGGAAAATATGAAATCTCCATATCCAGCTGCCTGATTCCCCTCTTCACAAGACTACATGTTATCTTTATAACACCATAGATGACATTTATATGTGAATGAATAGATGTGAAATATTGTTTAAGTCATTTGGGTTTCATACTGCCAAATTTTGCAATAAGTCCTTAATTGCAAAATAACATTTTTAATGAGTAGCCAGCCTTGGTAATGAGCCATGCACCTGCAAGTGGTAAAGGAATGGAGTCATCAGCCATGGTTTTTGGAAGTATCTTGTCACCGAATAGTTCACTTCCAAGTGGGACGATATTGTTCTCAAGTGGTGAGATTCTTCTCACTAAAGGTGTAAAAAGATCTCTGACGAGGTCACTGACAAATAAGGTATCTACCTTATCTGAAGTATATCATTTTAACAGCTCCATGTTGTCAAATGTATGCAATAAAGTTTATGATCTTATGAAAGAATGCATGCATGCTACCTTGATGTAGCCATCTCTTAGCATCCCCTAATGGATTGAGATGGATAACGAGGAATTGTAAATACCTGCTGAGGTAGGAGCATTTTTCTATTTATCTAGTCTAAAAAATCTAGATAAATATCTTTTCCTCTTAAGAGAAAGAGTAGGACCACATTGACGTCACTCTCAGAATTTTTGAGCACTTAGGAGTTATTTCCTACTCTGAGATGATTGATGAATGCAAGCTCTGGTCCATTATGTTTAAACTTGATAGTTTCTTTGAAGCAAGCTATTGTCATCAGTTTTGTGAATTTAACCCCTTGTCAAACAACTTCTTAAAAGCTCCTCATTTCACATAAAGCAGTCATACATGAGGCCCAAACCATTTTTGGGTTCATGTCATGGTTTTGGATATTCATTTCAGAGAGTGTGTTCTGTTCCAGGCTTTAGACCCTATTCTCAGAGTTCCGGCTTTCATAGCATTTTCACAGGCAGTGGCATGTTACTGCCAAAGACATTCTGTTGGAAAGAACCCTCTGTTCCTTAAATTACAATGCTTCTTATTGGCCCATCAGAATCATAACAGCAATAATGATTCACTTCAGCCAGCTCCAATTCATTTGCTAATCGCAGCATGCGATACCATCCACGCATCTCCTCATCGCCTTCAACAATGCAGTACACCTTCCAGACAGCAAATATGTTTCAAGTCACACCGTATGTTGCTGTAGCAACAGTTGCTCCTGATTACCACAAAGGGTGCGTGAAAATCCTGACCCGTTGTGTGAACTGGTCTCAAAGAGAGTGTGACATCATCCACCTATTTTGTTGGGGGAAAAATCACATTACAATGCTTTCTGAGTGAAAACACAGGTGGAATAAAGCCAAAAATTAAAATAAGGCTGCACCATCTAGGCGCAACATGATGTATCACGCTGTGTTACCAGTTGGCACATGACTTCCCACAGTTTTACTCAAGATAATGAGTACTCTGCAGTGCAACAATTAGTGAAATGATGAGGGTTAAGGTGTTCTGTAATATTTAGAGTAGAGTGTGCTCTTTATTATTGAAAGGTCTGTGCCTAATCATTTACGTTTTACATTTAGGTAATTTAGCAGATGCTCCTATCCAATGCGACTTACAAAAACACATACAAGATTTTTAGGCTGAGAGCAGAGACAATACCAAATCAAGTGTCACAATCCGATAGTAAGAGTCATTACTCAACGTCATATTCTGTGCCACAGGAGGTGCAAGAGGAAGTTTGAGGACATAGCAAATGTGTTAAAGAATAGCATGAATGTTTACAGTTCACTGTTAGTTGAATCAAGATTCATTTTTAACACGCGTTTTCAGCCTATGGTGAAAGATGGCCAGTGATTTGGCAGTTCTGACTGTTGTGGGAAGCTTCCACCACCGGAGGGCCAGAGTAGAGAACAGACATGACCAAGACGATGCACCCTTTACGGGAGGGATGACAAGTAACCAGAGGCTGCAGAGTGGAGTGGTCTGGCAGGAGTGTGTGGGTTGCTGACGGATTGAAGGTACACAGGTGCAGTTTCTCTTGCTGCCCCATGGACTAGGACCAGATATTTGTATTTCATTATGGGCACAAATGGTACCCAGTGGAAGGAGGTGTGCAGGTGAGGAGGTACGTGACATGAGTATTTTGGCCTGATGAAGTGGATTATTTAGTAACATATTGAGTGTGCAAGCATAATTTTTCATGTTTAGACTTTGAGTTGGAAGGTTTTTTAAAGCTTCCCCAGAACAGATTCAATAATATCTATTTTCACCTTGTTTCAATTCATTTTCAGGTCTGATTTAAAAAAGCTAAATGTGTTGGTGTGGGACAGTGTGTTATCATTTTGCTGGGCTCTATCAGTCACAATGATACTGTAGATGCTGATGAGCTTCTTACCAGACTGTTAACTGCCTCATTTTCCCCTCTCCAAACTTGTCAGTCATCACTCCTACACATTGCATCACTTTTTCAGATTAGGATGGAAAGGATCTGCTGAAAGATTTCAGGCTTTCCCACATTGCAGTGTGATGATTGAAGCAGTCTGTCCTTGAAACCCAGCCTAAAGGTTCATAAACCTCTGTAAATGATCCTCAATGAGTGAATAAACTCTACAAAAATTAAATAAAATCTAATTTTTTCTATAGGCCCCAAAGCCACTTTCCCTTAACCCTTTTCTCACCCCTAGTGAGGAAGTAAACCAGAACGAAAAGTTTGAGGACAAACTTTATTGGAAAAAGCTTTGCATGGTTGTCAGGGATGCGGGGTGAGGACTCACACGCAGACCCGGAGGTGAATGGCAGAGTGACTTTAATAAAGCCCCAAAACAGGAGCAGACGAAGACAGGGTCAGAGACAGGCAGGGTCAAAACCAGGGAAGTCAGTCCAAAAACAAACAGAGAGCAAGCACGTGGTCTGGACAGGCGAGGGTCGGCAACGGGCAGGCAGGCAGCGGGGCAACCAGAACAGAGCGGCAGGCAGAGACGAGATCCAAAGGCCAGGCAGGGGTCACAAACTGGGCAGGCAGGTCCGGAGCAGGGCAGACGAGAAGCGGGGAGTGAAGTCTGGGAAGGAGCAGAACCAGGGAGACCGGCAACAGGGAGCTGGGGCAGAACCACGGGCAACCCAGGCAGCCGAAGCAGAACGGCAGGCTGGACCGGGGCTGAGCAGGCGGGAAACAGGGTCTGGACAGGGGCAGAACCGGGCAGGCCGGCAACAGGGAGCGGAGGCAGAACAGCAGGCGGGAGCAGACTCGCACAAACAGGGATACACAAAGACAGGACGAAACAGAAAACAGACTAACAGAACTCACGTGACAGAACAGCGGGCAAACACAGAGACCCAGGGCGGGAGACAGAAGACCGTGGAAAACCCGAGAAACAGAAGGCAAGGACGAAACAGGATACTCAGAACTGGCAACAAGACAGAGAAAAGCAGGGTAAATATAGGGTAGGGCTGATGAGGTGATGGGAAGCAGGTGTGCAGGCAGGCGGGCGAAGATGATCAGGTGGGCGGAGACAGGGCGGAGAGCGGGGCAGGGCCGGAACACAAGGAAAAACAAAAGCACATGGACAGGGGAAGAACACAAACACACAGCCAGGGGGGCGGAGCACTGACAGTACCCCCCAACGGACGCCACCGGGCGTCCCAAACAAAAGGCCCGAAAAAAAAACCAAACCCAAGCCGGGGCGGAGGGGCCCGGAGGCGGGGCGGACAGGCGAGGCCGCTCGGGAGGGGCGGCCCGGAGGCCGGGCGGACAGGCGAGGCCGCTCGGGAGGGCGGCCCCGGAGGCCGGGCGGACAGGCGAGGCCGCTCGGGAGGGCGGCCCGGAGGCGGGCGGACAGGCGAGGCCGCTCGGGGGCGGGCCGGCGGCAGGGCGGACAGGCGAGGCCGCTCGGGAGGCGGCCCGGCGGCAGGGCGGACAGGCGAGGCCGCTCGGGAGGGCGGCCCGGCGGCAGGCGGACAGGGGGCGCTCGGGAGCCTGCAGTCAAGGCGGGACCCCTCCGGGGCCGGGCAGGCGGCCTGCGGCGGAGGCGGGACCCCTCCGGGGCCGGGCAGGAGGCCTGCGGCGGAGGCGGGACCCCTCCGGGGCCGGGCAGGAGGCCTGCGGCGGGGCGGGACCCCTCCGGGGGCCGGGCAGGAGGCCTGCGGCGAGGCGGAACCCCTCCGGGGCCGGGCAGGAGGCCTGCGGCGGAGGCGGAACCCCTCCGGGGCCGGGCAGGAGGCCTGCGGCGGAGGCGGAACCCCTCCGGGGCCGGGCAGGAGGCCTGCGGCGGAGGCCGGACCTCCCGGGGCCGGGCAGGAGGCCTGCGGCGGAGGCGGAACCCCTCCGGGGCCGGGCAGGAGGCCTGCGGCGGAGGCGGAACCCCTCCGGGGGCCGGGTAGGCCGGACCCGGGGCCGGGTAGGCTTCATCAGGAACAGGCCCGGCAACGGGCGGCTCAGGAACGGGCGGCTCAGGGGCCGGCTACGGGCGGCTCAGGGGCGGCTCAGGAACGGGCGGCTCAGGGGCCGGCTCAGGAACGGGCGGCTCGGCTCAGGGGGCTCAGGGCTGGCAGGAACGGGCGGCTCAGGCGCTCAGAAGGCTCAGGGGCCGGCTCAGCTCGGGGCCGGCTCAGGAACAGGCGCAGGGGCCGGCTCAGGAACGGGCGGCTCAGGGGCCGGCTCAGGAACGGGCGGCTCAGGGGCCGGCTCAGGAACGGGCGGCTCGGGGCCGACTACAGGGACCCAGAGGAGACCCGGGCGCGGCCTCTTGACAGGGGCCCAGAGGCGGGCGCGGCCTCTGCGGCGACAGGAGCGGGGACTGGAGGCCCAGAGGCGGGCGCGGCCTCTTGGAGGCCCAGAGGCGGGCGCGGCCTCTGCGGCGACAGGAACAGGGACAGGGGGCCGAGAGGCGGGCGCAGCCCCTGCAATTCCCGGAACAGGAACCCCCTCAGGGACAGGGACCGACTCAGGGACAGGAAGTAGTCCAGGAGCAGGCTCGGGACCGGCACACACTCAGGCACACACTCAATGCTCCGAGCAACTGGCGGGGCGTCGGAACTCGGGAGCAGCCTCAAGGACAGACAGGGCAACAGGGAGACAGAGGACAGACTCAGGGTCCGGTGGGGCGCTGGGCAGCGAGGCGTCGACCGGGCGCTTCGGCCGGGCGCCAATTAGCGGCGCGGGCCGGGCGCTGGGCAGCGAGGCGTCGGCCGGGCGCTGGGCAGCGAGGCGTCGGCCGGGGCGCTGCTGAGAGGCCGGGCGCTGGGCGGCTGAGAGGCCCGACGTCGTCGGGAGCCACGCTTTCCTCTGGGGATGGCCTGATCGCCAGACGAGTCCCCCAGAATGGTGACTCCTGGGGGTCAGGGTCAGGAACAGGCTTGGGAACAGGAACTGGAGACCCTGGGTTAAGCAGCGTCTGCCCTGGTAGCCGCCAGCATCAAAGATCCGGTGGTGATGCGAACTGGGGCCAGGAGAGCGGGATCAGGAACAGAATCGGGCCGGGTGCTAGCATGACAACGGCTAGCTGATGCAGGGACTGGGTTGGACAGGAGGCTAGCAGGCCGGAGACTGGTTGGCTCAGTCACCAGATCAGGCAGGTGGTTAACTGGCCCAGGAACAGGGTCAGGCGGGAAGCTAGCAGGATAGCAGCTAGCTGATGCAGATACTGGCGTGGGCGGCGGCTAGCGGTCCCAACGCTAGCTGACAAAGAAACAGGCCCGGGCAGGGGACTGGCAGGCCCAGGCTGGACACGGATTGGGGACCACCGTGAGCGACCTGAAGGGCCTGCAGGCTCTCCTTGAGCTTAGCAGTCTCTGTTGTCAAACGGGCCATCTCCGAAACCCCCTAAGCCCGGGCTTAGATGCCAGCGTGCTCTCCATGAGTGTGACAGCAGTGAGCTTACGCTCTATGTCAGAGTGCTGCCCACGACCAAGCACAAAACCGAAAAAATGCCCCTAACCTCCTCCAACTCCTGAAGGAGGTCTTCCGTGTCCGCAGGATTCATGGTGGCTTTCGGGCGGGGTGGGTCCGCTGAGTCCAAGGCTGGCCAGTTCGTACTGTCAGGGATGCGGGGTGAGGACTCACACGCAGACCCGGAGGTGAATGGCAGAGTGACTTTAATAAAGCCCCAAAACAGGAGCAGACGAAGACAGGGTCAGAGACAGGCAGGGTCAAAACCAGGAAGTCAGTCCAAAAACAAACAGAGAGCAAGCACGTGGTCTGGACAGGCGAGGGTCGGCAACGGGCAGGCAGGCAGCGGGGCAACCAGAACAGAGCGGCAGGCAGAGACGAGATCCAAAGGCCAGGCAGGGGTCACAAACTGGGCAGGCAGGTCCGGAGCAGGGCAGACGAGAAGCGGGAGTGAAGTCTGGGAAGGAGCAGAACCAGGGAGACCGGCAACAGGGAGCTGGGGCAGAACCACGGGCAACCCAGGCAGCCGAAGCAGAACGGCAGGCTGGACCGGGGCTGAGCAGGCGGGAAACAGGGTCTGGACAGGGGCAGAACCGGGCAGGCCGGCAACAGGGAGCGGAGGCAGAACAGCAGGCGGGAGCAGACTCGCACAAACAGGGATACACAAAGACAGGACGAAACAGAAAACAGACTAACAGAACTCACGTGACAGAACAGCGGGCAAACACAGAGACCCAGGGCGGGAGACAGAAGACCGTGGAAAACCCGAGAAACAGAAGGCAAGGACGAAACAGGATACTGCACGGCAACTGGCAACAAGACAGAGAAAAGCAGGGTAAATATAGGGTAGGGCTGATGAGGTGATGGGAAGCAGGTGTGCAGGCAGGCGGGCGAAGATGATCAGGTGGGCGGAGACAGGGCGGAGAGCGGGGCAGGGCCGGAACACAAGGAAAAACAAAAGCACATGGACAGGGGAAGAACACAAACACACAGCCAGGGGGGCGGAGCACTGACAATGGTAGTAGCTACTCGGGTTGATCAACATTGGACAATAGGCTGGAGTGAATTTTTTTGATTTTCCCATGATTTTCATGAATAGGTTTACATGTTAATTCATATTGAGCCAGTAAGCTTGTTAACTATTTAACTAGTATGCTACCTAGCCAGTTTGTGGGGTACCTACATCATTACTCAGTTATCTAGGTGTCTAGGCTAGTTTATACCTTAGCCAGCTACTGTGCTAGCTAACTTATTACCTAGTTAATTAATTGTAGTTAGGTAGCTAGCTAACTGGGTAATGTGCTAGCTAGCTAGCAAATTATTTTTTCAGCCAATTATCTTGCTTGCTGGTCCAGTTCTACTTTTAAAAGAGTTGTAACCCTGAGTTACAAGCTTTGCCCAAGAGACTCTGTATCTGTAGCTGCTGTAGCAGGCAAGCTTTGTTTGAGATACAGCCTGTGCCTGTGGCAGCTGTAACAATCCTATTGTGACATCAGCTGCAAGTGATAGAATGTTCAGATTCTGAATGTTCTATCCATGTTAGTCAAATTTTTGCATTTAAAATCATAGTTATCTCAGAAATATTTTACATATTGACCCAAGAACAACCACACCGGCAATGCAAGCTGAGGGCATTGGCCCAGTTTTGTATGTGTAGCTTAAAAGCTGTAGTTGGTGTTACATACCAAAGATCAGATGGCATAAGAAAAAGAAGAAGAGGAAGAAGAATAAGAAGAACTGATGAGAACAGCTGGTTTAATAAGAGGGCTACTAAGCTGGCTTTTTCAAGCCAATTTAATAAATAATCTCACCTTTTCCACAAGAAGCATACCCCAAAGCCACTATTCGTGATGTCCTCCCCCGCTACTAGCCCCAGCCCCATACATATGGTCTCTGTGACATCTAGCACTGGCCTGGAGATGGTATGGTGCCCACCCTGTGCTGCATTTCAAAGGGGAATCCATGCTAGACATTGACAGAGAGCGATGGTCCTTTAATAATGAATGAGGCCTTGCGCTGTCTCCCTCTTTTTGGTTTGTTGAGCTTACTGTAGAATAAACACATGCATCAAGGCAGTCTCTTATCTGTCATATATCTACAGACAGCGTGAAGTCATTTCCCTGGTTGGTTATTTATTTATTTATTTATTTATTTTAATATAAACAATATGTTTTCCTGTCAGATTCTCCATCCAAACTATAAAGGGGAAAACCCAAGTTATTGCTGTGGACAAAGTATACTGTGGTTAATTCAAAGCTATATCACCAAGATATTAATAAATATATACACAAGTCAAATTACATATCAATAACATCATGGACATCCATGCACATTCAATTACCTTCAGTGGTAATATAGCTTTGATGCCTTTGTTTGATTTATTATTCCATTTCAAAGTGTCCACAGAGAGAAAGAGAGAGATTTCACTAAATCGGACTGTTCAGCTTACAGGTTCTGTAAAGCATGCTGTTCACTTGATGTTGCTTTCCCCCCGGAGGGTTTGTGTCAGAGATCCAAGGCTAAGAAAAGAATAATTTCCCAGCAGGCTAATACTTTCCCAGCAAGTTAATTCATCAGCTTAACTCATCAGTGATAGCCTCTCTTCAGGGCTCAGTGACTTTGTTTCAATGACAAAAATGCATATAATTTGGTTTGGAGTGGTGAGTGGACAAAGGCAATTATTAGGAATGTGTTACATTCAACAGCCCATTCCAACTGTGACAACACCCATGAGCTTTTTTGCGTGATTATTAACTCACATTATAATTGATAAATAAAATCACAAACTTCCATCAATCTCAAAAGAAGGTACTGTGTAAATCGTCAGTTAGCTGACCAAAAACAGAACGACCATTGATTCAGTAGGCAGCACAGAGGTTATTGTTTCTTGTATCAATAAGCAGAAAAAGAACTTATTCAACCAACACGACCTCTGTCCTATGCCTATCATCACTGAGATCTTAGATGGCATGCCAGTCTATTCCCTCCTCTCTTCTGTTGACCTCAATAGAGGCTATTGGACTTTGTCCATGTACCAGCACAGAAAGACCATCACCCCATATGGCTTGTATGATTTTGCTGTGATGCCACTTGAACTAGAGAATGCACCACGTACCCAAGTACCCAAACAGTCACAGGTCCTGTTCTGTTGGAGCTGTACAGCCAGAGCTATATTTGTATGTCTTTACATCCTTATGGTCTTTTTCTTTTCAGTGTCACATCCATATGATGTCATGCCATCTCTGGCGTTAATAGAGTATTGATTGTTTTACACTGAATTTGAATGCCCCCTTTGTCTTTAAGAGATCAAGCTCCTTGGATACATAGTCACTGTAAATTGTTTCTGTGCTGATTCTGATAAGATCAGAACTGTTGTGTTTTAGCTGTTCTAACAAACATCAAATGCATCCCTAAACCTTTTTTTAAGAAAACTCTAATAGAATGACAAATTTGTCTCTAAATTATTCCCAAAATTGATGGTGGAAAACATAAATACCCTAAAAGGCATAGTATCCAAGAGGACTACTGAAGGTCAACAAGCTTTTGGAGAAATAGAATTATCTTGTTTTACCACCTACCAAACAGTGCTGACAGAAAAGTCCAGGAACTGAAGAGGTCCTCATGTACACCAGCCAAACCCTGAAATAAACCACTTTGCCACAGAGAAGAGTCTTACTATCAAGTGAGCTCCAGTAAAATACTATTGCTACCTCAACTGCAAAGCTGTTTGTTGTGGTCACAGAATATTCTGAAAAACAATGAGTACTGAATGCAATCAATATCAAAATTCACCTCATCTACAGAGTCCTTTTTCTTCAAAATTTCATTTTGTGCATGGGAAAAACACACAGAACTTCATCTGATGTCCCTCCCTTGTTAACAAACTATTTTGAGCCAAACTCATGTGACATACTTATTCCAGTGCAAAAAACATAGGGCAGTGGTTACTCATTGGTCAAGGTTTGGACCAAATCCCTTGCTTTAAGAGCAGAAAATGTGCTTGCAGTTGAGGTTGTGATCCCAGTATACACTGCATATCACAAGACAGCTCAGATACTGACCCCCGCACCGCTCCCACAGGTATCCACCACCAGCCGTACCAAGCAGGTCACAGACAGATAAATAGCAATTTCATAATCATTAGCATAAACCACTGATTCTCAGTCCTGCTCCTGGGGCCCCCCTGCTCTGTACGTTTTCCATCTTTCCCTGCCCTACCTACCTGACTGAACTCATCAGTGGCACTTTTGATTAACTGAGCACACCTGATTTAATCAAGAGCATCTTAATCCCACTAATCAGGTGTGTTTGGAGCGAGGATAGATAGAAGATATGGAGAACAGGGGGGCTCCAGGAGTAGTATTGAGAAACACTGCCATAAACAATTCATAAATCATACATGTAATGCATTACAAGATTGTGCAAAGGCTCACAGCAGATGTCTTTTCCTTTCCAGCCACCCTCCATCCTCCGACTTTCCCTCCACCCTCCGACTGGACTCCGACCAGCGACACAGGTAAACACTCTACTAATCGCACAGGCAGCAAGAGTCACGGTCTATGGCTACCTACAGCACAACGCCCAACATGCAGCACAGCAGGCAGAAATATGTAAATAAGTCACTCCATACAGATAGTAATTCCCCATATGTACTCCACTCCCACTCTTAAAGTGAATATGAGGGTCTGCGTCCCCATGGAATCCCTCCCCTAAATGGTCACCTGACTGAAAGCGCTGTGATTCATTCCACACCAGACCACACACGACACAGCAACACAAAACACAGATGAGATAGAGGGATGGTGGCTCGTCCTTAGGGGCTGCTGGTCAGGACCAGCACACGATAAAAATGGAGAGTCTCAGAGCTGCCAGGAGTGTTTTTAGCAGCCCTTCTCCCACTGGTCTCCCTCTCTTTTCCTCTCTCTTTCCCTTCCAGGAACACTGACAGTATGCCCCTCCCCTCATTCACTGCCCCTCCAGAATCCTGGAATTGGGTGGCAGTGTAGCATAGTGGTTAAGGAGCAGGACTTGTAACTGAGAGGTTGCCGGTTTGATCCCCACTGGGGCACTGCTGCTGTACCCTTGGGCAAGGTACTTAACCCACAATTGCCTCAGTAAATATCCAGCTGTACAAATGGATAACATTGTAAAGAACTATGTAAGCCATGTAAGTTGCTTTGGATAAAAGCGTCTGCCAAATGAATAAATGTAAATGTAAATTTCCCTCATGCAGGGCTCAACTCCATCTGGTTGCAGCTTTGCCCCTTTGCTGCCGTTGCACCAACATGCATGCTCACATACATGCATTCTGGTTTTAACAGAACCCCTACCACCAACTTCACCTTGGGAAAATTCTCAAGGGCCCTTTCAGCAAATCACTCTATGGGAGTGGTGACCCCTGCACGTCTTCACACAGAAGCACAAACAAAAACATCAGGACAATTGGTGCAATAACAGCTTGCATTGGTGTCGGGTCCACTTTGCTCAAAAATGTGAGCCTTAGGCTACATTCAGACTGCAAGTTTTTTCCCTTGTATGTGACCCAGTTTGGATGTTTTTAGAAATGCGGGACATTTCAGGATGGCGGTGCCTTCACACTGTTATTGGATTTGGGCTAGATTCAGCAATGAATATGAACAGTCAGACAAAAAAGATTGGATCAGAGCAACAGTTTGGAATTGAGCATTAAAGCCTGTAATCTGAATATAGCATTAGTCAGAAGCTGCCCTTTGACCCAGCAGCTAGCATGTTGATAAATTAGCTCTGTGATAGAAGATACTGCTCTGCATGGCCAAGCAGCTCAGACCCGCCATGAGTGAAACAGCCAAGGAGAAGATGTGCAGTCAGTCCATGCAGTTAATCTGAAACTTCTTACAGTTCCAGAAGAAGCATGTCCAAAGCCACTTTCGTGAGACTCTCTCTCTCTATCTCTCTCTCGCTCTCTCTCTCTCTCTCACACACACGCACACACACACATACACACACAAACATACACACACACCACATACAGTTTTCATACTTATCCATGCCTCTGATTAAATAGGAATAAAAATATGACATAAAAGAGAAATATATTGGACAATTTCCTCTGCTCAATTTCTTTACTATTAAACTTTAATATTAATTGCATTGCAATTAATATTAAAGTTTAAGTCATATTGTCATATTGAGTAAAAGTCATATTGTTCACAGACACTGAATTGTATTGCCAAAGCACAAAGGACTCCTCTGTTCACACCCCTGTAGTCAGTATTGTAAAACCTCCTCAGGCATGGATTACACTTATAAAACATCACAGGATTGTAAGGGTTTGACACTTCTGTCTGGAGAAAATTCCTGCAGACAGAATTTTTCCCCAAATGTCTTAGCATAATGTTTTGTCTTGATCCATCTTGGAGTTCATGACTCCTTCTGCCTTAAAAAGGGCTCCAGGAACCTTGGATGCTGAATGACCCCAAAGCATACAAGAAGTCCCTGCCATATTATTGGGCATGGGTCATTTGTCAATGTAGGCTTCACCTTCAGAAGAGACTCCTTCCTGGCCACAAAAACCACATTCATGGAGGCAAAGTGAACATGGAGCTCTGTGTCCCAGAGTCCTCTGTTTGTTCTAAAGATCTCTGACTGTTTCGATCTATGGTTGCCTCCTGCACCACTTGCATTCATTTGTAGTTTTATTTTTAAAACAGTATTCAGTTGTTGACTTGTAGGATTGCATAAGTACAATCCATACTTGATATTCACTGCTGGTAAATGTTCATTGCATTTTTACTTAGCAAACACTCTAATCCAGACCATTTTGCATATGCTTATATTTTTACATGTTATCCAAGTACAGAGCTGGATACTCACGGAGACATTTAATGAGATATTTACTTTGAGTTAAATAGCTTGCCCAAAGATACAAAAGAAGCACGTCACCCAGGAATCAAAGTGGCTTCCATGAGGAGACCAGCTCCCTACCCTCACCACACTGCTGCCCAGGTGTATAACACAATCTATTCAACGCTCAGAGGCCTGAGAAGTTATTGAAGGCACACTCCCAGTTTAGGGGGTAAATAAATTCAAGTTGAGAGCAGTGTTCCAGGCTCCTTTTCACAATTTTTGAATTGCTTTGTAAATGGTGGATTGTTCAAACAATCATTTTTCACCATTTCCCACCAAAAACAAAGAAGGGGGTTTTTAGGCTGCAGGATTATAGAGAATTCTTTTTTGGACATTTCTGTTGGGGTTTAACAGATCCAGTAGAATCACATCCAGTCTGTCCCACAACTTAAGCATAATTCACATCATTAGAATCTTTTAGTCATAACACTGAAAAAACTGTGTTCTGTTGCTCTGAATGCAGTACCCCTCCGTGCCTATTGACTGCATTGTAATTGTGAACTGAATGCTACAGATGGTTGATTCTGTGAAGTGAATAGTCATACATATAATGTATGGTAGCGATGCAGACAGTTTCCTTTCGCTATTTTTGTACCTATTAGTATTTTTCATTCCCTTTCATTGTTTACTTAACTCACAGAAATGGAGGGAATGGGAACTATAGATCACAGCTCACTGACAAAGAAAGATTAATTTCATTTTCTACACTTTTGAATGTAGTTTGCAACTGAGATTGCAGTTATTGTTTTCCAATCCCCTCATCAAGATTTATGAAACATGTGTGGTTTTCTTTTCTTTCTCTTTTTCTCTTTTTCATCATCTTGTGTAGGTCCCCAGACTGCTTTATTCCCCACATCCAGTTACGGAAGCAAGATGGCTGCCTCCCTTATACACTGTTAAGCTGGGGGCAGTGAAAAGATAATGCGTCTGTTTTCACATGTTATACTGTATTCACCTTA
Source organism: Megalops atlanticus (assembly GCA_019176425.1). NCBI lineage: Eukaryota > Metazoa > Chordata > Actinopteri > Elopiformes > Megalopidae > Megalops > Megalops atlanticus. The sequence goes on from CM032886.1 coordinate 30,416,172, forward strand.
TTGGTCCTACTCAGTTTAGTCTGGGGTTGATTCACCACCAGGACCCTGGCTGTTTAATGTATTCCCATAGCGAGATGACAGTGCTACACTCTGCATCCGTAACTTATGTGATCTCCTTTATATCACTCAGGATTGATATTATAAAATTACATAATGAGTCGTAGGACATAATAAGTCATAGAAGACAATAGTTCCCTCCATAATATTGGTTCAGTTTTTACACATTTTGATAAAGGAAAAGCAGAAGAATCACTTTCATTTATGCTCACCTGGTAGGTGAGTCTCACCTTGGCCTAACCCTAAATTTAGTGTACAGCCTCACAACAAGCTGTTGACAAATAGGTAGAATGATGTAATATTTTGTACAGTTCATTGTTGCGATATGCAAATTCGTGGAGCCTCAAACTAAGGGTCACAACTGTGCAACAGTCCTGGCAGTCCTACAGGGAACTCGGGGCAAGTCTCCTGCTCCTTTGCAAAGGTCAGTTCACTAGTACAAGACATTCTAAGGTGATGAATTAAAGGGTATTTTTTGGTGAAAAGGTACTGCATAAATTGAATGGGATGTATGGCTTGACTTGGAGTCCAGTCCTCCAGGGAGGCAGGCACGTCAGTGCAGTCGCAGGACAGCTCTGAGAGGCCTCCCCTTCAGAACTACTGGAGCAGACGGGGCTGATCCAGGCCAAAGGGCAAAGGACAGCAGAACTCTGGATCCAGCTAGGAAGAGGGTCAAAGCCAGGTAGAAGACATTGCCCCGGACAGAGACCTGCAGGATGGAGGAGAGGAGCAAATGGCAGAGAGGCGAGGAGGTGGGATTCGCAGGCAAATGATGCAATGTGAAGGATCCTCCCAAACTTCAGTTATTAAACTTCCATTATGCTCAGCCTGGTTATTTCAGGACATGACATTTTTCAAAATAACTTTTTTTTCCCCCTTGAACTGATATTCACATTATGGCACTCACCTCACATGGAGTTCTAGAGCTGGTGCGGTCAATGTGCGCACCCCATAAATTCCGTCTTTCATAGGAAACCCTGTATAATCCCCCCCACCTCCTCTTGGCAGCAGGAGTGCAATGCATTTCAGACAGCCTGACAGCACAGTGCATTTTAGACTTTTCTGAGGGGTGGTGTCAGCAGTATATAACAAGCTTATTGTTGTGAGCAGCAGTAATGGGCCATTAACAAAGGCGTTAGCAGGAGGGCACTGCACCCATAGGGACAGTGTTATTAATAGAACAGAATGCTGTTACTTGTTGGCGGGGTAACAAAACATCTCATTTTGGTGTTCTGGCTGAAAGTGAGAGAAAATACTGGAGCTGAAACAAACAAAAAATGCAAAAAAAAAAAAAAGATTTTACAAAACACCCAAAAAGGGAATATGTGAATGGGGATGATATTAATAATAGACTACATGTATGTTGAAGAGAATTTTCCCAACTTCCGTTTAGTCAGCGCCAGTCTTTTTGTATGCAGCAGAAACCTTCACTTCAATTCACCTTCAACTGCTCCAACCTCATATTCATCATTTTGGCTCCATCGTCACATAGAATGAGTTTGCGAATGAATGATGCCTTTATGTCCACTTCACAGAAAAGCATGGATGAGTTTATTCTTCCGCCTCCCCATGCGGGGCCAGAAGACGGCCTTCACGTTCTCAGAATCAATTGGGGTGTAACTGGGTTCGCCCTGTACGCTGCGCCCCTCTCAGCATTAATTTTCAACCCACCAGCGAGATTGATGGAGTAATTTATTTCCAAATTGGCTACAAGAAGAGTCACCACGGCAACAACCGCGCACCTGCGAAGCTAGTGTCAGGCGTTCCGTCGGTGCGGAGGACAGTCAAGAACATAACAAGAACTGAAATGCACTTGTACGTTACTTTTGGCTTTTTTTACAGGTGAGGAGGATTATGAGTCAAGCCTGACGTTAGAGGAGGTTGTGAGAGTTTGGCACCTTTGAGGGTTCATTTGACGGTGCTTCACTGTGCTGAACAGCTTGCGTGAGACCCCAGAGAACCTGGCAGCTTCGCCCCAAGATCATCACACTGTGTACTACACAATGTGACAGAATTACGGATTATTCCTCTGCATCAGTACAGAAAACCATCCAAAGATGGGAAAAGAAAAAAAGAAATAAATTGGGCAGAAATCTTAGCCCCACAATTCCATTTATTGTCTCCTATCCCCACATCACTCAGACATAGGGAGAGGGTGGACGCTTTGAGCTGTTCCATCCCAGTAACCCACACAAAAAAAGGCTCTTCTTCACAGCTTTGACTCCAAGCATCACCAAGAAGTTCTGTCCAAGTGACAGATACATTGAGGTTATCCTTCATATTTAAAATTTTGGCTTTACTTTGAAGCAAGAAAGAAGAGAAGAATAAGAACTGCGCATCACATTTCACACTGTGATTTTGTGGCAGAGTTCCCCTTTATTAATGGTTGCGGAAAATTCATGCTCATCCTCTCAAAATCACCAGCAGACAGAAGTTCATTTATTCAGTGCGCAAAGGGCTGTCTGATGTGTGTTTAAATACTACTGATATCTGATTCCAGCAGAAGACCAAAGATTTCTCCACTGCGTATGAGCTATGCTTCTAAAACGGAACGCAGTTTATCTAATCATTGGTAGCAGGGGTACTTGGGCCTGCCAGTTTCTCCTCAACCATCAAATACATTAATGGCTCCATGCCCAAGGTGTTATATTGTTTCAAGACCTCTTTTTTCGTAGGGCTTCCAACACACTCAGGACCTAACAGAGAAAATTTTGGAACCGCCTTGCACAAATCTAAATCCAACCAACAACACCATGGCCCTCGGTACTGACATGGAGCCCCTCCCCGCCCGAGCAAACATGATGGGAGCGGTGCGCTTGACTCACTCGTCAGGAAACGAACGTCATCGTCATCCCCCCAGTCTGAGGGGGCGGGAAAGGGCGCTCTGCCTTGTTATAGGCCCTTAGACATGAGAGCAGTTACCCGCTGGCCCAGTGCCTGTCTGCCTCCTCACTATAATTTAGACCAATTAAGCCTCTCGTCTGAAGGATCCCCCGGGGGACCCCCGAGACTCCTGCCCGCAATCTCACCTCAGCCGCTGCTTCGCTTCACCCGCCAGCCCCTCCCCCTCGGTCTCCTGGTGCCGCACCGGTAATGGACCGGTAGTACGGCCGCTCGGTGATTTAGCATGGGACCCTGAGCCAGAGCAATAATTAACTCTGTCTCATTCCTCACTCACAGATTGTCGGTTTCTGTTGTTCAGCACAGGAAAAAAAAAATTTGGCGCGTTGAACAATGTGAACACCTACATTAAATCATACCTATCAACTAACAGAAAATTAGCACCAGCAGGACAATGCTGGGAGAGGGGGAGCACCAAAACTGGTAACTATTAGAACTCTAATTTGTACACTCATGTGTGTCAATGTCTGTATATGCTTTGTAATTACATATATGTTTGCATATACATCATATCAATAAATGTAGAAGTGCCTTGCTGGAATAAGGGGTAGCTGTTCTTCTCGCCAATGCTTACTTGATTATGTTGGTGCAGTGGGCTGGATGATGGCTTGCTACAATTCCTTCTCTTTCACGGCAGTTGAGAGCTTCCTCCACAACTAGACCAGTGTCCTGACCAAGAAGATGTTACGTAATGCACCTGATTCTTCTGTCAAATATATACATCTGTGCTCCGTTTTTGCAGTTTTGCAGTTTCAATGTGACGGCACATTGTGCCTTTTGTAAGCAAACTTTTCAGATGGCGGACTACAGATTTGGTGTGCAGTGGCATTAACCGTATACCGACTTTGTGTTGTTTGATTATTTGGAGGAAAAATCAGGCTGGCTTGTTTTTGAGCCAAACCCGTCAGAGCATCCTCTTTCTCTCACTGCGCACGGAAGATAAAAATAGGATTTATTCATCATTTCATGTTCAGAATTAACACCTGAGACTTGTACTGCGTGTGTCTTGCGGGCTGTGCAATTCTTTATTAGCCCAGATATTATTACAGCAGAGTGACTAATGTGGATAATGAAATTGAATGGAAAACTTGGAGTGTAATAACCGCAGTGGGTGTCTGCCTAGATGAACCCTTTCCAACAAAACTGCCTCCTGCATAATTTATGGTTCCATTGGGCAAGTCTCTTTGGAAGGAAATGCACCTCTATTGAGATATAAATCTTTTATGAAACAACTGCCTTGGAGTAGGTAATCCCAGTGTTGATATATGCCAGCTATGGTGAAGTTTGCATTTGAAGAACAACAACTCTTGGGTAATGTTCATGAAATGTAGTGCATTGTTCATGACTTGAATAGACTTTATGCAGATGCATGCAATTCAGCCGGAATCACTTCCTGGGGATAAAAATGACTTTATGATCAGTTTAGATTACCAGTGATGCAGTCATAAAAGGAGGCAGGTACTTACTCTCATTTATGTGGTGAGGTGGGAAGAGCGGCGGCCTATGAGGCATTTGGAGGCATTTTCCTTAGTCTTAGCCTACGAGTATTATTTGAGCTTGTCATTGTCGTTAGTTGAAGTCATTAGGGGGAGCTATGTGTGAGTTATTTACTTTACCCTTTGAGTGTATGTGCAGTGTCTTACCCATCCTGTACCTAAATGCACACCTGCCTGAAGGCTGATTTGTGTCTTGCTGCTCTCCAAGTGCTGTCATTTCTGAGCCGTTTCTTGGTACTGGGTATTTGTACTGTACATGATTTGTTATTATATCTGAATGTATCATTTAATTTAGTATATTACTAACTATGAATATTCTATGAATATTTGACAAAATCCCTTATTTTCTTCCTGAAAAAATTGAATTTCGAGCCAGCCTTCAGAAAGTTATCCTCACACAGATGAGAAAGCAGGATCAATGCCTGACAATCCTGTTGAAGGATTTTGTTGTTCAAGTTATTTAGTAAAAGATTGCAATGCTGAGTTTCAAATGAATGATGTTTTACACATTTCTGATGTGCATGACATAATGTGAAAAATTGACCATGTCAGTTTCTACAATGGTTTTCTTTAAAAATACGGGTTGAGCAGCATTCAAATTAAAACAACCTCCTTATTACTATTAACCTCTGTGTTCTATTTCAGGTTTGTACTTTTTCAGGTTTACAACAGCAGGAGTAGCTAAATAATCAAGTTCCTTGCAGCTGCAAACCACTGCCACAAATTCAAAGTGGAAGAAAGAGAGGAAAGATCCAAATGATGTTATTGTTTGTCAACCCACCTTTTTTCATTCATTTTGGTGATTGCAAAACTTTCAAAGGTTTTCTGAAGAATTAGTTACAATTGCATTTACTTGTCAGTTTGAATGGCTGTTAAATTCAGGCTTATATTCTGGCTTATTATTTCAGATTCACAGGATTCAATAATTAGTTCAGTACTAGGCAGAATCCTTAGTGATGGACTTGTGTCAGTAAAAATGTTAATGGAATATTTATTACTTATAAATATTTATTTATTATTTTTTTATTTATTTTACTTTTAGCGGATGGTCTTACCTCAACAGGATAAACTCATTCTTATGACGGTAGTCATGGCAACAGGGAAAGCCTTTCCTTCAACCATCTTTGAAGCGTGTTCTGGATGCATGTGATCTTCAAACCAAATCTGCAATACTGCTCCACTAACATTTTTAATTTTAAAATGAGCATCATTACTCGTATATGTGGTCATAGGAAGAATACACACAATTATTGAAATAGTTCTCATATACAATGAAATTGTACTCTTTCCCCCTTCTTCTACCTGCTTGATTAACCTTTTTCCCTTTTTCTGTCCTGTTTGAATCTCTCCCTAAAGGAGCTGCTGTGTCAAAGCTGTATGCAGAGATGTTGGTCTCCCACATCTGCCTTGGCAGTGCTTTGAGGAGACCCAAGATACTGAGAGAATTCTGCCTCTCTGTTAACTGGTCCCTGTATTTACTCTCTCTCAGATGTCAGGGGCAAATGGGATGACAGATATCCTTTTACTGGAGATACCTGCACTGAGGTTTTCCAACAGCTGATGGAAGATGCAAATCTCCCTCCCCCCACCCCACCTTTGGGCCTTTGGCGGGGGGGTTGGGCTCTCATCCTGTTACCTTCAGCCCTCCCCTTTGTTTTCACCTCTCAAAGTACACGCTGAAGAAACTGTCTATTATGGGTCCAGGAGGCAGTGCCTGTTGACAGAGGGAAATATGACACAGGGGAGAGAGGAGGCGATCAGATGAGAGGATCACTGCTCCACACCGAACAGGAGCCGTCGGTGTGTGTAAACATGCCTCGAGGCACCCTTCATCCCAGCCTGCAAACAATGGCCAATCAGTGCATTCAGCCTGGAGATGTGTCATGCACAGAGGTACACTACATGGAATAGCTCAGCATCTGGGGAGTCTCAATGAGAGAGAGAAAAACACAGACATTTTTTTCCATTGTGAAAACGGGAAAGGTGTCTTCAACCATCAGATCTGGAAGTTGTCACGTACAGCTGTCTAATCTAAAGACCTTACATGAGATGCACACAAAAACCTAAAATGCAACACCAAAGACATGTTGAAAGTACCAGTTATCTCACATATTTATCATTCCTTTCTGGTCAAAATATTCATAGAGCGTGGGCATCCTGGTCAAAACCAATGATTTTCTGCCAAACACGAGGCAAACTATTTCAGTTGTGTAATTGATCAGTTGTAATCTCTCTGCCTTTCAGAGCTCTGTTATTCATTTAATGCTGCCTGATAGTCACATGGCTGCTTTGCTTTCCCAGTGCTAAGTCTAAAAGTCCAACTCTGGTGGAGAGTTTTTGTAGCTCTTTTTACAGCACAACATTAAAGAAATTACATTTAACAATGGGAAACCCAAAAAGCACAGGCAAATTTGCTGGAGTATAACATTTACATTTATTTATTTGGCAGACGCTTTTATCCAAAGCGACGTACAAAAGTGCAAATAGTGAGCAAACAACAGGCACAAGAGCAAGATGTGTAAAGGTCATATAATGCAAATAGTGCTGAAGCTGAGCGCAAAGTCAGTGACGCGAGCCAACTAATCTGAACTAGGATTGCATCTCAAATACAATTACAGAAAGAAAAATGGAGTACCGCTATACTACCTAGACAAGTGAGCAACAAGTACAAGGCAGGAGTCAGATTCACAACATCAAAGTTACAAGGTCGAAGAGGGAGGTATCAGTCCAGGTAGAGTCTGAAGAGGTGTGTCTTCAGCGCACGTCTGAAGGGTTGGATTGATGGAGTTGTTCTTAGGGGGGTGGGGAGTTCATTCCACCACTGGGGGGCGATGATGGAGAAGCGTCGTTGTGAGGAGCGTGGGCCTTTCGTACTATTGGTGGGTGGAGCGAGGCGTCCGGATGTAGCAGAGCGGAGTTGACGAGCGGGTGCGTAGGGCAGGATGAGGTCCTGGAGGTAGGTCGGGGCAGTCTTTCTTGCAGCGGAAAAGGTGAGAGTCAGGGTCTTGAAGCGGATCCTGGCTGCGATTGGGAGCCAGTGGAGGGATCTCAGTAGGGGGGTGACGCGGGAGAACTTGGGGAGATTGTAGATCAGCCTAGCAGCTGCGTTTTGGATGAGCTGTAGCGGCTGAATGGTGCAGGCTGGGAGGCCTGCGGAGAGGGCGTTACAGTAGTCCAAGCGGGAGAGCACAGTGGCCTGGACGAGCAGCTGGGTGGAGTAGGTGGTCAGAAAAGGGCGAATCCTCCTGATGTTGTAGAGGAGGAATCGACAGGAGCGTGCCGTCTGGGAGATGTAGTCGGTGAAGTCCAGCCTGTTGTCGAGGGTGACGCCCAGGCTCTTCACGAAGTGGAGGAAGTTACTGTGGTGCCGTCAACAGTAACTGAGAGCTCTTGAAGAGGAGAGGTCCTGGCGGGATAAGCAGCAGATCGGTCTTGTCCAGGTTGAGCTTGAGGTGGTTGGAGGCCATCCATCTGGAGATGTCAGCCAGGCACGCGGAGATCTTTTCGTTGACCTGGGGGTGGAGGGGGAAAGAAAAATTAGTTGAGTGTCATCAGCGTAGCAGTGGTAGGAGAAACCATGCGAGGCAATGACTGAACCAAGAGAGTTAGTGTAGATGGAGAAGAGTAGGGGTCCCAGTACAGATCCCTGGGGGACACCTGTAGTGAGGGTAGTGGGAGTGGAGGTGGAGCCTTTCCAATAGACCTGGGAAGATCTGCCGGTCAGGTAGGACCTGAACCAAGAAAGGGCTGTCCCAGAGATGCCAAGCTCAGAGAGCTTGGCGATGAGCAGCTGGTGGTCGACGGTGTCAAACGCAGCGGAGAGGTCGAGGAGGATGAGGACCGAAGACAGGTCGGAGGCTCTGGCTGCGTGGAGGGCCTCTGTCACCGCCAGGAGTGCCGTCTCGGTTGAGTGCCGGGTCTGAACCCAGACTGGTGGGGGTCCAGAAGGTTGTGCTTCTGAAGAAAGGGAGACAGTTGATTAAGTACAGCACGTTCAAGGGATTTGGATACAAATGGCAGGAGGGATACTGGACGGTAATTGTTCATGTCAGATGGGTCAGCGGTGGATTTTTTTAGCAGGGGGGTAACCATAGCCTTTTTCAGATCGGTGGGAACGAGGCCAATAGTCAGAGATGTGTTGATGATGGAGGAGAGATACGGGCGATCTCACCGGACACAGACTGGAGAAGGGTGGAGGGAATGGGGTCAAGGGGGCAGGTTGTGGCTCGGTGGGATGTGATGAGTTGAAGAACTTCTGAGTCGCTGAGTGTAGAGAAGGAGGACAGGTGGTGGCTGTTTCCTTTTCCGGTGGTTGAGGCTGTGGATGGAGGAGAGATGGAGTCCCGGATGCTGGACACCTTCTTCACGAAGTGGGCCTTGAAATCTTCTGCAGAGAGGAGAGAAGGGGAGGGGGGGGGAGGAGGGGAGAGGAGGGTGGAGAAGGTAGAGAAGATATAGAGAAGGTATAACTGCGTGTAGACCAGTCTCACCCAGGCTGAGTCCAAAAAGTTCTCTCCAGCATTTGTCAACGCTTGTGAGTTGCAGTAAGGAATGGAATAGGACATACAGAGGCAAGAAGAACGCGGCTTGTCCACTTTCATTTTAGGGGTATGCCTGTGCATCCATAAGCAAACCCCCACAAATGCTGGCTCTGTATTCATTTCATTAAAAATGCAAATTGTTTGAAATGTGAATGTTGAAAGAGCATCACAGTTTGTAAGTCCAGAACAAAACAGTCATCCCACATGTCCAGCCTACTGAAGTGTCCACCCACACGCAATAATAATGTATGATATTTAAAATATTTATTTAAAATAAATAAAATATAAAAGGTTTTGGCCTGGGAAAAGAGTGTTAAGCGAGAACAGGGAGGCCTGCCTGGTGCTAATCTCCTAACACAGAGGCTTTTCTCTATATGTAAACACTTGGGAAAAAAAATAAAAAATCTGAAAGGGTGGTAGGAAATCTGACAGACAATTGAAAGAGGCATCGGCCTCCAACACAGTCCTGCTGCTGCAGGTCCTCCTTTTGACCTTTTCGGCAACAGGAGCTTTGAAATTGTTCCCCAGGCGGGAGGAGGAGGAGTTCAACCACCCTGTCAAATTTCTCTTTTCATCTGGATCTCAGGTACTGATCCAAGGGGAGTCGTGTGCTTTGGGTGAGAAAATGATAGAGGGGAGAGAGGCAGAGAAGGAGAGAGAGAGAGCATTCCTGAATCTTTCTGCAGCCGCCTGTGGGGGAATTGGACAATTCATCTCCGGGCTGGTGGGGCCTGTGGGACACATTGGTGGGAAATGGTTTCTGTAGGTAAACACATTGGTTATTCTGTCTGCGCGAGCCCCATCCTATCCCACCCCAACACACACACATACACACACACACACACACACACACACACACAGAAACAACACAGCCCTGTCCCTCACACAGTATTTACATTTAAATTGAAGCCATCATCTTGGCTCCCCTATGTTGTCTCTTACTGGCTGTGTGAGCAGAGGAGGTGTTGGTGTTGGCATTGATTAAAGCTGGGCTTTAGGAGTGGAAATTCAGTGTCACATGGGATTACTGCACATTTTCCTCCTGCTCAAACGTCAGGCCATGCATTTTCCAGACCACCTTTGCTGAGGACATCGATGACCTTTTTGCTACCACTGTATGCTGTGGCATTTACCCCATTATACTTTAGCCACTGGGCCTTCCTGTGTCAGTAGGCCTTATCAGATTATTCTTTGGTGCCACTGGCTGTCCTGTGTCATTAGATAGTGCTCCTGAAATAGGGGGGTGTCAGTCCAGGAGCTTGGTTAGGGTGCCAGACCCACCACATGATGGGAAAGTGGACCCAGAGCCCCAAAAACTCAACAAACCAAACAAGCACTGCCACCCCGGGAAACTAACAAATGACAAAATGAACATTTGAAATGGAGGGGTGGTGGGCAGGTACCAAGCTAGTGAGTGCAGTGAGAAACTGGTGAGCAAAGCAGCACTTTTATACAGGTACACACCTGCATCTGATCAGCACCCGATCAGAGGAAGACAAGGGCACAGGCACTGAGGCAAAGGGGCATCAGAACCCCCATCGATCCTCTACGAGCACTTGCTCTCACTGCCTATTTGAGCAGCTCAAGCAGAGAAGCCCTGCTGTTGTGCTTTACGTCACAGCTTAGAGTGGAGGGGCAATACAGTCAAAATATGGTAACGTTGCAATACTAACTAGCAATTACCTGAAGGTTCCCCCAGAGCTAATTACACAGAAATACAAAAGCAAGGCAATAGTTAGACTGAAATTATGCGTTATCAGAGCTCTGAAAGAAAGTTCTAGGAAGCCTGCAGTCTTGTGAGAGTGTGTGTGTGTGTGTGTGTGTGTGTGTGTGTGTGTGTGTGGGGGGTTCCAGACATGGCTTTGAAAAATGCCCCGGGAAAAAAAAAATACTTTTGTTTCTTATTCTTATTTCTTCTGATTCATTTGTTGTCTGTTTCGAATTTCCTCAATCACAATCTTTTCAATAAAAGTTCGTTTTGCATCCCACTGATGGTTAACAGTCAAAAATATATGCTAACTATTGTATATTTTTCAAAGTAGGGTCTCTGAACCCTGGTCACTGGAGACACTGCCTTTTCTTAAAACTGTACCAGCAATATCTGGTAAAATGTAGAAAACAGTTGTTTATGAAGGAATAATTGCATTAAAATGCAGGCTAGTTCCCTCTGTTATGCTTAATCAGCTATGTGGCCTGTTCTGTTAATTTTTCAAGACCCTCTTCAACTAATTCTTCATTAATAAAGTTGGATATCTAAGTGCATGACCTACTTCATTGGGGGGCTCAAGAAAATTGAGAACACTACCGGACACACTTTTACTTGTAATCTTCTTTTAGATGAACAAACCGTGTTTGTAATAACAAGGTGAGAACAGATACTAATTAAGCAATCTCAAATGTAAATCAGTATTCAATTAACAATTTATCAATCCTAATTAAGAGAACTCAGCTGGAAGATGAACCAGCGTGCATAGCTGGTCCCCTGGACCAGGGATAAGAGACACTGTATAAAGTGAAGCTTAGAGTAGTTACAGAAAGCATTGCTATGTGTGTTGCTGGATCTGCTTTCTCTGGCGTTTAGGTCTAATTCATTCCTTTGTTTCAGGTCACCTTTCCCACCAATGAATGAATGTACACATCTTGTAATTTGTGGTGGTATATATACTGAAATGACTCAAGGTGTAGATGGGTGTATTACATGGAGTAGTGCAATCCCTGAGTCAGCCACACAGTTTTAAGCAATATAAGTTTCCAAGGCGAGGCTAGGTGCAATAGAGTATCTAAACCACATTAGTCCAATTGCCCAAGCAGGCAAAAAGCCAAGCTGAGCATGCAAAACCTCTCACTTGTTAATAATGTGTCACTCACTGCTCTGAATTTGCATAGATATAAGCATCAAACAGAAAGAGGAGAAGCCAAACACTTAGGCTACAAGTTTAGGAATTTATGGCAAATGTGTCACTACTCAGTCCATCCAATCATTGTTTCACTTGTCACCTTTTTTTTTTGAGAGTTATTTTTATTTGCAGAGTACGGATGCAGAATACAAAGAAAGTCAAGCCTCCGCCACTTACACTAAATAAGAACAACTCTTATACTAAATAAGAAAGTAGGCCTACTTTCCTTGTTACTTGCACCATTGCTGTTTTTCTCAGACCCAGAAGCCTACTCCTGGATTGTATTGCACTATTCTGACGAGTCTGCAGTTCCTAGATGGTCCGCCTAATTTATATTCTGTGATTTAGAATATAAAACGGCAGCGAGTTACATTAAATGTGCTGGTACGGTATCCTTCGTCGTGGACTTTGTAGCCTGATCACCTACAAGCCAAAGTGAACTGAGAATTCCTGGGTTGCTAATTAGGATTGGGAATTGGGGAACTAAGACATGGGTTAATATAAAATTGAGTCAGATTTTAGTTATTAGATGGGCAGATTTTAACATCATTACTTCCAAAGACGCAACGCACGCATCTGCCTTCAACAGCCACCACTTCCCTCATTGGTTGTGACTGGCTGTCCTACAGTTATTTGCTTTATTCCACTGAATAAGCATATATTCAGGTATCTGTTGACCTGTGTTGTCTGGGTGAGGGGGCAGCTTGGAGGACCATGGGAAATGGCCAGGAGGGTGAGCTTTGTGCAGGTGCATCAGAATGGGGAACATTCCACGGGACTGGAGAGGAGGTTGTCTGTGACCATTAAGAGGCCACTCTATAGCCCTATGTGGGGAATAGTTTGGGAGCCCAGGGAGGCTGGTTAGAGCCAGGGGTGAGCTATTGTTGCCACCAGGGTGAACATGGCTGGGGCAGGGGCTGGATGGCTGCACAGATGGAGGGAAGAATTCCCCTTGTCCGGTGGTCCTGCACCATGGTGGGACCCATGATTTCCCTGCTCAGGTCAGCTCAGAGGGACTGTGCTCGTGGACACATTGGACAGTGTAGGCCACCGATTCATCTGTCACACACTTGTGAGACTGGGAGAGGGGGAAGGAAGTGTGAAGGAGGAGCCTTCACCTGTCCCCAAAAACTGTTGAATGACTGTATGATTGTTATTTGTATGTATTGTGAAGTGTTTGTTTGTATGTTTCACAAGGATCCTTGTCTACTACATTTGCCTCTTCATCCATCACTGAGCTCACACTGTCAACTCCATTGCAAGCCAGTTCGTTGTAATTGTTTCATTGTCTGTGTCTGTGCAATTGTGACTGCCTGGACAAGCCATTAGTTAAGAAGCTTCCCCTGCGCCCATTGTCAATTAACCTGCTTTTAAATAAAGGTGTTTGGGGCTGAGCCAGAGGCAGACTTTGTTTATCTGTGGGTTGGCTCAGGCTGGTTTCTATTTTGTGGTGTGTTTTTTTTTAATAAATGACTTTTTTTGTAATATTGCTCCCTCTATTTATTTTTGGTGCAGTGCGTCAGCCAGAACTATCACAATGCTGTATAAATTCACTCCATTGTCATCATCATCACCATCACCATCAGCAGCAGCAGTGAGGCATAGTGAGGCTGCAATGGCATTTCCAGCTGTGTTCCACAGGGGTCATATTCCATTAGGCCACACCTAACTATATATAAACTCAGAATATGTCAATGGTGAGAAAAGATAGAGATTCTGAACAAATATTCCAACTTCCATAATAATGTTGTAAAAAGAAGTGAAATAAGTGCATACAAAATGCACAAGGGAAAGCTGAATGAAGAATGTAACATGCTTTAAGTGAAATAAAATAAAATAAAAAATGCAAATATTCCTTTCTTAAATAAGTGAAGACTACATAGATGCATTTTCATACCAAAGACTGAATAAGCCTTGACATACTGTGAATAAGATTGGTCTGGTCAGAAGCCACAGCTGGGTCGATCCTGATGGGCTAGGCTATTGCTTGTCCTGCTGTGAAAATGGGCAGGGTTGTGGCTTTCTTTTTAAAAGAGGAGTCTGGGGTTAACTGTTTTTCGAGGTTTTTTTCTGCTATGGATTGCCATGTTGTGGCAGGAGATACAGTCGAGGAAAATGCATATTACTGTAGAACTGCTCTCCCTCCCTTCAGCAAAAACAACTCCATCACCCTGTTGATGTTCATTACGCAGTCTGTCAAAAATGCACAGTGCAGTCACAGAGAGCCACTGAGGATAACAGTGAATGATTGATATTGTAAAATAATTACAAGAGGGAAGAGTTATCTCAAAACGCTGAGTGGAGCCTTTGACTTCCTATTGCTTGGAAAAGGCAAGTTCAGAATCAGCGCCATTCCAGTCTCATTTTGTGTCTTTTTCTGCAAAGAGAGTTTGTGTTTGAACCATGTTATCGCTCCTCTCCTCTGATATCATAATGCCTTGAGGCTTTGGCTGTAGCTTTATGTTTGTCCATCAAGTGACTGCAGCCATTTGCAGGTAAACCACTGGAGGGCGACTCCACTAGGTGGTACATTGCAGGGTCCTTCACAATGCTCAGACAAATGGAACACAAAACTCCAAATGCAATACATGTGAGGAGGATGCAAAGCTCATGCAAACAGTATCTGAACAGGTTTGTGATGACATTGCTATTTTTTATCCAAGTTGCAGCTCAGTACAGCTGTTGTTCACTTGAGTCCCACTTGTTCTCCCCTAAATGAGTCTCCCTCCAGTGGCTGTGCCTTGCGCACCACACAGCCACACAGTAGCAGAGTCTTGAAGACTGCTTCACTTCCCAGGTGGGCGTCAGTTCTTCTTCTCTGGGGTACACAGTGTAGAAGAAGCTGGGTTCCTAACCCAAAGGTTATTATCAGGTGGGCCACTGCTGTTGTACACTTGGACAGGGTGCTTAACTCAAATTGCCTCAGTAAATATCCTGCTGTACAAATGGGTAATGTAAGAATTGTGAGCCGAGCAAGCTGCTCCGAATGAGAGCCTCTGCTAAGCGACTGCAATGCAATGGACACGGTGCGTAACCCAAATTGCTTCAGTAATCCAGCACTATAACTGGATATTTTACCCTGATATGAACATCTACCCAGGGAAAAGTAAAATGATGCAGTTTGCTCATCCCATCAGTCAATCAATATGATTCATGGGATAATCACTAAATACATGCCAAAAGGGACCATACACAAGAAGGTGGAGTCAGGCCTGTGAAAGTGCACAGAAGGGGCTAACGGGTTTAAATTATGATGACAGTACTGAAAATACTAAACATGGCACGCTGTTGAACTCTTGTTTATTTTCTTTGTTATTTTTAAGTTTATAAACTGAACACCTTTTTCCTTGCATAATGTATTTACAGTCTGATACCTTAAGAACAATGCAGGGGATGGATTTCCCACTGTCAGCTGAGCCACACCTTTCAGCGCTTGTGTATTTTAAATTGTGTGGTGCGTGGTGCTGACTTTTTGACAAACCTTTATCTTTTGGTCAGCAATAATTCTATGGTAAACCCCAGATCAGACACCAGTCCTAGTTTTCAGACACCAGTCCTAGTTACCCTAAGTAAGTCACTGCAAGCGGAGGTATTGTGCTGTATGAAAGAACAGTCACCATGAGACCAAAACACTGCAAGTTGCCTCAGTGCCATGTTCCCCAATGCTGTTGGACATGCGGTTAACATTTTTATTTCCCCCTATACCATTATGTGTCAGTGCCAAAGTTACACTCCCCTCTTCAGAAGTGCTAGTTTCTCAACCATCGGTTTGTGTATTGCTTGAGTATACATTTGATTGCAACTGTACGACACCTGCTGCTGAAGTGAAGCCGATTTGAGACTCCTATTTTCTCTCCCGTCTGAGTGAGACTATTTAATTTACCTGACTTTGCAAGGTAAATTGTTCTTTCCCGCGGTGCAGCCCCATTTCAATCTTTTTAGATGTCGTCATTGATTGGGTCGTGGCACCAATAGAAGGTACATTTCTTCTTTTGTTTCGTTGATGTTTATGCAGTAGGAATTCAAAAGTTTCAAAAGTTTTCTTGTGATATTGTCGCCCCCTCTCACAACAGCAAAGGCAGAGTGGATGACCCCCCCTTAACTCATGAGAGTGTGTGAGTGTTGTTCAGTCTGTTCATTGCTTAAAATGATGGTTTGGAGATACTCTTCACAAGGCTGTTGGAAGACATTGCAGCTGTCATTAAATGTGAACTCAGATTCAAGGAAACCCACCTCCTCTGATGTTCCACTCATGAAAAACATCCAGCCTATTAAGGGGAGAAATTTTTCACCAAATCAGGTTTCGTGTGGGTAGAAATGTGCAAACAGGCTGAGGTGCTTTTGACTTACCACAGACATACCGAACATGACCTAAGCTAAAGCACCCTTGCTTAGTTGATGATCTGGGTACTGGTGTGTTACTCATGACACGTTTAAGGTAATTTTTTCATATACCTACATAGTTCTGTTATTTTATTATTATTTTATTTAGTGATTTATTAGCAATGACATCATTTTTTTAAAAATTGTATTTTGTAGTCTTACAGTCCATTTCTCTCTAAATCACAATAATTAGATATGTCTGAGCATCACTGACCCCAGTAATTTTGATCAGGGAATTTTGCTGAATCATTTTGAAAATTAATCTCCATAAAACATTTATCCACAAAACAGTTGTTGCATGCCTAGAACTAATTACTCTTCCGGTGGGACATTACATTGCTAGATCAAAACTTGTGGTATTCCACAGTGCACATCCATGGAGAAATAGGCTGCATTATACAGCTACAACTGTGAGTTTGTTTTATGTAGATCCCATTTGCTACAATACTGAATTGTGCCCTTCAAAGTGCTTTGAGGAGCATGGCAGTAATGCTATTCAAATGGGTCTGTACTATTCAAGAACTGGTTTGAACAAGCAATCTGAATCATCCACAGAGAGTTAGATTAACTTGCTGGAAGATTACATTCTGCATCACGAACACACATTTAATTGTTCCCCTTTGCACCCCTTGGATTTGGCTTAAAAAGGCTTAAAATGCACCTTCATTAGGAAACCTGTAAGTGAATTTCTTGCTTCAGTAAGATAAGGATGGTAGATGAGAATTGTAAGGCACTGCTTTATATCTGGTAAACCAGGTCTTTTCCTCTGGCTGTAGTCCCACCTGCAATTTATGTTGTATACATGGATTGTAAAGGCAGGGCTCTCATTAACACAAAAAGCAAACAAGAAAAAAACAATTGAACTTTAAGTCGACAGCAATGTCATTCACACAAGATGATATGAATGAATCTGGGCCAAATGTCCACAGTAGCTTCAGTTATCACCAGCCAAACTGGGACTTTGATTTCAAAGCCAAAGTTTTCAACAATGTAGCATAGGGGTGAATGTCTCAGCTATCAGCCAGTCAGGTCTCTCAGATTGATAGTTTTGCAGCATAATATATACAGCAAAGTAAGGGGGCCAACCCACAACCATCTCTGATTGACATGACAGCCTTATCTTACTTACTAATGTTAACTCGACATGTCATTAAAGGCGGCTCTGGCCATAACACTAACATCAACTCCCTGGGCTGGATTTTCAGAATATTGTAACAAGTTCTCTTGGAGTCATGCATGGCACTGAGCCCATATAGAAAAAATGGGTTACTCCCTTCAGATACACTGTACATGGTGAATGATAATTCTAGGGTGCTGAATTCCCAATCATTTTTCAGAGGTCTGTCTTAAAGACCCTTTGATCAGAGGTGACTGTGATGAGATATACTATGTGCTCTGTGAATGTGCAAGAGACGGTCCGTACCGAATGACTGCAGTTGCTCCATCGACAGCAACAGGCCCCCTAATGCTGTCGAACACACAGTTAACATTTGATTGCTTCCGCCTAAAGAGCTCCCACAGATGCGTCAGTACTGGCGTTATATTTGCCTCATCAAATGAGCTGGCCTTTCAACAAGTGGCTTATATGTTGCAGGAGCATGCATTTGATTACTGCTGTTAGACACCTGCTGCTGGGCTGAGGCCAATTTATAAATCTGGCTTTATAATGTGTTTGCAGGGGTTTATTGTTTGTGTTCCTGGTGTGAGCTTTTTGTAATAGGTTTTTTTTTTTTCATTCAGTGTCACAGAACTGTGGAGCCAGCAACATTCCTTTTCATTTGGTTTTCTTTTGATTGTTTTGCTGCTGGGAAAGCCATGCCCCAACACTGTTCTCAATACATTTCCGGTCAGGAACGGATCGGAGTCAGAAACATTTGATGCCAAATATTTCTTCATGCAAGTGTTGTCCCTGACTGCAAACCAGTGGCAGAAAAGCACAAAGGTCAATAACACATACACAACCAAGAGAGGCAAAGGATTTAACGTTCAGGTCACAGCTGCATACATGTTTCCATTGTATCCCCCCCCGGCAGTCAATAGCAACCTGCTGAAATGGACAGTTTGAAACAAAGGTCTGAATGTTGAGTGACAGGGCTGAAGTCTTTCAGTCAACAGCATCACCTCTCGGCCATGGTTGGTTGAAAAAAGTAAATTTCACTCTGACTTTTGAGAGAATTCCTTCTGTTCCTTCACACAGAGAGCCAGTGATGCATGGAATAGCTTGAAGGGCGTCTGGTGGTGCCAGAGAACCTGAATTACTATGTCAGGGCTCAGGCAGGGACGCAGGCGCAGACAGGGAGGCAGGATGCACACTGCACGTTTATTAAATCCAAAACAAAGTCCAGAAAACGAGGTCAAAAACAGGCAAAGTCAAAAATCCAGAAAAGCACAGTAAACAATACCAAAATCAGATCCAAAAACATGGTCGAGAGGGAGGCAGGCAGGCAGGCAGGCAGGCAGGCAGGCAGGCAGGCAGGCAGGCAGGCAGGCAGGCAGGCAGGCAGGCAGGCCAGGAAAACAGATGAACTGAGACAAACTAGCAACAAGACCAGCAACAAGCGGGGAATACATAGGGCGAGGCTGATGAAGAGATGGGATGCAGGTGCGCAGGCAGGCAGGTGGGGACGATCAAGTAATCAGGTGGGCGGAGACAGGGCGGAGAGCAGGGCAGGGCTGGAACACAGGGAAAAACAAAGGCACATGGACAAGGAAAACAAAAACAAACCCGGCTAAGATGCCGGGGCACTGACATACTATGAATAGGAAATGAAAGGTTCCCCTGTTTTAGGACATTATATATATATATATATATATATGCTGGGAAGCCTCACTTCTCACTATGATGTTGGTCACTTCTGTTGTTATGTGATAGCTGTTGCTGTCTTTATCATCTGTTTTTTTTTCAATGTGTGACATAGAAAATACATTTGGTTGACTGATTGTGTATGTGATTTATTAATGAATGTAGAAGATGTTTGTTAGCACTACAGGAGACCTATCTGTTGTTGACAAGACCTGGACAAAGCATTTAAGCTGTGAGAACCAAGCTGGGAAGTTAAACCAAAGGCCTCAGAGGATTTTATCAGTGTTTGAGTTTAGATCTACTTGCCATTCCTGAGACCTTTTGGAGTTTTATGCTCCTGCCTTGCAAACAAAATGTTTCAGTGAAAAAGTCAATTAATTAAACGTTGCCCATATCTTCTGTAAACAGAAGAATGTCATTCCTCTATGCTTTGATCCTGTACTTGGAGATTATTACGAAAAGAAGCGGTGCTTTGCTGTTCCTGTCAAATTAGTTTTGGAATTATTTTTTTGATGGAGTTTGAATTATCTGCACCACGTTAATGAAGTTTATTTGCATTGTGAATGTCAGAATGTTTTAATAGATAAACAAGTCATTTGAACCAAACAATCCTGTCACAGATCTTGAGAAACATGTTGTCAACACCAAAGACAAAAAAAAAAAAAAAAACAATAAAAATAATGACTAAAACTCACATCCCACACAAAGCCTTTATGTATGTTGCCTTCTAAGATCTGTTTAATACTCTCTCAGTTTGAGTCAGTTTACACAATGCCCCCCCCCACCCCACGCCAGACAGGCTGAAGTCTACCACCAGCTTCATACAGAAGTGGGAAAATAGTAGTTCCTAATAGTTCCATGTAAAAAAGGAAACCATCATACTGATACGCTAGCATGTTCCATAAATACAAATTTCACTTTTTATAGTGCAGGATGATTCACTTATAGCAAGGTCCTCACTGGGGTGGCTATGATTTGTGTTATACATTTCTGGATTTTATGTGAATTGATTTTTTAAATGTAACTAATTTTAGTTTGTAGAAATTAGTTACATAGAATGCCCTTAACAATAAGCTGGCTACCAAGGGTGGACGCCGCTGCAGGGCAAGCCCAAGGCTTTGTAATAACTTAATGGTCTGAATGGAAAATAGAACAAAAACAGCACACAAAATGAAGTATAACAACAAAAAAGTCCTTTGCAGGACAGACATGTGGAGGATTACTATTTAAGAAGGTGTAAAGGGAGAAAAGAATTCAATATATTAGTAGGTACATATGGTCTACATAGTCTGTATATGTAGTCTGTACAATACATTGTCTTTTTGAAAGCAGTGTGACATGTAAAAACAGATGAAACTGGTTGAACAGAGGGCTCAGGAACTGAGCAGTTCCCCAAAGACACCAGTCGAAAAGAAATCCAGCAGCAAGGACCAAAAAAAAAAACTGTCACAGGCAAGTGTCTAATTTTAGTTAATTTGACTGCTGAGGTGAGCGCTAATCTCATGGTCAGCCAAACCATTCAAAAAACGAAAAGAGCCCTAATTCATCAGAGAGAGCAAGGAATTTCTGTATCCCTTTGAACGTGTCAGAGAGAAAGAGACAAATTTCTGTGTCCCTTTGATTCTGAAACTGCTCAAGCACCTTCCTCACATTTCTTTAGGGGAGAAACCATCCGTGGATAAATGCAATCTCTTTAACAAAAACACCCATAAACCTCTAGGGGAAATTGACTGAACTCAAATGACAAAGCCGTAGTTAAAGAGACCTGGAGTACTGAAGGAGTGAGACTGCATGTGGTCAAACACTCGTTTTAATTGGACGTTTACCCTAGTGGAGTTTTAATCCTCAAATAACTGTCTGCTTCCTGTTACATCGCATTTTGAATCCAAGCCAATTGGATCCAGAACAATGCAAGATAACAGAAAAGAAGCTGCTGCCTTACGGAAGTACAATTTTATCTAACATCTGGCACTTTTATACGACACACATTGACATTGAAAAATTATGCTTTGAAAGCATGGGTAGCTCAGAGCGTCATCCACCTTGCGAAATTCTGATGATGTCACTGGAACTATGCTTACTCATAGCTGAATATTATTATTGTTATTATTGAGAGAGTTGCACTCCTAGATGTAACTCAGATCGTGACCGAATTACCATGCAAGCAGCCTCTGGCTGGTGGCAGGAAAACAACTGAGCTGTGTCATCATCCTGTAAGTGATTAACGTTTATCTGTTAAGCGCTGAGTCATAATAAAAATAATTTTAATGAATGAAAATAAAATAAATAAATAAGAGATCCTACACTCCGCCAGACACATGAGGTTCGCTAACACTGATTAAAATTTTTTATATTTAAAAAGTTTAAAACAGTTGCGACAGTTCACCATGACTCATCTTTTAATTCACAGAATTTTGAACACATCTGTAAATAAAGTCTACAGTTCTTATGAAAACACATTTAATTGGATAGTATCTCATGTATCCAGGGGTACAGCTTCTTCATCCAGGGCTGATTTGAATGCTGAGAATGGCAGAATGCATGAATAAATGAATAATTTATGCCCTCAAAGTAAATCAGAGTAATCAAGGGATTTCTGAATAGCTGATCGGCAAACTTCAGCAATGCATCAATTTTCAGTCAGATATGTGAGCAAAGAAATGGAAAGCTAATACGTTTCAGGAGATATTTCACTTGACCATTTCCAATGAGGAACTGAATGAAAAAAACACCTGAATTATGGATTATTTAAAAGTGCAGGAGGATGGGAGTTGGGCAGCTGCAGCAGTCAGCCACCCCATGCCCTTTGTGCACCGTGTGTCTGACACATATCCCCATGTTATGCCACAGGAAGTTGTTAGTGGACCAGTAGGGGGCACTCTTTCCATTGGACCAAGTAAATCCAATGTCTGTGCAGTGTTCAATAATTAGTGGAGGGGCTGCCAGGCTACTGCAGTGTTTTTACTGAGACGTGTCTTGGTCAGATTCCCAGATTTCAGCTGTCTTCACCTTGCCTGCTCATCACCGCCCTAACCACCACCACCCTCAAACAGCTGTTTGGCTGAAAGCCTGGAACTCAATACTGAAAAAAATATAAAAGAGAAATGAGGTGAGCTATTAGGTTACATTGGGTGAGTGTCCTGGTTGAAATATAAAAAATAAAATATAAAAATAATATTTTTTATATTTAAAAATTTTTAAATATAAAAAAAGGGAGTAGGAATATTAACATGGGCCTTGTACAGGCCAATAACAGGATTTACAGTATGATTACTTCTGACCCATTGCTCTTATTGGTCAATTTGCAAGATGTCAATTTGTAAGAAGAGAGACCAGATTTAACATTATTTATTGATTACATGAAAATTCACATCTTGCCAAACAACACTGCCTAGTCCTGCCAATATCATGATATACACTGGGGTTATTGTGCTGTAATTCTTTAATGTATGGTACCTTTCACTAAGGAGCTTGATGCGATGGCCACAAATGGTTTATTTTTGCTGGACCAATTTGTGTGTCTTTGTCTGCTTAAAAGGCATTTCTGCAGCTGAGGAGCCACCTGCCCCAGGCCTCAGAGCACTGAATTTAACTGGGTAAAATGTTAAAGAGAACTGTCCTCACCAAAATATGTGAAAATGAACAATTTTGAAATTCAAAGTGCAAACTGAATGGACTGTTGAATATTTCTCTTCGTCCTTCCTAGAGCATTCAAAACAAGTGAGGGATATAATTGTGGATAAGGACAAATCTGTGGAAGGATGCAAGAACATTTCACAGGCACTGAACATACCTTAGAGCTCATTGCAGTCCGTCATACAGAAGTGGAAGAAATATGGAACTACAGCCACACTACCTAGGGCAGGCCGCCCCCCTAAACTTAGTCGCCAAACAAGAATGGCACTTGTCAGAGAGGCTACTGTGATGCCAATTGTCATTTTAACTGAGCTACAGAAGCCAGTGGCTGCAACTGAAAATTATGTCCATGGGTCAACAGTCTCCAAGCTATTGCACAAAAAGAGCCTTTATGGAAGAGTGGCATGGAAGAAACCTTTGCTGAAAAGAAGCACGCACTTGCCCGTAAAGGCTTTGAAAAATGTTGCATGGAACATACTACAAAGATGTGGCAGAAACTCTTGTGGTTTGATGAGACTAAAGTGGTACTTTTTGGCTCAAACGCTAAGCGGTATATGTGTCGTACAGCTAGCACTGCAGATCAGCCAGGAAACCCCATCCCCACACTGAAATATTCTGGTCTTAGCATTATGTTCTGGCGATGCTTTTCAGCAGCAGGGGCTGACAATCTGGTCAAGACTGATGGAAAGATGAATGCTGCACAATACATGGAGATTCTGGATAAAAACCTACTCCCCTCTGCCAGAAAGTGTAAAGTAGGGAGGAAGTTTGTGTTTCAGCAGGACAGCGACCCGAGGCACACTGCCAAAGCAACACTTGATTAGCTTAAAATGAATAAAATCAATGTCCTTGAGTGGCCCAGTCAGGGTCCTGACCTTAACCCCATCGAACATCTGTGGAAATACCTCAAAATTTCTGTCCTCTGCAGCTCCCCAACTAACCTGGTACATCTTGAGCAGTTTTGCAAAGAGGAATGGGCTGTACAAAATTAATAGAGACTTATCCAAAAAGACTGATGTCTGTAATACCTGAGAAACCAAGTACTAAAGAAGGTGGATGAATACTTATGAATTGTTGACACTTCAGTTCTTGATTTTTTCAGTTTTTAGTGGTTTACAATTTTATTTCGTTTTTGGGCTGCACTGTTGCAGAGTTGAGTGATTCACAAATAAAAAAAAAAAAAGATTCAGTCTAATTAGTCAAAATCTCAGGTTGTGAAAATCATTTGTGTGAAAAAGGGTATAGGGCGGAATACTTTTTCAAGGCACTGTATGTACATACACACAACGAACAATGTCTTCGCTGCACTTTAACTGGGGAAACAGAGACAGCTAGGTGTGGAAGAGCCCTTTATACTACCCCAGTCAGGTGGCGCTGAGCTGCAGCTGAGCCAGGTGGTGGGCCTGGTGCTGTCCATGGTCCTGTAGCTTTCCCAACCCCCTGAGAGTACGCTGGCACTGAATGTACTGCAACAAATACACTCAGGGTCACCTGATGCCATGTGATGTCACAATCACAAACCTCTTCCTGATGTAGACACAGAGCTAACTCGCCGCACGTTTTCACAAGAACGTGAAGAGATCAAGGCTTCTTCCTTTGCACCGCCGTTCTGAGGAACATAAAATAATCACATCGAGAACATTTGGTGCAGAGACCCAGATGTACAATGGAAACATCACTACTAAAAGTGTATTGTTAGTCACCAGCTCAGTAGTTAGCTGGAACAGAGCACATAGCTCAGGAAGTTAAGGAGCCAGCTAGAATACTGATAAGTGAAAGTCATTGGAAACAATGGATCACAGACACACAAAGCAAATTAAGGCTGGAAAAATACACACTTCACTTCTTTGCATACATCAGTATGGGATATGTTGCTTGACTAAACAACATTGAATTGGCCACATGCCATCAAAGAAATTGGCTGCACTTTCTACCATGCTCTGACAGCTCGACCATTTCTACATGAACTATTTTACACTATGACCATAACAGGACCATAGACTAGTTCCTGGTTCTGAAGACCCAATCATGCTCTTTCTCTTGCTGTGGTCTTGTTGTCAATGCATCAAAGAATCTCCACCCTATTCATCAGTAGTTATCAGCTGCATCTGCACTGATGAGCCCCTAAAAAGTTCTTCAGTTTCCCTCCAAACCACATCTCAAGTCTTCATATGCACAATAATTAATTCAACATTAAGGTTTCATGAGCCCCTCAGACAGCAACTGTATGTGTATTGAAGAAAATTAAATTGAAAAAAAAATTTCTGGAAAGTGCTAATAGTTCATTTACATAAAATAATTTTTTATTAAATCACATAAGAAAAGATCTTGTTATTATATGGAATTATGCTGATTTTAGTTTAGTTTAGTCTCACTGGGTGTCCCAGCAGTTACTCAAACCCTCTTAATTTGCCTTTGTACTCAGCTGTGTATGTAAACAGCACGAATATACTACTGAACGCAGACAAAACAGATTAAACTGATTTTGTCAGCATTTTTCAGCTTCTACTCCAGCTACATGGCCTCATTACAAAGTAACTGAAAGTAAAGATTTTCCTAGCTGATATGCACTCTTTGTTGTGCACTATGCATGTGTTTACAAGCCCAGAAAGGGATATGCTGTGTCTAGAAATGCCTGAACAAATATCCAAATAAATGAGATACATGAGAATTTTCCTCATGTTTGCAGCCAGAGACATGACATATCAGACTTATCCTCAGCTGTTGCAAGTACTCTAGCCTCTCAGACACTTAGCCTGACTTACTTGACTACAGCTACTGTGGAATTTTCACAGCCACATGGAAGCTTACCAAGGATGACAGCGAAAAACCACACACATAGTAAAACATTCATTGATCACACAAGTGTGAAGAGTTGATCACATGACCACTGGCAGGATGCCCTAACAGCTGCCAAGCCATTTTTTTAAATGTTATCCACTATATTTCTCTCACAGTGATCTGGAGAGAGCTAACGTGTCATAGCATCGTATGCAAAATGTCAGAGTCTATCATTAGATTAGATAAATTAGATTTTTAAAGAGGAAAACACAGCATGTCCCCAAAAGCAAGATTATTTCTTTTGCATAAAGAGTAGAATTACATTTTTTGACTGAAAACAGGCTTGTAATAGTTAGTATGATTCACATTTATTTTGGAGAATATTACTCCCCATATATCAATGTGAACATACTTGATGGCCATGCATATTTACCAAGCATACTATATAGTATGCTTGCGCATGATTTGGAACAGGGCCATGGTCTACATCAGATACCCATTAGTCATATGATCCATTACTAAAATCCAATATGGCAGCATAACTCAGATTTACACTTTATTGACTGAAATTTGGCATGCGCTACCTCAGGAAAGTTTGACTTAGCAGTGAATGCATTAAAGGAGGTGGCAGGCAGAAAGACATTTCAAAGTATAATTCAGCCCATTGCTCTTTGTGTAGCATCTGTGGTACGCGTCTTTCTGTGGGGAGGGACGAGGAGAAGACCCTGCTGTTGCAGAAGGGGCCGGCAAGTAAAGAGAGAGTGAGAGACATTTAGTCTGACAGAAAAAACCTGCAAACCTTCATAACCTGCAAAACCCATGTGTGGTGGATCCCTGAAAAGGGACAGTACTCACAGGTTGACCTTTTACTCATTTTTGTTTTTGTTTTTTTGTTTTTTTTGTGCCCAAATCCCCATCTGATCACCATTTTTGTGTGTGTGTGTGTGTGTGTGTGTGTGTGTGTGTTTTTACTATATGTTACATTTTAATGTTTGGCAATGTATACTGTAAGGTATGTCATGCCAACAAAGTTTTCTTATGTATTAATTATTTATCAATAAACATACATAAAATTTATAATAAATAATTTATTTTATTCATTTAAGTGACTTAAACTCAGTGACTTGAGGTGTTAGGATTGCGAATTAACCAAATTTTGTCAATGTGGATCAGAGAGGATGTTACAACACCCTAACAATCAGCAGGGATTTTTGATAACACGTTAACCCCGTGCGGTTAATTAAACAGACGGGCCCTCTGATTTTATACTCACACAAATCCATGTCACTTTTTAATGTTTCAGGGATAAGGCAGGGAAGAAGGTCATTCTCAGGAGAATGCAAATGTATGTTCAGTACCACTGGGGGTCAAGTCTGCAGTAAATTATTTTAACAACTCAGATGTTAGTCCAAGGGGGCCTCAGGCTTTACCTGCTGCTTTTTCTGGTTATTTCCGCTATTTCCTCCTCTTTAATTTGCACTGCTCTTTCTCATTGGTCCCTAGACAAGAGAGGAATGCTTAATTAACATAGGATTCAATCTCATGAGCCTGCTTCAGAAACCACATGGCACCTTTAGGAATTTGTATAGATGTATTCTTTTTTTCTTAGTATTATATATAATTACAAAGTATTGTAATTTTATTTGTATATATGGATTTGATACTTGGCACTTACCTGTTCAGATATAGTTTTTATGTGTTAGGGTACTTGCTGTATCTGTTCATACCCCCTTTTTAATTGGTCCAAGTTAAATGGCCACACGTAGCAGGTGTGGGAGGGAATTAGCAGGTCTGGAGGCACCAACAGCTGTACTCTCACTCAGCTCGCCACCCCAACTGCTGTATGGACAAGGAGGGAATAAACAAACCCAAATGCATCTTGGGATTCCTGGATGTGCTAGGGGGTGTGTTGCAAGTTTTCCCACACTATTACAGTTTTTTCTGAACACTAACAACACTAACAGTGATTCTTGAAGCACTACAGTATCTCTAAAACCATTAGCACTTGTAGCTAATGCATTTACCAAGTGTGCCAAACTGAATGCATGTTCTCTCCTTTACACTCAGTTTGTAATTTTATAACACACTTTTTGCAAAACTGTAAACACAACTCACTGCTTTACACTCAGTTTGCAATTTAATAACACACTTCTAGCAAAACTGTAAACATTGGTCTCTACATTGCTATGCTATTTTGCCAAATGCCTTTCCACATTCCACACGTCAAAACACTTTTAGATAATGAGTTCACTTACAAATCAGAGCTTGAGCATTATAAATAGGCCACAGGTAAACATTTGGTTTGGACAACAATGGAGGCCAATATTGGACAGAGAGTAAGAGGGGTGAGAACTAGAGGAGGATGAGGAGGAGGAAGAGGTGAAGTAGGATGGGGGAGAAGGAAAGGATAGGGAAGAGGAAGGGGAGTCAGGAACACAATAACTGATGAAATCAGAGCGACTGTGATTGACCATGTTGTCAACCATGGGATGAGCATGAGGGAGGCTGGGCAACGGGTTCAACCAAATCTATGCTGCTATACTGTTGCAGTTATCATCCGGATATTTTGAAATGAGAACCGGTAGGTAACTGTAAGTGCTGTAGTCTTACTGCTACAGTAATATGTGCTGTACTTTCAGAATGAGAAGGATCTATCACTAAAACCATTCAAATGTTTTTACAGAACTGCAAGAAAACAAGTATCTGGTGGAAGAGGTTGACTGTTCACCCCAGAGCAGGACACCCACATTGTAAATATGGTCATTGCAAATAACTGCACCAGACTCAGAGAACTGCAGGACACATAATGGCAGATAACACCATATTCCAAAACGTCAACAGAGTGAGTCTCTCTGTTGACTGTCTCGTCTACTGAAATGCAATAGAATTAAGATGAAGCAGCTGTACAGAGTCCCTTTCGAAAGAAACCCAGACCGTGTAAAACAACTGAGATATGAATATGTGCAGGTAAGCTATACTATCCTATCATTGGTACTGGATCTGGAAGTGTATGGTGCTACATCATATTGACTGATCCCTGTCTTTTTGTACTGTGCTACATTGTTTTGTCTTTTCTCTTTCAGAGAGTCATGGAGCTAGAAGCAGATGCAGTGCATCATGAGCTAATATATGTGGACTAGGCAGGTTTCAACCTTGCAAAAACAAGGGGCTGCGGCAGAAATATCATCGGACACCATGCCATCATCAACATCCCGGGACAATGTGGTGGCAACATAACAATGTGTGCGGCTATGAGTCAAATCAGTGTCCTTCACCATCATGCAATCCTAGGCCCATACAACAATGCACACATTATCACATTTCCAGACACACTCCACAACAGACTAATTCCTAATGACCAGGGGCCAGAGAAGCCCAGGTATGTTATCATCTGGAATTGGTTCACAGGTCACCCACTTTTCATCGCACTCAGTCTCCCCCCATACTATCCTTTCTTTAATCCTATTGAAGAATTCTTCTCTGCATGACGTTGGAAGGTATATGATCGCCAGCCCCACCAACGCATACCCTTTCTACAGGCAATGGAGGAGGCTTGTGGAGACATCGATCAGGGGTCATGCCAGGCCTGGATATGGCACTCCAGGCAATACTTTCCATGCTGCCTAGCTCAAGACAACATCTCATGTGATGTGGATGAAGTCTTATGGCCACACCCACAAAGAAGGCGAGATTTAGCCGAAATTCTTTGTTCTTTTTTTACTAGCACAAATATTTTTGTTTTCTTCTACTGCACTTTTGTTGTTTGAGGAGTGTTAGAACATTTTGAGAAAAAAAAAAACATTTTCCCCTTATTTGTATTGATAGTGTGTTATGTTCGGAATACACATCCATACTTTACACATTTGGATACCTGTGTGTATGTGTGTTTACTACATGTATGACAAAACTTTATTGCAAACTGCTATGCCCTGCACACAGAAAAAGCAAAAGCCACAAGTGTTTTTCATTTATACTATCAGTGCATAGTTGGTGCTTCGTGTGCTTATTCAAATGATGGTTTGTGTGTACTGTATTGATGCAAAAACACAATTTTTGAAAAGAGTTTGACGAGTTTTGCAAGAATTGTTTGCTTTTGCAAGAGATGTGTAATGTTTTGCCGGTTTGGTGTAAGGTTTTGTGGTTAGTGTGTAGAGTTTTGCAAAAATAGCCTATAGTTTCAAAGATAGTGCCTAAGCAATCAGAAAAAAATGTAAAAACCATAAAAAAATGCTATATCCCCCCATCCCGTAAACCTCTAACAGCAGACATATTATTGAGTGTTTCTTTCTGTTTATTTTAATATAACAGGCAGGTTGTTTCCCTCCAAAATCTTCCTCTACAATTTTTATGAGAACTGTATGAGACTGGTGTCAAAATATATAATTTGATTTAGTCAGGTTTTGCATATTAAAATAGGATGTATTCTTTTTATGTTTTACTGCAGTATGTATATAAATTGAGTTGTTTGCCAGCTCTCTCTCTCTCTCTCTCTCTCTCTCTCTATGCTTTATATTTTTCTCGTGGGTGGCCCAATGAATGATGCAACCATGGAGAAATGCTTTCAGAGGCTCCTTTTCAGAGGGTGCGTTTGTTTCGTTGAATCAGATCAGGCTCCAGCTTCTTATCTAAAGCTGGGGCCAGCATCCCCCTGGATCTGTAATATAGTTTTTCACAATTGCTAAGACACATTTCTTGAAACCTTCCACCCTTTTCTCAAAACTGTAAACACAAAATCCAATTTTCAAACTACAGTCACAAAACCTCTGACTGTTCTTGCAAAATCAAACAATGTTTTCAGATCATACACAAAGTCACTCAAAATAAAAACGCTACTGAGCGTTCATTACACACCACATCAAAAAATGGAAGACACAGTGTTCAGGGCATGTAGCTGCAGAAAAGAAAATGTTTGTTTATAATACAGTAAATGCATTTTGTGTTTTCCAAAAAAAAAAGTTCAGAACTCAGTAACACAGTTTGGATATTGCATACTGTAAGTACTGCAAGCAATACAGTATTGAATGTCTGTGGATTCAGCACTTGCATACAGTAAAAATACAGTACTGCAAAAGGCCAAAGGAGAAAGACAAAATGTAAATGAAAAGCACATTACAGTACAGTGTAAATGTAACTGCAAAATCCAAGTCAACAAGTGATTCATTTCGGCCTCAGCATCACATCTTTGTGCTGGGTCAGGCCAGAGGACTTCATCTACGTCACAGGCAACATTCTCCCTAGCCAGGCAATGGGGGAAAAACCCTCTGGTGAGCCGGATCCAGCCTTGGCAAGACTTCACACCTATGTCACTACAGGCCAATTCCATGGCCTGTAGGCGATTTTCCATGGTATAAGGTTTTCGGTCATATACCTTCCACCGCCATGCAGAGAAAAACTCTTCTATTGGGTTGAGGAAAGGGGAGTATGGTGGAAGGCAAACATTTATGAATCACTGGTTGATGCTGAACCACTCCCGTATCAGGACACCGCGGTGAAAACTGACATTGTCCCAAACTACGACATAGACAGCATGCTCTGCCTGCTCATGATCCTGCAGCTCACGCTCAAACAAGACATCCCAAAGATCACCCAGAAATGTAAGAAGATGTTGGGTGTTATATGGCCCCAAGGTGGCATGACGGTGGAGAACCCCACGATTACTTATGGCTGCACAAAGTGTCACATTGCCACCATGCTGGCCAGGGACTTTGACAATGGCTTGTTGGCCAATTATGTTCCGGCCTCTCCTCCTCTTCATCAGATTGAACCCAGCTTCATCCACAAAAATGTATTCATGGGGTCTTTCCACGGAATCCAATTCAAACACTCTCTATACATAAAAATAGATAGATATAGTTTTGTAAGTGCTACAGAAAGACAGACCTATGCTGTAGAGTGTATGCACTCCTGATTTACATACATTACAATATAGTGCAGCTTGCCAGTAGTATGTAGTATAGTATTGCACTGTAAACAATCAGCACTGAATGTGTCTGTTTGAATGTACACTTACTTGTACATACTGAAATCGTTGATCTTTGACCCTTTCTGAGTTGCGCTCAGAGGGTACTCTGTACACTTGCTTCATGCGCACCCTGTTGCGTTGGAGGACACGGTCAATGGTGGAAAGGCTGACACTGTTGATTCCTTCAAAATTTACATTGTCTTCAACAACCTGGTGCTGTATTTCACGCAGTCTAATGGCATTGTTTTGAAGGACCATGTCAACAATGAGACCCTCTTGCTGTTGGGAGAACATAGGAGTCCAACCACCCTCACGTGGCAGTCTTGCAATTCTACAAAAAGGGAACGTGCAGTTACAAAAATATACATGCAGTAAAAACAGTGATGGACCCCCCCGTCTCCTTTATATTGGCAAAGTGATGTACTGAAACATCTGTATACAGTAAACTTTCAATGACCAATAAAAAAACAATTATCTGTTCTCTTCTCTGCATCCCCACAGAGAATGGCCACAGAGAATCTGCTGAGATTGGGTTGTACTCTTTGTCCTGCTTCCCTCATTGTCATTCCATGAACAAGAACATGGTCTATCACAGTTGCTTGAATTTCATCTGAAATTACTGTTCTTGGTCTTGGTCTTGCTCTTCCTCATCCTCCTTCTCTTCCTCCTCATACACCACATCTTACACACACTCTTCCTCCTCTGCCTCTCAGATTGTTTCCATCCATTGTTGGTATCAACCTTCAACTCACCCGTGCCACCTGTGCACTCTGAACTGGCTTATATTGGTTTCATCACATCATTAGCGACAAGTGTGAACAATTCTGAGTCGTTGTGTGTAAGCTATGACATCTGTGCTGTAATTGTGTTTAACTTTTGCAACCTGTGGTTACCATTATGCATCACAAGTCACAGTGCAAAATGTGTTTTAGTGAGTGAGAATTTGTTCAGAGTTTTGCAAAAAGAGTAAATGAGATCTGCAAATCGTGTCTAACTAGGTGAAAATTGTTTATGATTTTGCCAAAAGAGTGATCGATTCAATAAATGGGTTCAGGCCACTGAGCATTTGGTTCAGAGAATGGGGTTTAGTGTTTTAGCAATTCAGAAAAACTGTTATAAATGGTATAATAACATCTCCTAATAATAACCAACAGCAGCACATACAGAAAACACCAGACGACATCCAAACATATCAATCCATCACACAGTGCTATAATAATCAGGGCTGTACTGAATACAGAATGACCGGTAAAAAACAGAGTCAAAGCGCAATAATACCCCTCTGTAATATAAAAGAAAAGGAGAGATTTAAGTGTTACAGTTAGGGTAAAGGGGTCAAGATGCAGTCTGAAGAAGTGGGTCTTCAGCCTGCAGTGGAAGGTGGCCAGACTGCTGTAGGAAGCTGTTTCCACCACAGAAAAGACCAGGATGTGGAACTCTGCAAGGAAGGGGTAGCCAGTCTTCCTGAGGCTGCAAAGTAGAGTGGCCTGGTCAGACTGTAGCCAGGTGATTGCCTCCAGATTACACATAGAAAAAATAAAACTTTCTCCCATTGCTCTGTAATCAGGAAATATTGTACATGCAGACCTATGGGAACACTGTGGTGCATTGTATAGTGTTCACTCGTGGGTGTAGAAGTTATCAGACATTGACAGTCAATAGAAGGCAGTCTGTCAGAAAACTCTGAGTGATTCATGGAAGATGAAAAGAGCCGTGCCACACTCAGAGAGGCACATTCGGAGTGGTGGGAAATAAATAAATAAATAAGTACATTTTCCATATTAATTACATAGTGGGGCAATTATAACCATTGTGAAGGTGTCATTGTGCACTTCAAGCTTGTGTTTGAGACTGACGTGTTGTCAGTCATTTTCCAAAGTCATCCGTGTGCCTTTATCATGGGTATGACAGAGAAAATACCATCATCCAGAGCACTGCATAGCTCCATGTACAACGCCCCATGCTTGTCACTGACTGTGGAAACATCATGTTTGCTACACATACACATTGTTCACGTCTTTGGTAAAATGAAAGAGGTTGTGTGGGACCATAAGAGAAGGCAGGGTTTCAATATAGATCACACCAGGGCAGCCTGATGCAGTGGATTGCAAATCAGTGGATTGGAGGGGGACAGAAAAGGGAAAATTAAATTCTTTAAGGAATTATTATCACTGACTAAAATTAATAACAAACAAAGGAACAATTCATGAAGATGACAACAATAGTAGAAGGGCAAACCACACTCAAAGTCAATACCCAAGTCTTACATTCATAATCCAATATTTGGTCCTCATGCAAACAGAATTTCAAATGTCAGTTTGTGTCCTCCACATCTAAACTCTAGATGCTAAACTCTTTTATGTTTTTTTTTTTCTGTTTTCATTTCATCAAAACTGATTTCACATGGTGACAGTAACATTATCCAGCCTGATAGCAGATTTACGTTCAGTTGGCCATTGAGTATTTAGGCATTATTTGGGGCCATGGAAATGTTTGTGGAAATATGAGTCTTGCATTTAGTCAATTTTAACCTAGTTTAAAACCTAGGATTAACCCAGGATTGATTAAAGGACAACTCAATGCCCTTACTTCATTGCATTCATCCCACTAATACACATGTATGCGGACAAATATGCAAGCATCAGAACATTATCCCCCAAAATAGTGTTGAATTGCTGTTGTGACCCATTAAATCTTTGCACCCTTTACCTTCACAAATCTGATGCAGTTGTGGAGCCTGTCCATCAGTGTTTTTAAATTGCTGAAGGATAAATGCCTCTGCACAAAACAAGCTTCTGTAATGACGTTGGGGCCCAGATTTGAGCACATTTACTATGCTGACTACATTTACTATGCTGGCCCCTGAGCACCAGCACCTGTTCAATGTATGAAAAGAGTTGCATTGTTGCTTTTCCTGGGTTAGCTTTAATGTATATATATTTTCGCTTGCAAGTTCAGATCAGTTGCAAGACTGCAAAATATTAGCAGGAAAAGATGAAGAAATGCATAATGTGATTTCTCAAAGCTAGTGCACAAGTCCACACATGGCTCTTACACCATCGCTGGCTTCACAGAGGAACACAGCAATATACTCTACAGTAATCATGCCCCATCAATCCCCCCCATTACTCAATAATCAGAGAACTTGAATCCACACTCACTCTCTGGCAGAGCAGCTTTTGTGGAACTCCAAAACAGTCAGAATCACCAGGGATCCACACAGGTGTCTTTCATCTTTGTGAATACCTGCTTATTTGCCAAAATGAAAGACGAGTAGTGTAGAGAGAGCTGCCTGTTTGATACATGCCTGAATGAGGGGTCATTCTGAATGAGCAGTCTCAGTCTGAAGCTGAGCAGTGGTTTTGATCAGGTAGTGTATTTTTACCTGGCTTTAAACATGTGTATTCCTGCTGCTTCCAAACTGACACTTAATCAGATCACCCACACTCAGACCATTCATTTTGCCAAGGGCAACAAAGCCTCACTACTAAACAAGCCCTTGGTAGCCACAAACAAGTGTTTAAATTGATGGGTTGCAGCTGTCCTCATCTGTAGTATCACTTTAAGCAAATAACCTGTAAACTGAAACTAGGAACATGGGCTGAATTTTTCCAAAACATGTAGTAATTTTTTGCTGCCAATATCTCTCTGCCTAAATTCCCTCTTAAGACAGGCGATTTAAGTTACACGCATTTCTCGGCTGATGGTCGCCATGGATGGTAACTTTTGTTTTGCAGGTGGGTGGGCAAGGACAGCCTTTTCACCTTGAGCTCTGGAAATAAGTGGAGGACGTGACGGCAGTCACAGACAACTTCTCCAGGGCCAGTCAAGCACCAGAGACTAAAAGAGCTTTTGAATCAGTGCCACCACAAGAAAAGAGTGAATGGAGGAAAATGCATGTAGGTGCTCTCTGGTTTATGCCATGCCTCAAAGTGCGAACTGGAGAGAAAGACAAACATGCTGTGCTTCAGACTTCTTCAAACAGATTTGCTGTGTCTGAACTCAAGGTGACTCACCCAAAGTTGAGATCCATAGGAACCTGTTGCCTTTTGTTATTTTTCAGAGCTGAAAGTTGTTTACCTGTTTGACCAATTTTTATTTAGCATGCAACCATATCTGAATCTAGAATTTAAGTTGAAACTTTTCTGAAACTAAATTAATGTCAGAACACCTAGGGAAAGTGCTCGTTTGGCCCAGGCAAGGCCCTGTTCCAGGCAGACACAGAAAGGTATGATCAGCCAAAGAGTTACAGCGGTTTCATGTGGTGGTCATAAAGCTACCATGGGTGACTTCCAACAAAGGGTGTTTACGACAGAAAATAAAGCCCTTGGTATTGGTCTGTGAGAACAAAGAGTCTTTGTGTTTCTCCAGGACGCTGGTGCGATTTGCTTAATTATGATGGACTGGCAGAGAGCGCTCTTTTGTCCTCCTTGTTCTCCCTCCCACTGTGTTAATGAGAAGGCATTTCCAATCTGCTCTTCCAGGCTGTCCTCTGGCACTGAATTACACCAGGCCCTGCTGGTAGTTTAAAGGCTCAGGGACACACTGCTGGGTGAGCCACTGCATGCTAGTGTTTTGGGGGGAGTGACAGGTAGCTGCGATGCTACAGTTCTGAGAGAGGGTCGCTCTTCAAGCAAGCTGGATTTCATGTCCTGCACCCAGACTGAAAAGGGCAGCCTCGTGCACATACTGATACGTCATTTTGACTCTTCTAGCTGTCAAAGGTTAATGTCAGAAAGGAAGGGAGCTCAGATTAGATTCCCGCCACATGTATCTGGGTGAGTTGTTTTAATAAGTGGAGAAAAGAGAAGGACCTTAAAATCAAGTATGATGTCAATCCAGGGTAAACAGAAGAAACACAGTTGACTGATATATAGATGATTGAATGAATGACCATGAATGATCACTTCCCATAGTCCCCTCAGAGGTGACCCAGAAATAAACAGTGGCTTTGTGTTGCGCTTCTCTGTTCACATACCTGTCTGCTGCTTGTCAAAAAAAAAAAAAAAAACTGTTGGACTGGTGAAACTAACTCAAAAACAGCTCCTATCTGAGTGCTACCTTTGTTGGTGCTATGAAAATGCTACCCCCATTGAGTAACTATGGTGCTTGTGTTTTTACT
This sequence comes from Megalops atlanticus, assembly GCA_019176425.1. Lineage (NCBI taxonomy): Eukaryota > Metazoa > Chordata > Actinopteri > Elopiformes > Megalopidae > Megalops > Megalops atlanticus. The sequence continues at coordinate 30,452,751 of CM032886.1, forward strand.
CTATGCCACAGATAACAGAAGAATTATGATCGTATAAATCATGTGATCGTTTTCCTGGCTGGGCGGTGAGTTTCATTTAGAAGTGATACCATGAAATATCAGTATTATATAACTGGTTTAACAGTGTTTGTTTTCTGATTGGCTGAAAGTTATTGTCATGCAGCTTTTCCAACCCAACCAGATGGGTTGCTGTTCTTCAAATTATCATCTTATCTATGGAATTTTAAGTCTACATGACTATACACTTTTTGGGGTTACTGGCTTCCCTGGATTTAAAAATGTAAAATTAGGATTTTCGGGGCACTCGACATGAATACTTGTGTCTTAAATCATAGCTCTTTGTAGGCTCTGTCAAAACTCTTGAAACATTTACACAATCTCCATAAAATCAAGAGGCCACAGTATCAGGTCTCCTAGTTTATTACAAAATGAAAACAGGTTAATTGTTGGAAATACCAACGGCTAAATATTATATTATGAGCAAGTGTCCTGTACTCAGATGAAAAAAGGTTTTTGTCATGATGTGAAACAGGTTCAGTAAATGTCACAGCATGGCATTTTTGTGATTCTGAATCAAAAACCACAAAAGACTTGAGTGTAGAACATGTAGGAGGTCAGAAAGCGACATTTAGGTCAGCTGCATTTTAAAGACATAATAAAGAAAGTATAATATGTGTTTAACACCTAAAATTACTCAGTAAATTATATGCATTCATATTTACTAAGTACGGTATGAGAGAGCTCTGAATGGGCAAAACAAAAATTATGATGGATAGATCATAAAAATATGAGAATGATCTCCATGACAGCTCTGGAAGCTAACTGTTCAATAGACTTTAACAGGTGTTCATGCCATCAGTGAAAGTGAATTAACTGGCCCTCTAGCTTCTAGCCATACTGGTCACTGGGAGCACATAATGTTGCATCTGCTGCTTGTAAATATGTATTCCTGAAGTTTCCTGACGTATTACAGAGAGGATTTAGCCACTTTACTCAGCTGGTCCCAATAACTGAATCACCCCTGACTGAATCACCTCTCACCATAAACTCTACACCTACAGCATTGTTAATAGGTCCACACTTATAACATTCTTCTGTTTATTTAGAGAACCTGCCCATGCAAGTTTCTGGCTCTTTTAGTTGGTTAATAGAGGTTATAATATTAGAGTAATTCTAGTCTTTCACAGTCAGAATTATCCTAATTGAAGCACAATGTTTGTAATGGTACTACCTTATAAAGGAGTTATAACATGCTCATGAAGGTGTAATGGATGCTTGATGGTGGCTTTATGAGGTTACATGTAATTTAAGGTGTGACCCGTTGTTAAGGTTGACCTGTCTAAAGAATTATAACGGTTCATCAAACGAGGAAGAGAAGAAAACAGTTGGACAGAGAATGAAGGTCAGTGCATCAGTGTTTTAATGAAGAGATATGAGGTTTTTAATCAGATTTTTTAGTGCACCCAGTTAAGCCTCGTGTGGACAGTGCACCTCTGGTGTGTTAGAGTGTCGATTTGACAATATAATGTACAGCACCGCTGTCACTTACTTTTTTATCTCCCTGCCTTTTGGAGGAAAAAAAGGCCGTAAAAGCCAAACCACTGCTCCGAAACTAAACCTGTACCATAGATCCCAATCTACAGACCTCTCAGCACTAATAAAAAAAATGGGAGATTAAATGGGAGCTTTACCAGGAAGACTTCCAGGCCATCTCTGCCTTAGTGTTCCCTCAGCAGCCGGTAATAAATGGTCAATTGCCCATGCTCTCTCTGCTGTTTCAGTGATTCATCCATTTGTCCTGCCTCTTCCTTGTGGCCTCTGGCTCTGGCCCTGCCTCCAGGGGGCATGGCTTCCCAAGCCCCTTCCCTACCAATGCCTGCCAGGAGTAGGAGGAGCCAGGAGGCAGGGTCCACACTGAAAGGAGGCTCCTTGTCATTGTAACATCAATCAGGATAGACATAACTTTATTCTAATGTCTACATGGATTAATTAAAACAAGATATATACAAGAAACAAGCTGAGCTGTCATGCCATATGCTGTTTTATGCATTAATGTGTTATTGCTCAGATAAGCTTCTAGGTAATGTGTTCAACGTTATGCGCAAGACCTTACATTGGGAAGCTGTGTTGTAGTACTGTGAGATAATATTATGCAAGTGCATCTTCTATAAGATCTGGTCCAAATACAGCCCTATTATTATCTTAAGGGATGATATTTGTGCGGATTTGTGAGTTTTATGTAATTTGTGATTTACCTTTTTAGTAGTGTTTGAAAAGGATAGAAAGAAGGATAGAAATCTGAGAGAGTGTGTTAGTCAACTCATTAGGGAGGATTTGCTGAACCTGTATGTCCTTGCATCAAAATTGATTTGGACAGTTGATTCATTGTTACGGGTGAAGAAATGCATTATATATCTTATCAGGAATTACTGGAGAGCTCAGAACGATGACCCAGAGCTGTCAAGGTGGAGAAGGAGGAGGAGGTGAGGTTTTGAGATGGCGGAGATGGAGGTGGAAGTGGAGGTGTGGAGGTGGAAGTACAGGTATACAGGTGGAGGCATAGGTATAAAGGTGGAAGAGGAAGTGTAGGTATATAGGTGGAGGTGTATACATAGAGATAGAGATAAAGGTACAGTGTTGAGGCTGAGGTGGAGGAGGCTGCTGGGGTGAAAGACACACTCACAAGCCCCCTGCTGGTTGTAAGGGGGAAGCGCATGCATTGAGGGATGCTGAGGGGGGACTAACAAAGTACAAGGCCATATCTGCATTTATTCACAGTTTAATATTGGTGTAAATGCAGGTGTTTTCTAAACAGCTATCCATCAAGAAGTTTCATATTCGCACAGGTCATTAACTTTGATTTGCTATGTGCGTTTTGTTGTTGCAGAGTAGGACTCACATATATGGAGACTGTGAAGGAGGAACGTTCCTCAGCATTTTGCTGAAATCCATTATCAAACTTGTCTTCTAATCCTAAACGATCATCTGAAATCCATTATCAGACTTGTTTTATAATCCTAAACAAATCAGATTATCTTAAATCCGTTTCCTGCGAGACTGTGGCTGTCGCTCAGGCAGAATGTTCTTTGAATACGTTTATTTCAGAATGTCAAATCAGGGTTAAACGGCATAACCCCACTGTATGCTTCCAGACCTGAGGTGCATGATGGTGAATGCTTCTGAGCAATGTCATTCAGGCTGGGTTTAAAGAGAGTGTGACAAACAAAGACCACTAGAATTTATGTGGTAAGCGTTCACATTAAGGGCCAATTTTGAGTGGGTTTTTTACATTGCTGTATTTTGTTTGTTTAGCAGACACCTTCCATCTATGGTGACTTACAGTTGAATTTCATGGAACCCGTTTTTTTACTACAGGGTTGACTTTTCACTCAGTGGGTAAAGGACTTTGCTCAGCGGTAGCAATGCTGTGTCCCACTTTGAATTCAAGCCCAAAGCCCTTAGGGCAACATCCAGTACTGTAATTATAGTACCACTATGAGACCGTGTCAGCAGGATAGATCAATTTCCCATGAAGTGCTGCCAATGCACCTCACCTGGGATTATAATGCAATCCCAGAAGATCATGAGCCCAAAGCGCCAGTCACTAAAAATCCAAGAGGGAGGCCGGCAATTGGACTGCGCAGAGGTCGCTCACAAACCACTCCATGGAAGCTCATCTGCTGGGGCATAGGTACGCACATCTTCTCACCGAAAACACACACGTGCCATGATTGCCGTCCGTCCACGTTTCCTTTAATCAATTGGAAAAAAAAATAAAAATACAAACACAAAGTCTAAGAGGACAAAATGCCCTGGCAAGAAGCAGAGCCTCCCCAGTGCTGATATGCTCTTTTTTCATGAATTATTCAGCGCGCTCATTTGAATTCTCGTGAATGCAACTCTCTAACGACCTCCTGTAATCAGTAGGCAGGAAGCAAATAACATTGGAGCCCCCCTCCCCCCTTTCACCCCCTACCCACTGTACCCCCGTCATACTTCGGCCTGATCCAAGGGGCTACGCTGTTCCCAATGGCTGCAATTTCGGGTCTGTTGATAAAATAACTCCTTGATTCTCTTCGCACGCTGTACCTCTCCACAGCCTCTTTCTCTGTGATTAACGAGTGGTGGTTTAGTGTGAAGTGGTGCCGCTCCACAAACCAACGATCGACCAGCAAATCTGACCAAACCGTGAGGCAAGATCTGGTCAGGACTTCAGCACAGGCCCCCTCACTGACGTGGAGTTAGAGTACTGAAGGTGTGATCCCTCTGGGATTATGGGTAATTAATGTTCTTGAAACAGAGGCCTTGTGTATGCTTCCTAGGCCTTGATTGATTACTGTGTAGTCTTAAACCAAGACATATTCTGGGAGGTGTATTGACTGTTTTACATGTGTTATAGCTGACACATGTTTTTGTCAGTAACTTGCATTGGATTATTAAACAGCACAAAGCATGACAATAAATGTGCAATCAGTGCCCAAAACATTTGGATAAACAGACAGAAAGACTGATTATTCACTATGGCCCATCTCTTTCCTTATTTTTTGAGATAAAAAAAGGCAAGGAAAAAACTGATGGAGCAAATCAACTCAGAAAATCATTGCACTGCCTTACTCTTCATCTGCAAATCTCTTTCAGCATCACCATTTCTGCATTCTCTCCACTCTTTTTGAAAATGTGATCAGCTGTTGAAGATGTGAGGAGGAATAAAATCTGTAAATGTATCCCCGACGTCTCTAAAATCTATGTGCATCTCTTTCTTTGTACATTCCACATTGTATCCCTTGAAATGAGCTTCTGCTTGCACAGATATGGTATTTTTCCACAAGATAATTTTTTTCTTTGCGCCATCCCACACAGGTTAACTTGGTTAAGTGCTACTCAGAAGCCCCCAGGACAGACTACGGACAGCCCCTGCTTCAGTGGGGAACGGGGATTTTCCAAACTGCATCAGTCTTACTCCATCGTGCAGCTCTGCAGGGCTGCTTCGCCCTCCCGGCTCTTTGAAGGGTGAATCAGAAACGCAGACGCTAAGCGGATCTGCTCAGTGTCGTAACTGCTCAGATTTTTCACTGTGCATTATTTACGCTCTTAAGACACAGGGGGCTGACTCTACACACAGATGGAGCTTGTCTGACAGGGCTGGGAGCACAGCTGGGGTTGATGAAGGGGTGGAGATGGCTTTGTAAACCAGGAGGGGTGCCTGCGTTGCAACCACAAATCATAATCGGACATGAAAGCGGCATCGGGAAAAAGAGAATGAATAATTAAGTTGTGTGCGTGTGTGTGTGTGTGTGTGTGTGTGTGTGTGTGTGCATGTGCGTGTGCGTGTGTGTGTGTGAGAGAGAGAGAGAGAGAGCATGCTCACAATGCATTCATAATTCAGTTAGACGCCCATAGCAGCAGTTCAGAGGCTCTTTCCGGGCTCCTGCAGTTTTGTTTGAGTTGGTGTTCTAGCGGCAGTGAGTGATAATGTGTTTGCTCTACAGGGAGATTTACACCAACAGGGAAGGCCACACATGGGAACGCCTCGGGCGTGGCGACACCTGTCCTCCATCGATTAAAGCTCCTCTGCTGCAGTCACGGGATGCAGCAAGAACCCCCCTTTGGGATGACAGCATTAGAAAAGGGAGCATTTCATCACCATCAGGCAAGTGAAATAGCCCTCATCTCATCCTCAGGCAGTAGGCCTCGTGTCCCGCGCCAACACCAGTGGGCGATGGCTCTGCATAACATGGCTTTCTCAAGGCTAACAAGATATCCCACAGTCAGGGTCAGTTCCTTTTCAAATCAGTCAGCTCACGTAATAAAACTGAAATTCGATTCATTAAGTGGAAATTCTTTATTGAAAACAATGGGTGATTCGCAGTTTGTGCATTGAATTGGCTGAATTGAGATGGAATTGACCTCGACTTTGTGTCATGCTGTTGAAATTGAAATAGAGAACAGCTGTTTGTCACTTTTTTCCACTCAACCACTTCTGTTCTTTAAGATCACATCGACAGTCTGTCTTAAATATTTATTTTCTCACTCACCAATATGAACAGTTGTGAGCATGTAGGACAATCCTTCACCATGGCCACAGTGCTCTCTAACCAGACTGAATATTTCTGTGTTTATGATGTTGACATTGAGAAGGCCTGGCCTGTTAAAATGAATGCAGATCCCGTTTCAGGTCCCTCACCACCCAGTGTACCGTAGGCACAGATGAGATTTCTGTAGGAAAAAATAGTCTACACCCACACACAGACACACACACAGACATATATATATATATATATATATATATATATATATATATATATATATATGTGTGTGTGTGTGTGTGTGTGTGTGTGTATATATATATATATAATGTATATATATATAATGCATTTCAGCATCATTATTATTATTATTATTATTATTATTATTATTATTGGCCATGACTGCATGACTTATTTGACTCATGATTGGGTTATTGGAGCCGTTGTGTAGTATTGTGAGACAAAGACATCTGGTATATCTGAGCGTGAGCTACACTGATTGTGGAATGCAGAACAACTGAGGTTTTGGTGCTTAGGGTGGGGGAGAGAGGGACCAGACTGAGCTGAAGGACTCTACTTGATTGATCACTCTGCGCTTCTCTCCTCTGTTGGCGGGCCCTGCGGAGTGGTGGCGAGAAGGGTCGAGGGACGGGTGCGTGTTGCGAAACGCAAGTGGCTAATCATGAGCTCCCTAATTGAAAACACTCCAAACGGGTTAGAGTGCCGGAGCGCACCCGGGACTGTGTTTCGAGCACCTGCCAAAAACAGACCTCAGAAATTCATTAGCCCCCTTTTTTCATGACTTTCACTCAAAGATCCAAAATGAATCCCTGAATTACATGCATTGCTGCACTCTGTGAGCATGTCAATATCATTTAAAGGGTAATGTATTACTGTGTTGACATCAATTTGAGTTGATAGACCCGGTTCTATTTCAAAATGAGTGAGTTAAAGTAGATTTTTTTCTGTTACACTCACAAGACTAGTGGATTCTGCCAAATTCTTGCAGACTAGAAGCTGAATTGCATTTCAGTTGCGTGAGCTCTTTGGACGGCTGGTCCTGTACTTGCGGATTGTGTTCATGCATGTGGAACCGTAGAGTAGCGATGAATATTCAAACAGGAGGGGAACGGAGACACAGGCGGGTGCTCACACTCCCTTTCAGGCAGACAGCAGAGAGACAGCTGGAGCTGTCAGGGCCTGGAGAAGGCTCCTCTACCTGACAGCCACACAGTGGTCCACACAGAATCTACATCCTCAGCATGGACATGGTATCACCTGCAATGTCTGAAGGTTCAACAAACAAACAATATGAGGGGAAGACATGATAGAGTACTACAGTATATTTCAGGTTCTATGCAACAGATACAGAGTGCTCCTGAGCCACCCTTGTCCTCACATTTTTTCCACTGTAATGGGTATATAAGGTCCAGTCAGCAGTTAACTTTACTTACACTCAATGAAAATTGGTAAGAATGGTATAAACATGAATAACTCTAAAATATGAGAATGCTATATAATGAGATGTACACGGTAACCAGACAACCGGAATGTCAAGCACTGACAGTGTCAGACTTACACATCTGGATGAAATATGATATTGTATGTCAAAGCACATCATTTCATGCTCATTTTCTTCTGAGCTCCCGGTCCAGGCCCAGTGCTCCTTACGCCTGGAAAACATTCCCTTCGCTGGTCTCTCGGACAGTGAAATCCACCTTCTGCAGCTCATCCAGAATGGTCTGTGACTCCCAGAAATACTCCCACATCTCACCTCTGCTCACTTCTTTCTGCTGGTAGCTGGCAGGATCGCATCTACTTTAACACTGCTGGTGCTGGTCTATCAGGCAGGGAAAGCAGTGGTTCCTCTGTACCTATCAGCAATTATCAGGCAATAGGCCATAGCTGGTCCCTCAGTGTGCTGGCTGTCCTTTCCCTGCCAGGTCATGTCCTCCTCTCTGCTCTGGCCCCCATATGGTGGAATGAGCTTCCCACAGGGGTCAGTGTAGGAAAGTGAGTCTTCTGAGTTGGAAACTGAATGCAGGGTAAAGTCTTAGTTTCAATGTTTCAGAATGGAGATTTTAATACAGTAGGGGAACTAGCGGAATGGTGGGTTCTCCCCACAGTGACCAACTGGCTGCCTTCCACCACAGAGTGAAGACCCATCTTTTCAGACTGCATTGTGGCTCTCATTAACACAACTCTCCCCTTATACTATTGTATTACATTTGTTCCTGCAGCAGTGATTTTTTACACATTTTTGTGACTTTTGCTGTGAGGTTTCTGATGTTTTCTTGATTGCTGTAGTGGTTTATTAAGATCATTGATATGGCACTCATAGATTACTTATCACATTAGTCCAAATGTGTCAGTGACACATTCAGTATGTACTGGTCTTTGTCTGGCCACTTTATGTGCTCTGTTGTATCTTGCTTTGCAAGTTGCTGTGAAAAAGAAACTGAGACCTGAGGTGTTTGACTGCTACCACTGTGAAAGCAGTAGTTTGCCGCCCACGCCCCCCCACAAAGAACAGGGTCAATATTTCCCCCCTTGGTATGACATACACGATAAGAGTTCTTAACTTGCTACGGAAACACCTCAGTACTTTAATTACTGAGCAGCAATTATGCACTCATCCCAAGACCTGCGCAACAGGACCTGAATCATTCTTTGTTACAGAGTCATTTCCTCCTTGCCTATTTCTGTGCACGTTTACTTTCTGCCCCTGTGCCCCCAGGGCATGATCAGTGTCATCCAGCTACACAGGGGTACCCTACAAAATTATGACCAACCTTTGCTCGTGCTCACATGACTCATACATCCTCCATGTAAGGTGATAGCTAAGGAATCCTGGCCCCCTTAAAAAATGTTGTCTAAACAATATTATTCATAATGAGCAAACACAAGAATGGCAGGGATAAATGACTTGAGATGATATCTATAAAGTGTATTGGGAGGAAAGATGTAATTACCTGAGAAAATGATAGAGATAAATCAGTGTGCAGATGGAACATTGCACACTATTAAGCAAAATACACGTGCATTAGACTGATTTGCCAGCCTGCAGGACTTACCTGGCAGAAAATCAACACTCTTAGGAAAGATGGATAGACCATTGGGTCTGTGTGTGATGTGACCATAGGAGGAAGACAGACGACATCAATGACCTGTTTACATCAGTTGTCAAGAAACTGTTTACAATGATGTACGGGTTCTGTTTTTACAGACACCCCTTTTTGGGACAACCACCTCTTGCTTCATCATTGAGCGGTCAATTATGTCACGCTTTCATCTGGTGCTTCGCCTCATCACTATGGTAACATTTAAGAAGCTCAAGCTGAATTTCAGAAGAGTGAGGAAGGGGGCTGTGCTGTAACAACAACAGAAGACTGCTTCCTTGCAGAAAAAATGCATTTGAATGTGTGGACTATTAACAACGCACATTCTTCCATGCTGCTGTGCACTGTTCCTCAGGCGTCACTATGCATCGCTAGCACTCTTGAATGAGCTTGCCACTTTAGCTAGGCACTTCAGGTTTTAAATAACAACGCTCACAAGCTGTTTTCAGTTGGTCTGTGAGTAATAAAAAATAAACAATGCCCAGTTTATTTATTTATTACAAATGCCTCTCTGCCGTATCAAGCATGGATTTCCTTTGATAAGCAGTCCTCTGTTTTTGCTTCAGTAGATATGAACAGGTACCTCCCTTAGAATTGTCGCAATATTTAATCAAAGCTACCAAATGTAACCATAAAATAGGGTCGGTGGCCAGGTCAAAGAGAGTGACTCTCTTTTAGAAACAGGACAACAGTCCTTGAAAGAGTGATCTGAGTGTTGAGTGCTCTGGATGGGCAAGACATCCTGGCTCTTGCATATCGATAATGAGGTTTGGAGGCACCACCAGAGGCAGTGGCTTGGTTTCAGGAGCGGCTCAAGGTGAAGAGTGCTTAATGGTGCTAATCCGTCCCTTTCTGAGGTGGTGTATTTGTTATAGCGCCTCCAGCAGCTTATGGGAGCCAGCCTATCCCAAATGTTATGACATACCATAAAAATAATCGTATTTGCATTGCATTTGCCCCAAGCCAAATATTTCGTCTGATCTCTTAGTAACAGATAATGGAAACATCAGTGACACGTAAATGTTCTTGCTTCATAAACGCCCACAGATAAGACTGTGCATAAGTCAAATGTCTGAAAAATATGAGAAAACCAACATAAAATCCATATCATATGTGGAAAATCGAGCAAAATGGCAATCAAGCCTTTTTTTTTCTTTTCAACAAGTTCGTGGGTTCCAATGAAACCCACAGGGGATTTAGGGAGGTTAGTCAAACAGCATAAATCACCCTGTGTTCTTCTAACCTTTCTATCGAGAGAACAGTGATTCATCCTACCCAGTAACTATGGCAGAAAGGATGTAGAATAAAGCCAAATTGGATATGATGTCAACTGACAGTTGACATCTTATGGTTCTGATGTGTCACTCTCAGCTGTAAAGAACACTGTGGGGCACTTGCTATTACAACAATTATTAAGTACACCTGAATAAAAGTAGATTGAATGCATAACAAGCGGATAGCATGTGAATCATGATCATAAATGCAGTTTTCAAGTGACAAAGTTTTAAAATTGGACTTATATAGTCACATCTGTCATTTTGGAGTCTTCCAGTTAAAATGTGAGCATTTGCATCTGACAAAAGTGGTTCAACAAAAACCAGAATAGAAATCATTTCCTTCCTACTATCCCCTCACTACCGATTTATTGGCTGCTACAGAAAATAAGTCATTCTTAATCATTACAGTGTCGCTATTTAATGTTTTCAGAGAGTTTGAACAGGTCATTGAAGTAGCCTAAGTCATGCTCGACTCCATTGCCGTCAGTGTCAAGTCAATAACCCCTTTACCAAGATGAGCACCAGCACTTACTCTTAAAGAGACACTGGTTACACTAAGAGTGAGTTTAATGGAAGTCTACCCAAACTGAAATTGTAAAGGAAAACACGATATGCACGAAATGAAAACTAAAGCAAAAAAAAATTGTGGTGTGAAATTCAAAATTGGAAGTTGTGGTGTGTGCGCTACTCTCACAACGTTAGCAAACTTATGACAACAGGTGAGGAAGATGAAAAGAGAGATTACCTGATGCAGTGAGATCACCTGACAGGAGGGAAATGTTTTGGACACACACTGTTAATTGAATAGGCAGGGGGAGACAGGCAAGTCGTGGAGGCAGTATCAGGATGCAGAAATAGATCATGTCACAGTCCAAACAGGAGCGGAAATGGGAAGGGAAAGGCGTGGATGATTTACAGTGCTTTATCATTTATCAATAATAGTAAACACAACTACCGAACGGTAACCTTTACATTCAGAAAGGAAGATTTATTGAGGCTCATCAAAGAGCTTCATGGAGATTTTATAAGGATGTATTACAGAGGAAAGAGCCAATGCTAGCTTTTCTAGCCTGAGCGTAAACGTAGCGTTCAGAAAATTAAACAGAACATTGCATTGGACCTCATTCAGAAAATTCATTCCCTAAAATTTAATGTGTGCATTATGATGATTCATAACAAATGCAAGTGACCCAATACAATTTAAAAGAGTGTTGGGGGCAAAAGAGGAGGGGTGGGGATAATCATTCTCTGTGGGGGGAGTTTGCCCCTGTGTGAGTGTGTGTGAGTGCAAATGTACTCCTGTATGTGTATGTGTGTGTGCACCTAAATATGTATGTATGTATGTGTGTAGCAGTTCATGTGTGTATGTATGTGTGTATGTGTGTGTGTGTGTATGTGTGTGTGTGTGTTGTGTGTGTGAGTATGTGAGCACTTGCATGTGTCCATGGATACGTATGTGTGTCTTCCTGGGTGTGTGGACCTAGATATTTATGTATGTTTGTGCCACTTTGTGTGTGCATATATAAACTTCCATCTTCAGTAAATGAAACAGTAGGAGGACCTTATGTATCTGCAGGCTCAGCTTAATCTTACTGTGACCCTCCGTGAGCAGGAAACGGCTGGATTGACCGTAAAACGGACACCATGACATTATCCCATAGAAAACCATCCTTAATTGTGAGTACATCATGACATTGTCCCCTAGAAAATGCTTTTTAATTGAAAGCTTGTCTGATTGTGCCTGTTTGCAAACTCTCGTGTAATAGGAGCATCAGACAAAAACAACATTTCTGTGACACGTCAGAGTTTATTTATTCTTGACAGGCTTGGACACAGCGGGGTTCCAGGAACTCTCCAGTCCAGGTTTTATAAAGTGCTGTGAAGTGAAGTGTCACTGCTGTGCTGTGTAACCGATTTCCTGTAGAATAATCTCGTGAGACAGGGACCGTGGACAGGCTCGCGGTATGTGGGCATCGTTGGCAGCTTTTCTATGAATTTCATACCGAAGAGACAGTACATTTCCCACAAGGCATACGCAGACATACAGTGCTCTCTTCCCAAATGCAGGGTTGTCCTTTGCGGATACAATTTTACATGATTTATGACAGAAAAGTGGTAAGGATTAATTTGAATGGTATGGCATAATGCCTGCATAACATTGTCACGAGAATGACATGAGATGAGAAACAGCATGCCACAACATCACCCAACACAATATATGCTGTATCAGACATAATTCTGTCATAAAACCTGACTTTCACTTGGCAGGGACAATGGGCAAGAAATCCAAGAATAGGAAGCAGAGTAAAGGGAAAGCAGAGTAAAGGAGATGATGACCATGAAGGGACACAAGCATGCCCAACTTTCTGTCTGACAGGCCTTCTTCTGTCAGGCCTCAGCTCTTATCATATGGTGACACAATGTTTTTCTGTCAGGTTTTATGATGCTGCAGATATTAGGTGAGCTGACATAAGCCGTCATCACAGTGTTGTGTAGGCGTTAAGCCATACAAAAGTTTTACCTAGGAAATACAAGCATGTTCCATAACCCCCCTTTTGCAGAAATTAGCAATGGTAATGCTTTCACTGGTTGGAAAAATAATGAATGGGGGAATTAATTGTATTCTACACAGTTTTTGATAATCTAAACTGCAATACAATAATTAAAAAAAAAAACTTCACAAAGTTTACATTTGATGATTTTTAGACAACATTTCGGGAAGGAAATTGAATGAGCAACAATAAGGTGTAAGCTGAATGTTTACTTCACAAGATGTGTGCCAAAAAGGAGAGCAAGCATGGCAAACAAACATTACACTGGCCAAAAACACAGGTCAGGTTAACCAGGAGCATCTACCTGGAATTCAAATGGTTACTGCTCTAGATGGCAGTGCACTACAACAGCTCAAGATAATGAAAAGGCTTTTGAAAGCAAGCATTTTAGAAAATATATGTTTTAAAAGCAAAGACAAAAACAATGATTTTCATGTGACAAATATGCTTTTACAAGAAAGAAAGGTAAGACATAACTAAGATCTCTGCTAGCTACTAAATGTACAAGCAGATTCACTTTATTGTGAGCTTAGGCTCTAAATGCAAACAAAGCAAATTAAATGAATATTACCATAGCAATACATTTCCACCTGTCTGGCTGGTCATCCTAGTGTGTCCACAGAAGTCTTGAAGTAATCAATGCATGACTTATTTATTTACTTATTTTTTATGGGTAAAGGGTTACAGTCAAATACAGTGCATGAAGTGTAAAACATCCTGAGCAATCACATACCCATGCACAGCAATCACACTCCTGAGCAGAGCAATCACACTCCTGAGCAATCACACACCCGTGCAGAGCACTCACACACCTTAGCAGAGCAATCACGTACCTAAGGAGAGCAGCCTTTTAATGAAATAAGTTGCCTGAACTGCTCAGATTGGACACAATATATGACAATGTGCACTGACAGGAGTTGTCAAAGTCCTCAGCTGTAAACCAAGGTTACAAACGGACAAAATCATCATAACATCCCTGTTCCTAATATTGCCAAACAACTTTCTGTCTCCTCCTTGGGGGAACAAATGAAGCAATCTTTAAAAAACAAAGTATAAGCCAGGATAATATCACGCTTATCAAATCCTTTCATTACAACCTCTCATGGCTCAGATGGGAGGCAAAATATTTATGAACCACAGCACATTTTGAAAAGATACTTTGGTGTTTGCTCAATAAATCTCTGGCTAATGTTATGACTGCTCACTACTTAGTGACTTAGTGTACTTAGTGACGTGTCCTCAAGTGACTTGTGGAGCTGAAAAGCCACCTATATTCCCAAAAAAATTTCATTTGCAGTTGGTAGCAAGACTCACTCCTGAGCAGAAATAGTTGCATTTGTGTTACCTTTTAACAAATTGAACATTGTTTTATCTTTTGTTTTGGTCATTTGAAATCAGTGTTTTCAGCCAGCAGATGATGTCACTTTGGCTGGGGATTTTGAAATCAGCCTGGCAACCCTGGCCATGATAGAATGCTGTCCAAATTATGCTAGCAGTGGTGTTGCTCTTATGTTGGCAGTAGGTAAAGTATAGGCGTTAGCACTGCATTAGTGCTAATAGCATTGAGTGCGCACTGCAGTGCTCAGAGTGAAAGATGATCAGAAACTACTGAAAATGAAAATTGGAGCCCTTGGGCTGGGAGAGAGAGTTCATTATATTGTGGTGTCAGGCAGGCATGAAGTTAGCCCTGACATCTCACAGCATGGAATATTTATGTACAGTTTTGATTTTAAATGATCTATATATTGGGGTAATATGGAGCTTTTGAAGATACAAGCACAACACTGAGCAGAGCACATAATATGAAATACAAATACAAACAGGAGGAAGCAGGGATGGTGGAATTCATAATTCACAGATAAATGCCCCTACTTAAAATTCTAGAGAATCACAGGGCCCAGAACAGAAAACCTGCCGCCAGTGAACTCTCACCATTATACGTACACACACAGTATGCTGCGACATTTGCTTTGTAAAACGCCAGAAGTCAAGTAATCCCTAACAGACGCATAAACATAATGGGGTCAGGGATATTACCATAAGGATGCCAGTCCCTGTCTTAATTGTCATGCATGACGTTGGTATTGCCTGCAGGAAGTGCCTAATAGCCCAGCATGTGTTCACAGATCTGTTTTTTTTGGAGGACTCCAGAATGTCATTCTGTCTCCCCTAAAATGACTGCTGTTCCTGAGATTAAAGTTCGGATGGAAAACATGACTTTGAACATGAAGGTCTGCTTCCACCCTAGGGAGTCATGGCTGAGACAAGAGTGACACCATCACATAAATTTAAAAGGCACATAAAGCCTCGCCTCAGAAGTGGAATAATTGATCAATCAGTCAATTAATCAATCAGCCACTATATATCCACCTTGATCCATCCATCCATCGAAGTCACTTGCGTCGTAGTGAGGTGTTAAGTTTTTACCACACGACGCTGGAGTCAAGCCATCCAGGAATGAAAAGGATTTCACTTCCCTCTGAGGATTATAAGGAAACCCTTTTTAGCACTTTGCTGCCTGATTAAATGGAAACTCTAATTCCCCAACATATCAAAACAACACTAAGAAGCAGCTAACAGCTGTTTTTTTTCTTTGAACTAAGAAATAATAAAGTTAATATTGCATAGTGTAAGCATGCTACATAAACCATTAACCACTACAAGTACACACCAAACCATTTCATTACAGAGCTTTAAGAATTCAGTCCAAGGCTGGTGCTGTCTGTGATCCGGCAGCGCTCCTGTGAGTAGAGCCGGCTCTGTCTGTGACTCTGTACCGCTCCTGTGAGTAGAGCCAGCTCTGTCTGTGATTCTGCAGTGCTCCTGTGAGTAGAGCCGGCTCTGTCTGTGATTCTGCAGTGCTCCTGTGAGTAGAGCTTTGTGAGTAGTTTGTTCTACATATAGAAGCAGCCATTTCTGACCCTACACCACCCCTTCCAGCATCATGTATTCCAGTATAATATTCACACACATCCACACACATGAATTTAGATATTTAGTCCACCAGGTTATGGATTGGCGAGCATATCCCATAAATATACAAAACAAAGAGTTTAACCCTTTTGTGGGTTTTCTCCAGAATCAACCACAATAGACTCCTTACTGTCAGTACTCCCGCCCGCTAGCCGTTGTGTTTTTGTTTTTTTTTCTGTCCATGTGCTTTTGTTTCTCTGTGTTCCTGCCCTGCCCCGCTCCCCGCCCGGTCTCCGCCCGCCTGTTTCCCTCATTATCTTCACCTGCCTGCCTGCGCACCTGTTTCCCATTCCCGTTATCAGCCCTGCCCTATATCTGCCCTGTTCATCCCTGTTCTGTTGCCAGTTCGTCTCGGTTGCTTCTGCCCGTTTCGTTCCCGCATTTGCTTCGTGTTTTTTCTCTCGTTGTTTTTCCCGTTTTTGACCTGCCTGTTTTTGACCTGTCTTTTGCCTGCCGTTTCTGCCCCGTTGCCTGTACCTCTGCCTGCCCGTTGTCTGACCCTGCCTGCCCCATTACCCGCCTTCTGGATTTAGCCCATTCGGACTGCCTTTCTGGTTTTTGACCCCTGCCTGTTTTTACGGTGACGATTTCTGCCTGCTGGCATTCTTTGGTCTGCGACTGAGTCCCTGCCCGAGTCGTGTCACCTTACAAACATTTTCTTCCATAATTGTACCTTACCCCAGCTTTATTTGGACACACCAAATTCAGCTTTGCAGTGGCACACAATAATAAGCCAAACTACTCTTTCGCAAATGGGTTTTGCTTACATGGGTGTACTGTGTATTATGTGCATATGTGTAACCTGTACCTTTTTGTACGCTGGAATTGTCTCTAGTATAAATAAAATTGCCACTAATCTTTTCAGTTTGAGGTCAAAATAAGCACAATACAGCACATGCTGTATACTGAAGCTACAGAGAAGAGACATCTCCAGAAATATACCTGTCCTTGGGAGACATGATTGTGTATTGATCTCTCTCCTTTACTCTCTTGTCATATTCTCAAGGGCCCCCTTTTTGTGAAGGAGACTGGACTGAGAGAGGCTTGAACTCTTCATTTATTACACATAGACAGCTGTTTTACAGCAAGATCCAAGAACAGGTGGTGACTATTTTGATTGAATCACTTTTCAGTAGCTGCTGTAGAAAGTTGCTATTACTTATGGGATCCACATCCTGCTAATGACTGAGTCAGGGTCACCACTGTTTATCAGATAGCTTATCCATCACCACAAATGGTACACTACCTCTGAATCAAAGATCTCCCAAAAGGTCAATCAGAAGCATCCATCATATTCCGTGCATATAAGCTGCCGATGAAGACATCGAAAACTGTCCATGCGTGTTGTTGTCCATTATGTCCATGCAGAAGAAATGAATTTGCCCACCAGGGGTAATAAGGAGCCATCGACTGATTGATACATCCCCCCCCCTCGTCCTTTGGCCTGTGCATATGGTGCCTGTGAGATGGTAGTGCATATTTCAATGTTCCGACAGGAGTGTGGATCTCCCCCCCCAGCTGACACAGCAGCCAGCAATCAGTGTCCTTAACAAAGTGCTCTCTGCGGACTCACAAAGCGCACAGGCTCTCTGAGAGAGACGGAAGAGGAGGAGGATTTATTCCAGCCCACTGCTCCGAAGTGTCACAACAGGAAGAGGGATGGCTGATGACGGACAGTCAGGAGGGCAAAGGTCATTGGCCGCAGCAAAAAGGGCACAACAGCAGATCAGTCTACCTGTGGCAGTCAACAAGGCCTAGGAAGAGTGGAAAAATGGAGGAACAGGACATGGAGACGCTGAATCAATCAACAGCAAATCCATGTCTCTGAGGATTCAGACATTCTGCCTCCAGGAACAAACCGGGGTGAAACGCAATCATGTCATCATATACTAACTGAAACATATGTGATTAATGACAGATATTATAGTTCAACAGTTCAACATAACGACTGGAGCTGGAGCTGTGTCTGATTTCTCTGTATGGGTGTGCACTCTGTTCCTATGAGATTGTGGCATTAGGAATTCAAAGGCTAAAGATTCAATTCCCAGGTGGGGTGCTGTCTTTGTACCCATAAGAAAGGTACTTACTTGAATTGCGTTGGTAAATATTCTGCTCTATGAATAGATAATATGTCAACGTGGAATTGTGCAAATTGAACTGGAATTATTCTGGACTCCCTTTGTCTATGAAGCAGAAAAGATGAAGTAATCTGCTTTTGTTTTATTAAGAGGAAAACCAACAAGTGAACAGCTGAGCTAAAACATTCTCATGAGCCACCCTGTAATGGAACTGAAAAGCAAATGATGAAATAAATTATTAAAACTATACATTTCATCAGTGTTATGCCACCTTTCTTGTAGTTGTTTCTTCCATTGGGGAATCGCTATTGCTGAATGTGGTCACTCTTTATAAAGTTTTATAAAGTTTGTAAAGAAAGATAAAGGTAGGTTTCCTACAGAGGTACGGCTGTGATCTGGGGGCAACACAATCAGGAACGCAGACAGTGTCCGTACAGCGTAGAGGACTGAGCAGCGTGCTCGTGACAATGGCAGCGTTCAAATGCCATTACCACAACGCTCTCATCTCAGAGCTCCAGATTTCCCAGCACTGCTGCTGCTTGTACCATTCTTGCCACAATATCCGCCTCTCAGCCCCCATCAGTCAACACTGCCCTCAACTGTCTCTAGCTGTATCACACCAATAGTGATATACAGACTGAATCTGACAGGGAAGAGTCACACGTTCTGTAAAAACAGAGACCCAGCACCCAGCACTATGCGCCTTTGCACTCAACTGAAGTTCATTTGATGTTTTCAGATGTGAAGAGGTGTTGGTTCAACTGATGATAGAAAGCCATTCTGACAAAAAGACCAATCAAGGGGAGAGGATGGAGTTTAAAAGCAAAAGGATCTTTTTTCATTTAAAGTCTTTGTAGGACTCAATATTCTTCAAAGGGGCATACTTTTTTTTATAACCCTGTCTGTCTTGTGAAGAAATTAATTGAACGACACAAGAGATTTGATCAGAACTGTGACTCACTCAGAAAACTAACATACATTTTAATACAACACTGCTCTTGCTTTATTTCAAATGCATGCAGTATCTCTAACTGCCATAAGGATTTCAACTCAAATGCAAATGTGCTTGCTCAGCATACCTCAGGATACATAAATTAAAGGCTTTTTATTATTAATGGCTTCAACCTTGATCTTCAGTTGTGTTCCGTTTATTCACACGGAACCACAGTATAAAGTGTGCTACCTGCACTAGTCCTATTATTGAAAAGAACATTCTGTCGCTGTGGCAGTTGCAAAAATGAAGTGAATGGATCTCAAAAATGGATGGCCCCCTTTTAACTCTGTCCTTTACACAACAACAAACTTCTCCTTCTTTCAACAAAATCTTCAAGTGTGGTAGGGTGCGTGTGCTGACCCTTTTGAGGAGAGTGATTTATATTCTGTGACAATCTTCCCGGGCTCAGAGAAAGCTGAGAAAGAGAAGATCAGGATATTACTTTGTGAAGAGGCGCGTCCCGACAGGAAACGCAAGGTGATTTCTCTGCTGCAACTCATATCTCCATTTCAGAGATCCTTATTGTAGTCTTCTGTGTGGTTTGTATGCATTTGCATGTGGCGAGAATGATGTGTCCTTTTAATCAGTTAAGGGAGATATACAACATTTGGTATGCATACCACTGAGCACCAGCCACACTATTATTAAAGCTACAAATAGCAAGGCTATGATTAAGCCTGGGAGTAGCTAAGCATTGTGTTGGACCAGCCTGGAATTTAAAGATGCACTCTTTCATCACCCCTGTGATTCTTGTTTCATGTGGCAAAAAATTTGTTGTGTATTTGCGAAAAATAACATTCTTTATGTATGACATAAAACACACAATTATCACTATCATTACTGTGGCTATCCCCTTTGTTGTTATCTTATCCATTTTTTTTTTAAAGAAGAAGCAGAGAAGATGTATTTTGACAGATAATCCCACTCCTGTGTTCCTTCTGTTCCCTGGCGCGAAGATTCCGGTTGGTAACAGGAGGTTCCGATGCGGTGTGCGCTCCTATGCTGTCTATGGCTGTCCCTTCAAGAATGCTGAAAATGAGGCAGCCAATCAGAACATCTGTAGCTTTAACAATGGCAGACACAGCTAAGCACAAACAACTACCTATTTTATTCATATAAAGAGAATATGTAAAAATGTGATCTGGCATGTTAGCTATTTAGCAATTTATTGTTGTGCTTGCTGTATAGTGTCCACAGAAATCAATGATGGTCTGTATTTACACCCTGGCTAGTTTTAAACTTTCATTCCCAGCTTAAAACTAGTTAGCAATTGACAGGCTAGTTAATTCTCCGTTTATGGGGATGTAGGATGATGGTGAGGTAGTTTTCAAACCAGCTTGCTACTTACCAAGTTTAGTTTCCTTACATCTCTAAAAGCTTTTGCAAAATACGTGTTTACAATTGTACTGTTTACAATACATATGTGTGTTTTTAAAGAAGCATTGTATATTATTAAACAGGACAATCTGTACAAAGCCAGTTTCAGTTTTTCTACCTGGTAATATTGAAGGAGTTGTAGAAGCCTGTAATTACTTCTGCCAGTTATTCTCAGTAATTTGTACTGTTAGGTTGACTCAAGTCTCAGTACAGATCTCAAAGTTAGCATTTTGTTCCACCGGAAGGGGTTGCATTGCCAGCAGTGGATAATCTCGAATGAGCTGTAGCTTGTGAAGCAGAATGCATTCTGACAGGAGTGTAAGTGAAAAGAATCCAGGCCGACTGCACAGACCGGCCGCCTCCTCAGTTCAAGCTGAGATATGCACATCAGGAGGAGTCACAGAGAGGATGCTCTGTAGAGCTGGAATTTCTATTCAGAGGATAATCCGGATGCTACAAGAGTTTACATTCTGCATTGGTGGCAATAGTCGAAGAATAGCCACTCTCCAGCAACTATTTCATATTGTTGTGTTCCAATGTTTCCATACCTTTAGAAAGTTTAAAGGTGGTCTAACTGGGAATGTGTGCCCTGTTAAGGTATATGCACACATGGGGTTTCAATAATAAAGTGTAACTGCCTTCACCTATTACACAGCAGATGAAATTTTCAAGTGACTTCAAAGCTAATACTGTATTGCCAAAAATGGCAATAGGCTAGTTGCCTAATTTGTGCAACAAGGTAAAACTACAATGAATGTTTATGATAATCAAAACGGCGCAACTTAACTTTCAGTGTGCAAAGCTTTTTTGGCTCAGCTGCTTTTCAGCACCCCAGCATTGTCCTCAAAAGGTCAATTTCGTGGCATAAAACAATCTTTTTTATAATATTAGAAAGTCAGTCCTAAAGTGAACTTTCCGCTTTGCCAGCTATATTAATTTCCAGGTTCTTGGGCATTAATGAAAGATTTAACACACACAACCAGTCCCCCAAAAGTATTTTTTTCCATTTTAATATCTCAGAAGACACTCTTTATATCAGTATTCCTATTTACAATTTCAAATTAGACTTGATTCTTCACACTCTTGATTGCTGATCTCCGAAGACTCTTTTGCATTTATTAGATGCGGACTGGCTGGAACTGGATTATATTGCCTCTTGTGCCAATCCTATTAAGACCCACTAGTTCAAATGTGAGAGGCATGTTGAGCATTGTAGATTGATCTGATGCCTTCAGAAGTTGTGGAATTCCTGGACTCTTATATACTGGATAATCTCAGTCATATTTTTCTAGATTATCCGGAATACCTATCAATCACTGGCTAACAGACAGTGATGCTTGGCGTGCTTGATTAATGAAAAGGAATCAAACAGTCTATTTTCTGTCCAGAGAAAGTCAAAACTCCCCTTGGGCTGGTAGTTGTATTGTATGGGCCAGTATGAATGGTGGGGGATGCAGGTGTGAAAGCAGAACTAATTCATTTATGTCCCCTGTGGGTCCTTTCAGGACGGCTCAAAATTTTCTTGTGGGCCTCCTGACGGGCTCTCGAAAGCCAGAAAGGCACTAGCCTCGCCTGGAAAAGGGGGCTTCCTTCATTGGTCTGCCAAGAGCAATTGAGAGTCCTGAGTTCTTTAAGCATTGGACTGTTGGATGCTAAAAACTAATTAGAATGAAATATTCCTTTAGAGTTTCTGTCTTGAAATTTTAGTCGGTATGGGAACTGTTTATAACATCTGTAGAGGATCTTTATGGTGTGATGGTGACATTTTGAGTAGCCCCAGAGAAACCCATCTACTTAACTATCTACCATTCCCCTCCCTTGCTCCTCCCCAGCCCCACTTGTCCTTTTTCCCCTCTTTTTCTTCTTTCTTTCCCTTTCAATCCTTTGATACTTTTGAATATTCTGTTGGAAATAATGTTCATGTAACTCAGATGTGGTAGGGAGGTCATGTGGGTTGGTGGGGGCATAGTTTGGGGAACAGGGGATATGGGGGTCTAAATGAAGAAAGATAAATAAAAAGACCACTGTTCACACATAAAGAGATGCGCTTGTTCTTCTTTGTTGGATGTCCATGCTGTTGCCACCCACAAGTTGGTGACTGAGGCAACTCTTCTGCTGTCTTTTTTATTCATTAGCTGCTTTTTGGGTTGACTAGCCAATCACAATCATCAGAACTGTAGGTTCTGCCCCCTCGGCAGTGGAAGGAGACTGCTCTGTTTCTGTTCTCCTGCTTACGCCAGCTGTGATCATTTAGACATCAATCAATAAAAGCCTTACCTGCCTGACATGACCCCAAGCTCTGGATCAAGCGTGTCACCTTGTCTAATTGTATAGAGAGGCTGACGAGGGAATCTCCAGGTAAGGCTTAGTTGTGATTTAGGCTGAGCCTGGGATTTCTCAGCCAGTAAAACAAAGTCTCAAATTCCAACCACTCATTAGGAGAATGACTTCTCAAGGATCTGCTTGATTCCATTCAACATTTATCAACAGCCATTATCAGTGCCCAGCTTCTGTTCTATATTTAATATCATAGTATTAGGGGTAGGCCCTGCAGGATATGTTTTTCTTCTTCATGTAGTGCAGACAAATACATTTCAGTAATGTTAGAAAAGTTATTTTTGTATGAAATGAATACATTTACACAACTCACACAGCTGTGCTCCTGAGTCAATGATTCTGAAGTGCCAGATCAGTCATATTTTGAAATCCATGTTGTGTTTACCACAACACACACAAAGTCAAGAATTCTGTCATTCCAGAAGTTATGAAGTTTAAGCAGTAACGCTCTCATATCATTCAGGTTAAGGACAAAGCATACTGAATTTTGTTTGGCTCTGTATGAAGAAGAGATTGGTGTTCATCAAGACTATAAATTGCAGAAAGCTCTTGTTCTCGTCTCATGCCTAAAGCTGTATATGGTTGCGTGACAGCATTACAGACACTGAAACGGTTACCACAATGTGTGTGTTATATAAATGAATTGGGCCAGCAGTTAGGTTCAAATTGTAACACTTATAAAATCCCTTGAAACCAGGGCGGCACATATGAGTGTGGTTTAGTGGCACTGGCATTCCTTTATTTTAAATCCATATTTTCTTTCTGTCTCTTTGAACTACATCAGGAATACTCACCTTTGATTGAGTTGTATCTTGTCCCTGTCTGATGTCATCAAAGTGAGTCATTTGTGAGGCACAGAAATATGAAAGTTTGTCTCCCTTCTTGTTGTTGCCCCACAGTAGAAAGCAAGGAGCGAGAGAGAGAGAGAGAGAGAGAGAGAGAGAGGGAGGGAGAGAGAGAGAGACAGCAGTCCTCATGTTAGGGTTGAGCTCTTAACAAAATATATTGTAAAGAAGAGATCTGATAAACAAGGAAAGTGGCTGTGAAGATAAGGCTGAGTTCAGAGGAAGCATTAGATGGCATTTTTGCTTCCAGTGATGGTGAGGAATGGGCTTCTAAAAACAGACTACATTGTTCAGGGACAAACAGCTTTTTTCTCCTTTTGGGATGATGAGTCTGACATTAATGCAGACATTATCTATATCCCAATCTGATATTATCACATGGAATAAATGTAGCTGGCAATTGATTTTTATTGTTGCGTAGTTCTGAATATGAATTGGATCGTATTTCACAACATATTTCAGATCAGGCTTCCCCTGACCACACCAGATCTGTCATCATGGTTTATGAAAAAAATCATTTATTGAGAAATACACAAACTTTATCGAGCAGTTTAACAAAACCAAACAAAAAAAGCCTATTATGAAAATGAGTGATTAATGATGTCAGCAGCCCAATGAAATGTGTTGGGTCCTTTGGCAAGCCCCTCGAGGGAGATATCCTGCTCTCTGAGCTATTTGGCTGTGCCTAAATAAGCTGTCTGTAGTGTGAACTGAGTGTTGTTTCCATTGTGCCAGCACAGCTTGGATCTCCAGGGATGGTTCTCTGAAAACTGTACTTCAGGAGTGGATGAACAGAGAATTTCCCCTAAGAAACAATTTGCATGAATGGTGAAGTGTTTCCAAGGGTAAATGCTGCCAAACACAAGGAAATCAAGTGGCAAAATATAACAAACAACTCTATCTGAAAATGGAGGGAACAGATTTGAACGGAATGTCAACACTGATCAGCTTTTGCAAAAGTATCATTTATAAAAGTTTTGTTAATCTATCATTTTTGTATTATGACTATAATGTTTGTCAAAATGCAGTGCAGATACTAAGACCTGACATTCCGGAATAATTGATCAAGAGAGCTTGAAATAGGAATCTTTTGCTAATAATCACATCACATCTGACTGTTTGCTGGAGCAGCTGGCAAAACAAGGACTGAAGACAGCTTTTTAATGAAAAACTGGCAGCAATTAAAACAAAAAAGCCTATGCCTTTTTATCAGTTTTTGTAGCAAAATGATATAATTATGCAATATCCAAAGCTACGTGTCTTCCATTTTGAGCACAAGAAACTTTAACCACAAACAATAAACAGAGAGGATCAGATCTTCCAGGCTGGCCCTCCAATATGCCTGCTATTGACACCCAGGCTGACTTCAAGCACCATTACCATGTGGTTTAAGGTAGCCCCCCATCCCTACCGTCTCCTCTTGCCTGATAAAAATGACATGTAGCAGCAGCACCCAGTCAGGGATTCAGTCAGCGTATGGTAATCCCAGGAATAATCAGGTTTTATAGCCACATGTGAGGAGAATGATGATGCAAGAGCTTTCCCCCAGATAGTATTCAGTGGGCGTACCTGGCAAGCACTGGACCTGCTGATCACAGAATTTCCTGGTTAAAAGATGTCCAAAAGATGGATGGATTATTTCTCTAAGATAACATTCAAAAAGGCAAAAATGGTTTAAGAGCTGCTGTAGCCTCCTTTTCTGGTCCTTGTGTCTGTGTTATGACCCTGAGTCATAAGGGTGTGTCATTGTGTGTTTGTTTTCCCTGTGTGCTGTTGCTTCCTCCCCCGGTCGAGGGTGGGGCTGTTCGCCCTGTCTGTCTGTCGAGTTGCAGGTGGCGGCTGGAGATTGCCGTTTTTAAAGTGACGCCTCTCTGATGCCGGCTGGCTCTTGGTTTTCCTGGCTCCCAACCCGACCGTGCATGCTGCTGCCTGATGGATTCCCTGTGTCGCTGTATATATCGTTGTATACCTTCGTTGTAAATATTGTAAAAAGTCTTCCAGCAGACAGTCCGGGTAGTTGTAGGGGTGAGAAGCCTTTTTTTTTTTGTTGATCCCTCTTTTCTCCTGTTTTGCGTTAGGGAGTTAGGTAAGTCGGTTGTATTTGCTTTTCTTTTCTTTCATAAACAGGTTAGGTTAGTTAGTGGTATCCATGGTAGATTGTTTTGTTTATTGTTTTGGCCATGCTCACCCCGACGCTAACGCTACCTCACTTATGTAAATAAATCACTTGCGCGTAATTGTTTTCGTTGTGGCACGGGTCATCCTTGGGAGTGGGGAATTTTATGTTATGCTCAGTTTCCCCTAGGCTGGGGCGTAACAGTCTGGTCTGCCTCATCACAAAAGCCTTGTATAGCTGACATAGTTCTGATAAGCATGGCTACAATTAGTAAAGCAATCAATCAAAAATCATTTGTTATAACATATTTTAACGAGTGAACTGTTACCTGTTGCTCGCTACCTGCTTCCTGTTTCTTGCTTCCCGAACGCCAGACGCAGACGCCAAACAAACAAGCAACAAAACAGAAAACTACAACGCAAACTCCAACACCTATCTAAAGAAGGAAAATATATACATGCAAGATGCCGATCGGCTAAGACCCAGCCAGGACTAAAGCCCGGAGTATTCGCGAATTCCAACACTTTCACGAAGCAAAGACCACAAACGTAAGTAATGCCAGCTAGTTACGTACGATGGCTTCTCACAGCTCCATTTCTCCTATCCTTAGCTCTCCTCCCTCTCGCTGTCTCTCCTGCTCTGTGTGCAACATGTACAGTTACTCCTTATCTGCCATTACTACCAACTTTACTTGTGATAAATGCGAGCTAAACATTAGGTTGACAGAGAAGGTAGCAGAATTAGAAGCACGCATCCACACCTTATACGAGATCAAAGCTAGTGAAAAGTTTAGAGTCTTTTTTAGAGTTTAGAGTCTTTTTCGGTACCGGATGCGTCAGTTAGCCTTTCCCCTAGTTCAACCCCGGCAGCGCCTTGTAACGCACCTGCTGAGAAGCCTGTTAAAAGAGCCCTGATTATTGGCGATTATATTCTTAGAAATGTGAACTTAGAGATGCCAATGACCATAGTCAATTGCATTCCTGGAGCCAGAGCAACTGACATAGAAGCCAATTTGAAAGTGTTGGCGAAAGCTAAAGATAAAAGTAAAACTTAATACTCTAAAATTGTTATTCACGACAGCGCTAACGATGTCCACATGAGACAATCGGACATAACAAAGTTAACTATTAAGTCGGTGTGCATGTTTACTAAGCAAATGTCGGAATCAGTAATTTTCTCTAGCCCAATCCCCATGCGGCGTGGTGATGAGATCTACAGCAGATTAACATCACTAAATCGTTGGTGGTCTGAGTGGTGCCCCTCTGACAACGTGGGTTTTATAGATAATTGGCACAAGTTTTGGGGGAGGTCTGGTCTTTTAAAACGAGATGGCATCCACCCCTCGAGGGAGGGTGCAGCTATCATCTCTAGAAACCTGGATCATAGTCTGAATTCCTCTAAACCTTGACTTATCAGGGCCAAGGCCAGGCAGCAGACTTTCTGTCCTACACAGATGTCTGCTCTTTCCCTGGAACCATCACTTATACTCAATCCCATAGAGACAGTGTCTGTTCCCCGACTCGGGGAAGTTTTGGGGGAGGCCTGGTCTTTTAAAACGAGATGGCATCCACCCCTCGAGGGAAGGTGCAGCTATCATCTCTAGAAACCTGGATCATAGTCTGAATTCCTCTAAACCTTGACTTATCAGGGCCAAGGCCAGGCAGCAGACTTTCTGTCCTACACAGATGTCTGCTCTTTCCCTGGAACCATCACGTATACTCAATCCCATAGAGACAGTGTCTGTTCCCCGACTCAGTCCCAAACTTCTTGAAAACATCTAGTAGGGGCATTTGTGCTGATAATTTGATAAAAATTAAATTTTTTATCATTATAATTAAAATTTTTATCATTATAATTAATTTTTATCATTATAATTAAAAATAAAAACCTGAAAGTAGTACTTGTAGACAGATGGTCCTTAAGATTGGGTTAATAAATATCAGGTCGTTACAACCTAAAGCTATATTAGTAAACAAATTGATTACTGATCACCAATTTGATATCTTATGCCTGACTGAAACTTGGCTTAAACCTAATGACTTTGTCGCTTTTAATGAATCAACTCCTCCTAATTACAGTAATCACCAGGTCCCTCGACCTACTGGCAGAGGTTTTGGTGTTGCTGCTGTACACAGCTCCAAACTCTGTGCCACTTTTAAACCTGGGTATAACTTTCATTCGTTTGAACTGTTAGTACTTAGCTTTGCACATCCTGACAAGACTGCATTTCAGCTATTTACCCTTGTAATAGTTTACAGGCCACCTGGCCCTTATAGTGTTTTCTTATCGGAATTTGCCAACTTTTTATCTGACCTGGTTGTCAATACAGAAAAGGCTGTGATAGTAGGCGACTTTAATGTGCATATGGATAATGAACATGACCCATTCAGAACAGCATTTTTGTCTATCATCAAACCTATTGGACTCTATCAAGCTGTGGATAAACCCACACACTACCGTAACCATACTCTAGATTTGGTCCTCACAAATGGAGCAGACATTAACCAGGTAGAAATTATGCCACACAATCTCGTGTTATCAGACCACTATCTCATCTCTTTCAATTTACCACTAACGTGCTTCACATACTTGGAGCCCAAATCTTCTTCTAGGTGCATGTTTTGTTCTTTTACAGCCAATGCCTTTATCAACGAGCTCCTTACATCATACAACCTATACAATGAAATCTTCTCTAGTTTATGTTCAAACCCTAGTTTAACTGAAATTAAACTACTCGCAGACATTATTGACTCTACTTTACGTAAAACTCTGGATGCCGTTGCTCCCCTCAAAAGGAAGAAAATCACAGACAAAAAGCTAGCACCTTGGTACAATGACCATACCCATGCTGTCAAACAAGCTACGCGAAAACTTGAAAGTAAATGGCGCTCCACCAAATTACAAGTTTTTTTTTCCTGGCGTGGAAGGAAAGTCTCCTAACCTACAAGCATGCCCTCATAGCTGCCAGATCCAAATATTTCTCTACCCTTATTGAGAAAAATAAGGACAATCCTAGATATCTGTTTAGCACTATCACCAGATTAACTAAGAGTCCTGCATCAGTTAACCCTAACATGCCAGCAATTTATAGTAGCAATGACTTCATGAACTACTTTGATAGTAAAATCATAAAGATAAGAGACACAATACAAAAATTTTCATAGACTTCTGCCTCCTGCTTGGCCAGTCCCGTCCCAGACAATATAGGTATGTCTATTAGGCCTGCCTCGCACTTTGACTCTTTTATACCCATTGAATTTAGCAACTTCTCTTCTTTTATCAATTCATCTAAAACCTCCACCAGCCAACTAGACCCCATACCCTCCTGAAAGTGCTCAATGATCTTCTTCTCTCCTGTGACAATGGCTGCATCTCTCTTCTTGTGCTACTAGACTTAAGTGCAGCCTTTGATACCACTGATCATCGTATCCTCCTCGACTGCCTCGAAAACCTGGTTGGCATAAGTGGACAGGCTCTATCTTGGTTTAGGTCCTATCTATCAGAACGATGTCAGTTTGTCTCCATTAACAATGAATCTTCCGCTCGTTCCAGAGTAAGATATGGTTTACCACAAGAATCTGTGCTTGTGCCTCTGCTCTTTTGATTATACATGATGCCTCTTGGCGATATCATCTGTAAACATGACATTAGTTTCCACTGCTTTGCGGATGACACTCAGCTATACATATCAGTCAAATCCGATGTTCCTCTGAATATATCAAACATGGAGGCCTGCCTAACAGGTGTAAAGAATTGGATGGCCCGAAATTTTCTCCTCCTCAACTCAGACAAAACTGAAATATTGGTCGTTGGCCAAAATTCAATCAGGAGCAAATTCACTCATTTTACACTGGACCTTGATTGTGTCTCCCTTGCCTCAAGTACAGCTATCAAAGACCTTGGTGTCGTTATTGATCCTGAGCTCTCTTTGAAAATCACATAACTAACACCTCTAGGACAGCCTTCTTCCATTTGAGAAATATAGCCAAAATTAGGAAAATTGTATCAATTAATGATGCTGAAAAATTAATCCATGCCTTTGTAACATCCAGATTAGACTACTGTAATGCCCTCTTGTCAGGATGTGCAAATGTCTCACTAAAACCCCTTCAACTGGTACAAAATGCAGTTGCTCGAATCTTAACTAGAAATAAACGCTTTGAGCACATTACCCCAGTTATAGCTTCTCTCCATTGGCTACCCATTAAATACCGTATCGATTTTAAAATACTCTTACTCACATTTAAAGCTTTAATTGGGCTTGCCCCTCCCTATCTTAAGGACCTTCTTCACCCATACCTTCCACAAAGAGCCCTTCGTTCCCAAAATGCTAGGCTTCTCATCGTTCCAAGAGTGGGCAAAACTACTATAGGCGGTAGAGCCTTTTCCTATCTAGCCCCTCTCCTGTGGAACAGCTTACCCACCGAGGTTCGAGGAGCAGACTCTCTCTCCACCTTTAAGTCTAGGCTCAAAACATATCTATACAGTAAATCCTTCAGCTGAGGGACATAGCCTGGTGCTGGTGTGGATCATAGAGTCTCTGGTGGACTAAGTGGTCATTGCTGTCACTTTATCATGGACTCTGTGCCGTGATCTGGTGTTGACTGCCTTAGGGTCCCTCTCATGACTATGCCAGTCCCTTGCCTCCCGTCCCCTAGGTATGCTGCCATAATGTTAGCCTGCCAGGGTTTTTTCCTTGTTGCACACTGGCACCTTCTTCCTTGCCCCTCCTCTCCTGCCTCTCTTTTGTACATCCCTGCCATTCTTATCATCCACTAATCACTGTCTTCTATTTGTTTCCTATCCCTGCTCCGGGCTCCTGTCACATTCTGACTTCCAGTCCTGCTACCTCGCTGCTCTGCCTATCAAGCCACCTGTATTCCAACAACCAGACATCCTAGGAGACATTTTTATAATTTACTCTGCTGTTTAATTACTTCTGTCTGCCAAACTCAAATGTCCTAAAGTACATTGTACAACTGTAAGTTTTGTCTTTAATTCTATCTGCCCAGTGCCGGCCAGAAGCAGATGGGCTCCCCCTCTGAGCCGGGTTCTGCTCAGGGTTTCTTCCTGTTACTCAGGGAGTTCTTCCTTACCACTGTTGCCTTAGGCTTGCTCTCAGGGGGCCACAGGCCTGGGAACAATGTAAAGCTGCTTTGTGACAACTGGTGTTGAAAAAAGCACTATACAAATAAAGTTGAATTGAACTGAATTGAATTGAATTGAATATTTCTCAGAATTGGGGTGCTGGGCAAGCCCAATACAGCAGCGGGAGAAAAATCTGGAGTCGTTGGGGTCTGAGCAGCATATAAAGTCTAAAAAAAGTTCCAGCGGATTCTACAGAATTCTGAAAGTCCAGTTTCAGTATCATTGATGTACACTTAGTCAGCATAACCAGCTAACCTGAAATTAAAGCTGCTAGTATTTACTTTACCTAAAATAGTTTTATCAGAGTACAATGTTACAATGCTACAACTTAGATATTCAAATGTGATTTAACAATTTGTCTAGCTGCAAATTTCAGGCCATTCAGTATAACAGAAAATTCAAAGAAGACACAATGATGTTTGGCTTTTCCTATTCTTTTGTACTGTGTACCCTCTGATAAAGAGATTTGATGATGCTCCCTTCACTCACCTTGCATGGATTGAAATAGCACTCAGGATGGCGACTGCGTCCAGT
Organism: Megalops atlanticus; assembly: GCA_019176425.1. Taxonomy (NCBI): domain Eukaryota; kingdom Metazoa; phylum Chordata; class Actinopteri; order Elopiformes; family Megalopidae; genus Megalops; species Megalops atlanticus. The sequence continues at coordinate 30,484,127 of CM032886.1, forward strand.
CTAAATCTCAGTAGAGGTTCTGCTAGCTGGAGAGAACAAGGGAAGGAGGCGAGGGAAGCCTACTTAGCTTTGCTTTACCGGCACTAGTGTACATCATTTTGCGTGTGTCGGTCACTTGTTTTAAAAGTCACGCCACTCTTGCCACTTGAAAAGGCACTGAGACCACAGACTAAATTATCTTGGCAATCAGCAGCCATGAAATGGAGGCACGGGTGCAGCACTGAGATCACGCTGTGTTTCCTGTTGAGATGAGCCCCTTCACAGAGTAATATCCCCATCCGTAAACAGCTGTTCCGTGATCAGCGTTCAGAAGCCCAGCCACATTCCAGCTGAATATAAATTACCTTCCCTCTCAAAACCTCATGCACTCTATCTCTGAGTAGACCTCATGCACTCCATCTCTATCTCTCTGATACTGCTGAGAAAAATAAAAGTTGGTAGGCATGTAAAGGTCAACATATCAAAAAAAGTTTCCTTTCAAAATGAGCTGAGGCTGTTGGCTTTTTGCACATTCCCTGGTGAATATTCCTGTCAGTGGCTGGATTGGTGGGTTACATGGACAACATTGTGGTCCGGCATAATTAAATAGAACAATTGTCATTTCATTCATTAATGATCATACACTCTCAATTAACCTGCCTCTTACGCACTGAAAAAGCATGCTCACTTGACATGAAATTCATACAACAACTAGATTTATGTAACTGAAATAAAGCAGGTATAGTATTTAAATATAGCTTGCTGCCTCCAAGTGAGAGTCAGTAGCTCAGGTATCTCATGTTGCCCCTGCCTGAGATAGGCCAGATCCCAGATTTAGGTAATAGTTGACATGAGGATTAAAGCTGCTGAGGTCTTTAAACATGCTGGCTGCTGCAGCAAACCCAACATGCCCTGCCTTTTTTGTTGAAACAGTCTTCCACGTCAGTGGACACTTCGACATCTGAAGACTTCAAAAAAGCATCAAACGTTTGAACTCACCTGGAGCTCTTTCTAAACATAGCTCTGGGTCTCTATTTTTACCAAGTGTGCGAAATATGTGTTATAAATAATTTGCTTTTCAGGACATAACTTACAGGGGCATTTCAACTCAACTGGTCATTGTGGAAATTCATAGAATTCACAATGAGCCAAGAGCTTATGCTTAATATACACAGAAATTATACAGTGCATTCCAAAAGTATTCAGACCCCTTCACATTTTTCACATCTTGTTATGTTGCACCCTTATTCTAAAATTGTTTAAATTCATTTTTTTCCCTCAGCAATCTACACTCAATAACCCATAATGAGAAACCTGGTTTTGCTACTTCGCCTGACGTCTTCATTAAAGCTTTTTGGAACCTGAAGCCCTGGTGTCCGCGCTTGAGTCCTTGCCTGAGCCCTGACAGAAACATGCCTCAGGACCTGGACGACTTGCTATCATTGAAGGAAGCATGAATTTTGCTATGTACCAGACAATTCTTAAGGAGTATGCCCAACCATCTGTGTGTGAGCTGAAGCTAAAGCGTAATTGGGTGATGCAGCAGGACAATGATCCAACACACAGAAGCAAGTCTGCATCTGAATGGCTAAAAAGAAGCAAAATTAAAGTTTTGGAGTGGCCTGGTCAAAGTCCTGATTTTAATCCAATAGGGATGATGTGGCAGGACTTGAAATGGGCAGTTCATGCTCGAAGACGTACCAATCTGTCAGAGTTAAGGCAGTTCTGCAAAAAAGAGTGGGCCAAAATTCCTCTACAGAGATGTGCAAGGCTCATATCAAATTATAGGAAGCATTTAGTTCCAGTTATTGCCTCTAAGGGTGGCCCAACCAGTTATTAGGTTTAAGGGGTCATTTACTTTTTCACAGGGGTGATATTGGTGCATGTTAACTATTTTCACTGAAGGAACAAAATGAACATTAAAATACTGTTTTGTGTTTACTCAGGTTCCCTTTGTGCAATATTACCATTCAGTGCTCCAAATAGGACATAACAGAGAATATCAGGTAGGAGGAAAATACGCCACTGTATATACATACATATGCATGGTAAAATGAATGGCAAACTAAATTGCTGTGTAGCAAGTATGAACTTTACTTGTGATTTTTATGATCATGTTTATTAATTATTTATTCCCATTTATAATCGATTCAATCATGTTTAATGTGTAAATTTTAATGTGTAAATTTGCTTTAGATAATTGCAATGCTTATATGTACTTTTGGCTTTTACACATATTTACAATAATGCAGTAAGTAAAAGTAAAAAACAACGAAGGACCATATCTACATCATTGTACAAACCCTTGATCACATACATTGTGACATTCAAAATAGGCTACTAAAGCTAAACAATTTAGTAATGATGTTGTGCATTTTCTTCAATACCTTGTAGGCTGATGGCAGAGCAGTTGTGACTATAGATTTCCTTTACTCCACTTGTGACCTTTACCCTTCTCCTGTAAGCTCTCCTCATTGTAATGTCACACACACACAATACTGAAGGCCACTCACACCCAAGGTTTAAAGACTGTATTAGGACATAGTCTGAGCGAGTGAGGGAGACCATGGGTGAGTGAGTAACAGTCAATGTGTTTGTGAGAGAGTGAGAGTAAGTGAGGGAGTAAGTACGTTAGGCAGTGAATGAGAGAATCACTGAGTGAATCAGTGAGTGAGAGAATATCAGTGAATGATTGAATGCGAATCAACGAGTGAGCAAGTGAGTCAGTGAGAGATTCAGTAAGTGATTAACTGAGACAGTCAGTGAGTGAGACAATCAGTGAGTTAGTGAATCAGTGAGCGAGTCAATCAGTGAGTGAGAGAGACAGAGTGAAGCAGTTTAATTGTGGCTCACAGGGTTTCTGGCAGACTCTCAGCTGCTCTTTCTCTTCTTTCACAGGCTGGAACTCACAACTGTTGGAAGGGGCTCTACACTGTGGCCACGCCTCACTTCGTCACCCAGACATCTCCTGTCTGCGCAGTCTCTGCTTCCTTGGCAACTTGCATCCATCTCTCTGACTGCAGATTCTGCTGAGGAACCAACAGGAGCTGTGGAACAGCCCGGTGGACAACCTGCTGACACGCCACATGGCACTATCCTCACGACAAACGGTGCCGATTCAAGAGCAAAGACAGCAGATGGAGGGTGAGTCACCCTGCTGGATAACGTTGAAAATGGGCATGTACCCATCATGCATTGGTGCAGGAAGTGAGGCTTATTCACAGATATGTGTCTAACACTGCCAGGGTAGGGTTATCCCCAGTAGTGGCTGAAAAATAAGTGAGGTGTAACTGTAGGATGCCTGATGAATTGATAGCAGTTTTATGTACATTTCACATCATGTTATTTCTTTAGCAGACATACACAGTGATTTACAATCCCTGCTGCTTACCACTACACAATTGTAATGATATCTTTGATGAAATATTGCTGTCCATTGACCATAATACTTGAATGAAAACATGATCTGAAAATAGCCACTGATTGCTTATTGTTCTTGAGAGCAAGTGAAGGGCAAAGGAAGACTAAAGTTTTCTACAGCTTCACCTAACTTTAAAGTTGCATTGAGAGTCTCCTTTAATGACAGAGGTATATTGCAGCTCCAAAGATAATTAGTTTCTTTTTTTGCCTTTTGACAAAAGGACCATCCACCTGAGACACAGAAATGCAAGAAGAATGAAAGCCCATTCATTCAAGCCCACCATTTACAGCAACCTTCTTTTTAAAATGAAGGACCATCCTTGAAATAGCCACACTTGAGAATAAAGTAATTTAATTAACTTTGAAATTAAAGCTATGCAGTCTATGTTTTTCCCTTTGGTTTCTAAAGGAAGTATGCCATTCCTAGCAAGAAGTATATGATCACTCCAAACTTTGAGCAAAATCATGTATTGTAATGTTTTGCAAATCTTATATAGGCACTATAAGCACAATAGTATGATGCAAGGTAACACAGCACTAATGGACTGTTGTTTGGCATCATGTGAGTGCTGTGATATAGGTTGTCTTTGCTCTCATAGATCATTATTAGGCTCTGTGTTCACATGAACATGACATAAGAAGGTTATGTTGCTTTTTAGAATGAACTTCTGGGAAAACTGTGCACACTTAAAACAATTAACATTTTATGCTTGTGTTTTAGCTCTGCTTTTATGCTTGATCTTCGGTCAATATATTACTGGGTGATTTATACCAGCATGGCCATTTCCCCTGTGATATGAATCTAAATGTATCTGAACAGCCTTGTAATTCACTCTGGACAAGAGTTTATGCCAAATAAATGCACAAATACAATTTAGAGAGCTAGACACATTTAACCACCCCGTGATACAGCTTAGATTTTTTGCTAAATATTATATATAAATACCAACAACATTGTGCAATTCATTTTATTGTGGGTAAATTTAGTTCCTTTAAACTTTAAGTGGTTGGATTATGATGAAATCAGGGGACAAAACAAAGTTCAGAGAGAATTATAGCTGAGAAAGCAATGAATGCAACAGAGGGTCACTGAGTCGAGGAAACAGACAGCATAACTAGATAGAGTTGTTCTACATTAAACCCATAAATCAAAGGCAAAGCTAATCACCATCTCCTTTCAGAGAACCACCAACCAGTCACCAGCAGAAAAACGGGACAGTGTTACTCTGGAATGTGACAACCCTAAAACAACATTCAGTACCAAATTATTAGAGTGAAACATGCCCCATGCTAAATCCTCACACAAGGTTAATGCCTTAGTTAATGCCTTAGTGATAGAAGTCAAAAGGTGACCCTCACCAGATCCATTTATCCACCATTGGGTTGCCCAGTGCAGCTGCCTCAAACTCCCATCTGCTTTAGTAATTCTTCAGTCAGTTCAACCCAGACATTACTGCAGTTCTTTGTGCCTGAATATTGTCTTTTTTCTTTCCAGAATGATGATCTGAATGCTGAAGTTTTTGGATGATGGTACACATCCCTCAGCATGGAATTATGGGTACACAAAAAAGAGAGGGGAAAGGAGAATGGCTTTATTGCATAACCAAGGCTGTGTTTCTGTACTGTCAACAGGCCAGCAGGAATGTGTAGGACAGCTAGTCACCTTCGCTGAGTCCTGATTGGATCAGATCAGCTAGCATGGAGAAAAGGGTGTGAAGAAAAAGTGTTAAGTGTTATACTGGTCGCAATTTTTCTGACCAATCAGAACAACTTTTTAACATTTAGAATAAGTACACTCTATAGGATTTTACTTTTACAAAATGTATTCCATAGATATTTCATATATTATATATTTTTTCCTCCTTGCTATGTTTTTTTCAGTGATAGCATATCCATTATTGACAGCTATCTGAAAGCTCTAAGCCCACTCATCTGAGTAAAGGCTTTTAGCCAGCTATACCAAAATACCCATCTCTTTTCTGACACAGTAGGTTTCATCATCTCTTGTTTAACTCAGAGAGGGAAAGCAAAGTACTATGCTCATTACGCAGAAAACACAGTCGGTATAATGGAAAATGCTGCAAAACACTAAAATTTGGCTTGTTACACAGAAAAACATAGTGATGTCCTCATTACCTAGAAAGTACACCCATTACAATGGAAAACACAGTAACACACTCATTAAATAGAAATTAGCTCTGTTACCCCCGGAAACACAGGTGTATATGATATATACAATATGATGGTTGTGTGAATGTGCATGCCGCAGTGAATGTTTGTGTGCGTGCTCAAAGTAAAATACTCCAGGAATGCAACATTGATTGATTGTTCTCAAATCTGAATTGGCATATTTCAGTCCAATCAGACTCTCATCTGCTCCCAGTCTGAATTACTATGAGAAATCAAGAGTGGCATTTCCTCCCAGAAACCCACCATCACCATCTGTTCAATTTCCAATATCACTCCAGTAATCTCACCAAGCAAAGTAAAGTCAGAGACTATGCATCTAAATCTGATGCGTGTCTGGAGCCTTTTCTATTGTATTTATGCCTGATATGAATATAGCTGTGAAAAAAAAAAAAAAAAAAAACGGGCAAGATGTGTGGAGTTGTCAGGAAGTGGTAGTGCTGGTTAGGAAGGAAGTAATAAATTGGCTTCACATCAGACGTCAAAGGCGACCACTGCTTGGCCGCTATTCATGGCGAGAAGCTAAAAAAATTCTTGAGTATCTGCTGAAGCAAGCTGTGCAAGAACTGATGTCAGAGGGAAACAGCCAATAAACTTACTTCTAACACCCACACTTGGCGGGGAGGGAAAGTGATAGAACATGCAAATGAATTCTGACAGGAAAAGACAAAACTTCAAGTCTACCTCTTTTCAAAGGGTGATTTGTTTGTCTTCCAAAGCCTTTAACATTCCTCACATGAACTATAAATTAGAGTGTAGATAGGCCTCATTAGAAGCATCAGTACTATATCAGACAGGAAATGCAGCATGAAAGCAGTGTCTCTTTTAACATGAAGAAATAAACTATAATTGTATGAATAGACTTTGGCGAGCCAGCTAGGAGAGTTTACCACTGAGGTAAGGGTAACCCTGCTGTGTCCACTGGTGTTTCAAAGGAAGCTTGCTGTGATAGGACCCTACTTTTTCTCTCTAATCCACAGTAGTACACTGCATTATTCATTTACCTTGGAGACACACACCCATGATGTCTTGCATTGTGAAGTGAAATCTTCCCCAGTGACGAGCTTACGTCTCCCATTTTTTACTTATAAACCCACCATTCTGACCTTGATACCAATCTGCCGCTCAACCTCTGCTTGTGATTATATGCTTTTTTCCAGCTTTATTTGTCTGAAATTCAGCATAGAATAAAACGACCCTTGGCTGAGGTTTTAGTAAAAACCTTTTAAGTTGTCCGACAGATACAACGCTACTTTTTAAAACAGAAGGAATGAAGTAAAGGTCACTGACAGCTTTTAAGTTCATGGAGAGGTCACTCAGGCTTTTGAGCCAATGAATGGTGATACTGTGCCATGGCTAAGAGTACAGAGAAAGTTAATTTTTCAATGAATATGAATATGTGGTGAATATGCCTGAATAGCTGAATGTTGATAAAATTGTATGCAAAACTCATGATGAAAAATGAAATGAAAATTATTCTCAAGTATTCTTCTCTAAATTATGCTCAAGTATAACAGTATTGCTTATTGTATGTGGTGTGACTAGGCATGGCTGGCAGTTTGCACAGATCTACAATCTATGCCTGACTATTGTGCCAAAAGAGAGATGAATGAACAGTTGCTGCTGAGAAATTAATCGTGTGTGCCAAATTTGAGGAAATTAGGCAATGCAGCTAAGAGGTGTGAGAGAAAACAAGAAAGGAAAGATGAAAGAGAACAAAATTTCAGAAGTTTGCACATGCTGCAGATTTCATTGTTTAGAAGCTGAGCGCAAAGCAAGGATTTTGTTCTATTGGCAAGTAATCCTCTATTGAAAGGATTTGTGAGCATCATCTCTATCTTCATTTCAGTTTCATTTTATTTTTCTAGCTTTTCAATTTCAGTTTTCAGTTTATAAACACCAATTTCTAAGGACCAATTGAAGTAGCTAAATTTAAAAGCGAACCAGCCATGAGATTCTGAAGGTCCTGTCAGGAGAGAAATGAGAGTGGCAATGTATCTGCACACAACTGTGCTGTTTTAATTTGATTGGTCTTCTACAGGTTTGCCTACATTTTCATCAAACCCCCCAAGGAAGCAGTGTTTTGTTGACTTGCATTTCTGCATACCACAGATTCCAATCAACAGCTGTAAAATTAGCCCGCAACAACAGCTTCGCTCAGAGCTTTATTATAAAGGGAAGAGGACTAATTGAAGATTTACATGCTTCTGCATATTAATGACATGTGGCAGAGAAGCATATTAACACCGTTTCCCCTGGCAGTCTCTGGGACAAAAACTCAATTGCTCTAATCTTGCGAATGTGGGCCTCCATTACAGTTTATGTACTCATTGATGGAAATGAACAATTATGTTTGTTGTGCCATTTGCTCAACGGCAAAAAACAACAGAGGGCTCTACATTTACAGCACCGGAGAGCCAGAGCACCCTGCGCTGATTCGGCTCTGATCCTCTGCGCGAGGTGTTTTTGCACCATTAGAGTCCATTAAGCGTGCCATGGTGGCTTCTCCGACGGCCCGGCAAGACGTGGGAAATCTCAACGACCCCCCCCCCCGCAAACGGACGAAGAAGGGGAGAGTATGGAGAGGGGTGGGGGAGGAGCTCCTTCGTTCAGTCGGAGTGGCCACGGCGGAGCGGCTGATATGGCCCGCAGAAACAAAATAAATCAGCCATCTGATTTCCCTCCGCTCGGTGCTGCCAAGCCGCCTGATTAACAGATCTTCTGGCTGGCCCCTTTCGCTTATTACGGAGAGGGCCCACAATATTGCCTCATTGCCATGGCCGCCGTTCGTGGCGGAGTCAGGGGAGATGGGGGCGGGCGACCCCGGGTAATTCACTGCGTCCCTGTGACGGGATGCATTCAAATAAACCATTAACATGGAGAATGGTGTAGGGGGAACATTTTGTCTCCATTTCTCATTCAGTTGTTCACACCGGCTCAGCCCCATTGACTGCACAGTGTTGATTGAACATATTTGCAAATGCTGTGGAACCTCCTCTTTCTCAGTACTGGCCATCTGAACTGTACATATTGTCTACACTCAACCTTTAGAGAACATTTAAATCTTTTCATCTGCCATTCAAATGTGTGCCTCACAAATATGCGTACTCTCCAACAGGAACTGAAATAAAAGTGGAAAATTGAAATGCTGCCCTTGTGTATCTGGAAGATTTTTAAGCCTATTGCTTCCTTGAACGAAAAGCTGTGGTATAGCAAAATGCTTACATTGCAGATCTGAGGCTTGGAAAGGAAATGAACAAATTTTGTTAATGCATTGAGCGGTGGCAGGGTGTAAATTTCATAAGAAAGCTGTCTTCTCTTAAGTGGTTAACTGTGGAAAACATCAGGATGGCATGGAACCTTCAGGAGCAATATGCCATACTCCACAATTCTACCAAGAGACATTTATTTTGCTACTATGTGAATTACAGTCCAAGGCATGAAGGCTCTTATTGGAAATTCAGTTTAGCCTCATGAGTTCTCAGAATATGAGATGTGGTAGTTTTTTTTTTTTAATGTTCAGGATGTTTTGAACTGTAGTAACAGCTCATGAAGGGCTCTCAGAGGCAAAGTTTTGCTGCAGGGCTTTGCCATAATAAGATCCTGAGGTATTGAAAGAAGTGAAATGAAGGCACGTCATGCTTGCCAGGGTGTGAGAATGTCCCGGTTGTACCCCCGATTTTTATTGAATGAGCTGTGCTTAGTTGAGCCCTGCTGGAACTCCACCAGTCCTAAGAACACTCCTTGGTTCAATAAGGTCGTAGAGTTTTCTGTTTCACATAAAATTCATGACCCTTCCAGCTAGCAAATAACAGCACCTGTTAGATACATTTGTAAAAAATGTTCTAAGAGTGGTGCAAGTTACTGTACCAGCTACATGTGCTGTCAGTGATAGTAAAGATGCCATGTGCCCATATTGCTGGGGGATAATGTTAAACATACACTAAACATATACTCTCGAGGTATAGGTATAACACTGATTGATAAAAAATACCATTATGCTGTTACCCCCACCCTTAGCCTGCTTGTTTGTGCAGTCTGTTCACAAAAAATAAAACTTTTGCATGTAAAAGGTTATACGCTAGTAAACTAAACTACTACTAACTAAATACTAAAAACTACAACTATGCTGATGAATATCAACCGCTGACCCCCTCTTCCCTTAGCTTGACCATCAGATAAACACATAATATAGGATATGTATTCCTCAGTTTGGAAACAGTATGGCTACTGTGATATGATGCTTGACCTTGCGGAGTCAAACTCCAATCACAGTTACTGATTCTTCTCGTATGTTTATGTGTTTTCCTGGCCCATGCTCAACAACTGACAGGACAATAACTAATCAGACACCCTTCACAGAAGGCAAGCGAATGACACTGAAGATGTCACTGCAGTCTGCTCGAATGGCAGCAGTGCAGAGGCTGAGCCTTTCGTCAAACTATTCATCATGTGGTTGTAAATTTCCATGGGATTTTAGGAGCAATGCAGCACTTTTTTACTGACGCGCTGGCAAAATGCCCAACCAAGTGTTTTCGCTGAAAATATGTCAGCTGCAATGAGCTAAAAATAATATGAGGGACGGGTGAAAGTCAATTATTGATTAACACCAACTTTTAATTAAGAACATTAATTATTTCAGTGAGTAAATTGACTGTTGAAAAAAAAAGAAGTCCACACAGAACGCACTCACCAAGAAAATGACACTGAAAAATATGGAGATCATCTTTCTTGCACGGTTTGTCACATAATCTCATTACTTCCACCCCCTGCATGAACTGTAATAATAAATCTATCCAGTAGTCCTTATTGATTTGTTCCTAAAACACTGACAGCCAAGCACTGTATGATTATGATTCAGGCAGACCTGCTCTGCAACAAAAAGGACCAGGGAGAAAAAAGGATTGAAACAGAGCTACAGGTTGAAAAATAGGCTGCAGCAGCCGTGTAAGTAAGACTCAAGCATAATTTCTAAGAAGAGCGACAATTTATTTAGCAATGTTTCTTCAATTAACCCTTTTTTGCTCCTGCTTGTGAGGAAGAACACATTTGCTCTTCAGAGGGGGCAATCAAAAAGCTGACAGCGGTGACGACAATGACATGCAGTTTTGCAACAACGCTGACGACAGTGATGACGACAATGACAGCGGTTTCCTCTCGATTTCCGAGGAGGGAGGTCAGAAGCCACTCTGCCCGCCTAGGAATGCGGTGGCTTAGATGTATCAGTGAAACACTGCAATGCTTCTGTGCCACTGACTCATTCCAGATCATGTCTTTCCCAAACGGAAGAGCGGTAAATGGCTTTGCTGGTGTCGCAGTCAGGGGGTCTGTTTGGTCAGCGCCCGGGTCACAGTACCAACCTTGCTGTCACACTGTGCTAAGTATCCTGGATGAACTCACAGCTCCTTCATCCTCACTGTTACACTTTGCGCTCCCTCATCAGTGACTCATCAATGAGAGGAAAATCTCAATAGAAAATAATATAGGTGATGCATTAAAAATCTAAAATCTTTGGTAATTAGTCCAAAGGGACTGTTTTGTTAAAGTTCTGATTTAACCTCTGTTAGTTTTTGCATGTAATAGGTAATTTTGTTCTGTTTTCTTATTTATCGAACTGTCATTTTTATGTGGATATGTCTTGTATTATTTTTTCTGTCTGAATGTTTTGTTAAATAAAAATATATCCCCCCCAAAAAAGGTAATGCATTAACAGTCAGAATGAAAAACTCAAGGCGTTCAAAGGAACCATGCATTAAAACACAAAAGACAGTGCTACAACAAACGGCACATTGACAATAAATACATTTCTTAAAAATTGCAGTTATATTGCAGTTATAAATGATATTGCTTCCTATTTTTGCTGCTGTCATTTTGTAAATGTAAATCAATTAAAAATCCATAAGTAAATAATAGTAAGTGCATCTTATATGAAAATGAAAATCTGAATTGAAGTCACCAAAATTCAGAGCTTTACTAATTGCTTTATCCCTGCATAAAATAGGGTTTGAGTAAGCAAGACTCTTTGTGGTGATGCAGTATCCATGCATATCAAACACCTGCCCTATCTCTCGGCTTTCATGGCTACCTTTGACATTTCACCAATCAAGTGTTTATTCTAAAAACGGAGGCTCCTCAACCAGAGAGGGGGGAGGTGGCTGCGGTCACCATTGGGCACCCAGCCCCCACCCCATCACCGCTTGGACGCACCTGACCTTTACGGTATCACAAAGTGAGTCACTCGGCGTGTTTTTTAAGGAGAGACACTGACGGTGGAGGGGTGGGTGTGGGGATGTTTCATTGAGCGGGACTTCTTACTGTGTGTCATATCACAGGCCGCAGGCTTAGCTGCTTCACAACTGGAGATGTATTGAGCCAATCGATGTGCTTTCACATTTAAACGCGTCTTTACCATTTCTTTTTTTGATTGACCTGGATGCACAGGCCCACGACATGTGTAAGCAGTGTATAGTGTAGAAGAAGGTAGTGGAAATTTGTGCATTGAATCCTGTCGTCACTTGACTTGCTTTGTGGTAAAGGGAAGCTGATTGTATTGAATGTCTTGTTGATTTCTTGTTCTGGTTTTTCATTGGTTTTAATGGTTTGGCAATATGTATTTTGCGTGTCAAGCCCATAAAGCATTTGAGCTGAATTGAATTGAATTGAATTTACGTCTTTCCCCTGCCAATGTGAACTTTCCCGTGGGGAACCAAATTGTACGCATGCACTTTAAAATTTCCCCACTGCGTTTGGGAACGTCCCTTGTTTGAGTACAATATGTTCTCTTCGCCTTTTGGAAAATTGCTTTCATGCTCTTCAAATTGGATAGAGATTTGAGTGCCCTTTTGTGATGCATCTGTACAGAAATAAATTATTCCCCAGAAAACAAAATAAATAAATAATGAAAACGCTTTCAGTTTTTTTTATATATTTAGGTCTCATTCAAGTGAGCTCTTGCGTAGTTGTGAATGACTTCTGTGTGGCATGAAAACGAGCTCCTGTGGAAAGGACTAATTTGATCACATGGCACGATTTTGAACAGATGGCATCCCCCTCTAGGGCAGACTTAAACATCTTACTAAAGAGTGTCACAGTGCCAACTGCACGTATGTACTTGAAAGGAGCATAAGAACTGGCAGCGGAGCTTAGCAAGTATGACAAGCATCCCAAACATGTCACGCTGAATCTCACAGGTTTCTCAACATACAGGAACCTTTTACTTTACAGCATACACCTTTTACTGTGACCGCTGGCTTTTGACAGTGATATATTGCCACTCTGTCACCCTGTTTTGCCATTAAAAAGAAGGCATTGAATTGCAGCGTCCAATCTAAATAACTCTTCATGCTCTCCTGTTTTGGGAAGACACACGTGCCCCAGTAACCGTCGCTCTTGGTTTCCCGCATCACTGATAATGCTCTTCATCCCTTCACTGCACAGCAGGTCCATGGATGAAAACCAAATGCACCACCTCACATGTGCAAAAAAACAGGGCCTTAAAGCAATGCAGGGACAGGCCCATTTCAGCATCTATCTGCTAGAACCACATAGCCTGCCACATCTGACCAAGCCCCCTACCATCAAGCAAATAACAAGAGTGATCCGAGAACAGATCCTCATTTGAATCTGCAGTGAGGGATTGCGTTAACATCTGGCAACCTTCACTCTTTCTCACACACACAAAGGGAAATACATGTAAACAGAGTGCAGGTTTGTGAGACATAAAAAACAGACTGTTTTTAGGAATAATGTTGGTATTCGCTGTGCCAGCAGGGTAAGAGACCAAGTTTCTCAAGACAAGACAGCCATAAAAATAAAAAATATGGCCAATTTTAAAAGATGTCATCAGTGCTCGTACTGCCTTCTGATCTAGTGCACACCAATGGTTTAGAGGCTGAGACTGTAATCAATCATAGAGTGCACCATGGTACAGTACAGCATCTCACACCCATAGCGTTGCATTGGTGCATTCAGATGCAGTACAGCTCCAGGATCCGTCATATCAACTAATGTGGAAAAAAAATTGCTTTCCCTTGGCTAAAATGTGTTTCTAAGACAAAAAAATTGCCTTATTTTAAACTTTCTGGCAAAGCTGTCTACATGAGTTATAAAACACGTTTTCATCAAGAAAAAGACTCACGTATTTACATGGTAAGGAATAACTGTTATTTCCCTCTGAGGCAGTAATTGTTCATTTTGCCTGATAGATGTACCATCAGTGAGAGGTCACCCTGTCTCCACAATTAGTTGACAATACTGCTTTGCCAATTAAAGGTGCAAAATTGATGTCTTGACATTTTATTATGACACCCAGTAAAACTGTGCAAACAATTTTGTGAGATCAAAAGGATGACAATCAACAAAGTAAAGAACCTTTCTGATTTCTGAAGCATTAAAGGAAGTCATACAATCACATTGAGTGCTTGATAATGGTTTATGTCAATTTTTAGCTCAAACTCACTTCTTCAATGCATGAAGTTGCGCTGTACGCCCAAATCTGCAGAAACATATCAGCCAGCATGTGTTCTGTTGATCAAACAATATCTTCTTTAAACTCAGTGTTGTAACAATTAACACCAAACACATCTTTTTTTCAGACAATTTTAGATTCCTGTTCTTTCAATTTCTCTAGTGCCTTGAACCAGTTTTAAAATCCCTCTTTAGAAAACGTCACATCAAGCCACACATGCTGGTTGGTGAAATTTTTCTGAACTTCTTGAAGACGCTCAAAGCAGAGGATGTGGTCGTAACCTTTTCCACAGTGCAGACAAGGTGACTTTTCCATCCATGCAGATTGACAGCGACATATGACTTTCTCTCTCCCTAATTTGTGAGAGACATCAGTAGTCATTTGTCAGGCACGGGTTCAAAGGTGAAGTGGATGCAAATGACAGTTGGGACTGTGGGCTCATTCACTGATGTTGGGCTGTTGTCCAATGGCATTTTTTCGGTGACCTCTGAAATGGCACGTATCGGACGCTCATTCTGAAAAGCAGCTTTACACTCAAACTGCCAAAAATGCTCTGTCTAATTGTTCTTTTTAGAGCCACATGAGACATGGCTGTCATAGAGTAACACAGCAGATGTTATCTACAAATGAAACTATGTATGGGAAAACACATAGCATTTCACTGTGTGTCAACCACCATAAAGTCTTATTGGCAAGTATTGTACTTAATTTTTTATATCTTATATGTCACTCTGTGTGAACCATCACATAGTAGTGGAAGTGTTCAGGAATGCTTTAAAAGCAATGGCATCATGCTTATGAAGATTATGTATGATGTATGAAGGCTTCATTAATTGTTCATTTGGATCCAAATTCTAATGAAAGCGATACTTTGAAAGTATTCCTGACTACTTTTTAGTTTAAAATTCATGGGAGTGCATAAACAGTGCAGAGGTTTGTGTCATCTGGGGAAAAGCTTTATTGTAATAGATCATGGAAGTATGAGAATAAGCAAAAGTTTGGACTTTGATTTCAAGGCAGTAACCCTGGGGTCACTTTTTCACAATTGATGCCTTAACTACACTCCACTCTGGAATCTTCTGATAAAAAGAATGATTTTAACATAAAATGTTTTTGAAATTAGATCAAGGTTACATTTTTGGCAGCACAAACTCAGGAATCATTTTCAGGCTTCCAATCATAAAGCATTTGAAGGGAGAAACTTGCAGATCAGAAAATGTTGGCAGACATGTATTTATATGTGGTCTGCAGTGTGAGTTCTGATGGAGTGATTTATAAGTCCAGACAGTACTAATGAGACAACACAATAGAGAAAAAAATGCTGATTTTAGGTACAGAAGAATGACAGATACAGAGCACATCGGCTTCTACTGAAGAATTGTTCCAACTTAGTGACAAACTATGCCTGATGACAGTAATGATGATGGCAATGATCAAATTGTGTAATTTTGCTGACATTGCCGCCAAAAATATTTTCAACACTTTGTTGAAAGAGAGAGCTGAAAGTTGCATGTCTATGATATAGAAAGTGCATGTCTCATTGACTATGTGAAAGACCCTGAAAATGTGATGATATTATCATAAAACAGCACAGCATTTTGTTTTAAAGCAAGCAATGATCTTAATGAACAAATTCAGCCCATCACCTGAGCTTGATTTCAGCTGAATGTACATCCGTTCACCACTGTTCAGGTCAAGCAAAACCTACTGGCTGCCTGGTATATTGTTTGATAGATGATCTGTCCCTCAAAACTGCACAATATGAAAGGGCTGGCAGGGTGCACCACTCCATATGATTACATTGCTATCGGTCAGGTCATGGTGTGAGTTTGGTGGAAATAACTCTTCTCTCTTCACATCCTTTGAAAGTTTGATTCTGAGGCGAAGTGGGGTAGTGCTGACAATACTTATATTTTACGTGACCACTTTTTGAGGACAGAGAAACGGTCCCCGGTGGCAGGACCAGGGGAGGAGTCAGAGGGCTGGTTTTGGAAGAGAGGCACATCAGTGCTTGGTGGCTCTGCCCCTGGGCATTCTGAGGGACTGGTCCCCAGACACTTACCAACTTGGAAGCCACGCCCCTTTACTGTAAGAGCCACCTGGCAGCAATCTCCCTCTCCCTGCTTAAGATACTGCCAGGGCTACCTTCTGTGTGGGGAGCTAGGAACTGATTGTGTGTTTGAGAAACTGTCTTTAGATGAAGAAACTTTGTTCTCTTGGAATGATTTTGGAATGGACACGGAACCTTCTGGCAGATAACCCTCGGACTGTAAGAGAGCCTGAGTTGTGTTTGACCCTGGCCTGTTTTATTGACCTGTCTTGCCAGTTGAAAAATAAAGGCGCTTAAAGACCCAAGGATATTTTCCTCTCTTGGCTTCTTCATTTTGTGCAACATTCATTCACCCCTGGTTGTGCCACACCCTCCTTCACATTTTTTCATTCATTTTTTCAATACACCATACAAACAGCACTACTACTGCCATGATTATCAATAATGTTTCCTCTTTAGCTGAATCTCTGCACACACATTCACATGTGGTTTATTTCTGAACAATGATTAGTTGCCAATGTTAAGCTCTTCTTTTACCACTCTGTGTTATTTTAAACTCCTGATCAGATCTGTAGAGCATGAGCTCAGGTGCTCCATAGACTCAGGTACCGGGTACCACATGTTCTTTCATCTGTGCAATCCAACGTGTAAAGGAATGATAGTGTGTGTGTGTGTGTGTGTGTGTGTGTGTTTGTGTGTGTGCACGCGCGTATCGATCTCAGTCCTTCATCATTACTCTCACGCTCACGTCGAGAATGTGCCGCGAGGCCCAGCCCCCCTCGGAGACACCGGTTCGCGCACCCCTTTGTGCTGGCTGGGTTTCGGAGAGGCGGGAGGCTCGAGGGGCAAGGCGTCATTCAGGCGGCACAACAGAGCCCCACCGACGGCGCTTTCACGGGCATCCTTATTTACCGAATCCATTACAATACAGCAGGCACTCCATTAAGAGGGCCAGCGGTGACAATACCCTATTCATTACTCCAGTGGTCTCACACAATGCTGTCTCTTCCTGATCATGCATATTCCAGCACTCTCTCACTACCCAGAAAAAAGCACACTTTATACACTTTGATAATCAAGATTACAATTATCATGATAAGGGTACATGATGGTCCATGCATGCCAGGTGAAATAAAAATGCAATTTTAGAAGTAAATAAAAAAATAAAGGCTACCTGTTGTGGAGGGACAAAGAGAATGAATGGGTATTCGGCACCCGGTAAGGAACGCATTGTTTTAGCATATCACCGTGGTGACAGTGGGTAGGGGGCCAGAGGTGCATGGTTATTTTTTGCACATTTACTGCGACAGGAAAGGATCGAAAAAAAGAAAAGGAAAAAAGAAAAAGAAAGAAAAAAAGACACGACAAAAATAAACTCTGCCATAGATTTTATCCTGTGCCTAGTACAGTTAGTTTTAATATCTGGTGAGCACTGCTGTGTGCTTAATATATAAGATTGTTAAAGGATATAACACTGGAGTTCATAACTGTATCCCATTTCTTGTTAAACAGTTCTCCTTCATTTCTTATGCTATGTTATTTTCTCCATCACGAATAATTCCTGTGCTATTGTTTTCCAGTCACTGATTTTTGGAGCTTTTGGTTTTAGCCAGTTTCTCATGATTTCCCTGAGTTCTTGAGATGCATGTCTGCATCTGTCATGTCTACAGCGAGTGCATAACCAGAGCAGGTGTCAGAGGCTCGGCATTTCACCGAATGGACCGGGAGGTCTTCCAGGCGTTCCTTTGTGTTTTGCGCTGACTGTTAATGGGTCCAGTGGCTCCGGGAAAGAAGGGAAACAAGCTGTTTATCTTCTTTCTGATGGGCATTCGGCCTGCCCTCTCATGACTATTCTTACTGCCTAGAAATCCCCCACATTCCGATAGCATGAAGACAAATCAACATCCGTAACACAAGTGGAAATATGCCACCAAATGAGAGATATTGAAAAAATGATATTTTATTAAACACAATAATGTGGTATTGGACAAATGCAAGCAGGATGGGAAATTAACAAAGCAAGTAAAGGGGAGAATCTGGGCCACCCTACAATAGGGCGTCAGACCCCAGATCTGTCCCACTGAAACAAAAAAGACCACAACATAAGAACTAAAACAACAAACCGAGAAAAAGATGCTGCCCAACAGCTTATCACATGCAAAAACAGCAGAGGATAACTATAAAAGCAAACAAATACTGGTGGTGCATCAGAAGCAGGACAGAGAGATCTTTGTCCAAGTAACCACCCATTAAAAACACAGGTGACAGAGATCAGCACCAAGTATCAGGAGAGCTGCCAGCCATCAGGCAGGTGGGGCAGCAACAGACAGAGACTCCAGCAGGGACATCACACTGTTAAAAGCTGGAGCCAGGCCCATGCAGGCAGGGGAGCACCAACACAGAGCACTAACTGCACGCACTCCATATGCCCCAATGTCACACAAGTGCAAAGGAAGCTGCAGGACCTACAGACATCCAACAAAGAGAATAACCATGCAAGTGTTCCAGAGACTGTGAAGTACCATGCTGCTTTGCATGTATCTAAGTTGGGGAAAGGTGAGCATATTTTGATCTGCACACTTTTGAAGGCATGAGCCACTCCAGGTAGGAGGCAGCAAAATTGATTCATGTCAGCTGTTACTGTCTGAAGTACTTCATAAAGGAACTGAAAGTGAAATAAACAAAAAGCTATAAATATTTTAACTTGCAAAGCATATCGAATGTGTCACCTTTTGTAAGGGTAACGTTTGGAAGCATTTTCATTTTTATGATCTCATTTTTATACAGGCTGACGGCTTGTTTTAACGCAATGAAGATCAATTTTGTATGAAAGATGAGAGACCTGGTTAATTATGCTCTCAGCGAAGCTGATGGAAATGCTTGCAGTGAGCTTTAAAAGTGAGTGGTAATTGTCGTTATAAATGTGCTGACAAGGTTCATATTCTGTTCATATTACATGGACAGAATTCAGTCGCCATTTCTTTTGTGATAAATTGATCATGGGAAGTACTATGTTATCAACATTTTTTAAGGACTTGGATGTTGATGCAGTATGATCAACATCAAGGCAAGATCAAAATCCCCCCAACAATTTTCTCTTACTGTAGCAGTTCTTCATTATGACTATTACACACTGTTGAAAGAAAAAGTTAATATAAATTATAAAATGTAAAATAAAATACTGAGATAGTAGTCTCTGGATTTGGTAAAAACCATAGGTTAACTTAGGGGAGAGGGCTTTTCAATCAAAGGCAAAATAAACCTGAACGTGAAAAATAAATCAGAACCTTCGCACCAGTGCCTCCTGAATTCAACCAAAATCAAATAATCTGAAGGGGAAAAAGTGGACTTTCTTGCAATATGATGCCAGTGTGGTCTGGGCATATTTGCGATTGAATACCACCCAGGGGCTTGTCCAATGTGGTCTGAAGCACCAAGCATACTGACATGATGAAATGAATTGAGTTTGGGAAGCCAATAACACCTTATCTTGCTAGAATCTGGTATTGGACAGATGGCCTGGCAGACACTTTCTAATAAAGTGCGAGGAAGGTGTAACAATGTACCTGACCAGTCGGGGCATAGCCAAATGACCTTTAAACTCTAGTGTTGTGGCCTGGAGGCATTCTACCTGCAATGGACAATGGAGACTCCATCAAGCTCAGAAGAAAAGAAAGGTGACATAAATAAAAGACAAGAGAAACCAGCCACTTTTTTGCCGTACACTAATAAAAGGAATGAACAAATCACTTCATGGAGTTTCTTTTTACACCAGTGAAACGATACCACATTGATACATGCATGTATTTATGGGTATATGTCAGTCTGTGTTAGATTGTATTGTCTGCAGGGTTATTGGTATGCACAGCTGTGTTGTTTGAAAGGTATGTTTGAAATAATGGCAAGACAAAACTGGTCAAGTAATCAAGTCTTTTTAACAATCCTCGAAGCCCACTTTTTTATCAAGTCCTCCATCACCTTAATCATTTTAGACTGGAAACAAAATAACTTTACAGAATCCATTTATAGATCTTAAGATTTAATTATATTAGTTCAAAGTTTCTTAGTTGCTTTAACTAGCTTATTTTTAAATTGCTGAATTAAAATAAACATGAACAAAATGTATTATCATTAGCTATACCTACGGCAGATGAGGTATTGTGTCAGTGCGCTTCGGTTTAGCAACCCTGTCCCCACAGATGTCAAAGTCCATTACAATGGGAAATGTGGCAATATTCACAGAAAGGCAAAAACACACAATGTGCAGTCAATTTAGTGCTGTTGAATTTCCTTCTGGATATGTGGGGCAACGGTTCTGAGGACTTGTGGATCTGATTTATTTCCACTCAAACCCTGGAACTGTTCAGTGGGGTGTATGTGGTGTTATCGTTGTTGCACTTCCACAGCTTCACAGAGCACCTAATTGCTGAATTCACACTATTTCCCTCTAACGGCGTGAAATTATCCATTTCTGATACCAGTGTTTCATTTCAACACAGATTTTTAAACAGCATATATTATTACTCATGTGTGACTTTCATCTATAGAAAGAACTTTGATGGTGGTATTTCAAAGGACAAGAGACGTCATTCAGAAAAGATGATGTGTGATAATGTGATTCTAAGCGCAAAGATAATTCCTGTCTCTGAATGCCATGTTAACCCCTTGTGCTAAAAAGGGACAAAGGCAATCCCTTGCTCTTTAAAGGATGACCTACATGTTATCGTGCTCGTCCTGAAACCATAAAAGTGGTCATTTGCATTTCCTGAACGAAGGTGATTAATGGCTGTGTTTGAGCCCAGTGGCGGCGGGTGAGCTGGAAACAGGGGAAGCCCGATCATTACCTTTAAATCTATCATTACTTTCAACCTGTTCCTCTTTATCCTCCTTGATTAACAGTAAAACAAATAATTCACAGAATAATCGACACCAATGGCGTTATTAGAATAAATGATTATGCTCGCAAAACATCACAGATTGTCCCGAGTCCCGAGTCCCTTTTGATGGGCTTACATTATCAAAAGTACAAAATGAGAACCAGTGCAAAAGACTTCTGCATAAAACAAGGTGCCCTTCCTCCAGAAAGCGGGTGATTTAAGGTGATATCATAAGCGAGCTGAAGAAACAGAATTTCAAATAGAGTAACAGTGTCAGTACTCCGCCCCCCTAGCTGTGTGTTTGTGTTCTTCCCCTGTCCATGTGCTTTTGTTTTTCCTTGTGTTCCAGCCCTGCCCCACTCTCCGCCCTGTCTCCGCCCACCTGATCATCTCCACCTGCCTGCCTGCACACCTGCTTCCCATCACCTCATCAGCCCTACCCTATATTTACCCTGCTTGTCTCTGTCTTGTTGCCAGTTTGTCTCAGCATTCTGTTTCGTTCTTGCCATCTGTTACTCTGTTTTTCAGCGGTCTTCTGGTCTCCTGCCCTGGGTCTCTGTATTTTGCCCGCTGTTCTGTCAAGTGAGTTCAGTCAGTCTGTCTTCTGTTTCATCGTGTCTTTGTGTTTCCCTGTCTGTAAGTCTCATCCTGTCTCCTTGGCACCCACCTGCCATTCCGCTCCGGCGGCCTGGGTCGCCCGCTGCCCTGCCTCCGCTCCCTGTTGCCGGCCTGCCCGGTTCTGCCCCTGTCCAGACCCTGCTTCCCGCCTGCTCAGCCCCGGACCAGCCTGCTGTTCTGCTCCGGCTGCCTGGGCTGCCCGCGGTTCTGCCCCAGCTCCCTGTTGCCGGTCTCCCTGGTTCTGCCCCTTCCCAGACTTCACTCCCCGCTTCCCGTCTGCTCTGCTCCGGACCTGCCTGCCCAGTTTGTGAACCCTGCCTGGCCTTCGGATCTCGTCTCTGCCTGCCGCTCCGTTCTGGTTGCCCCGCTGCCTGCCTGCCCATTGCTGACCCTCGCCTGTCCTGACCACGTGCCTTGATCTGTTTGCTTTTTGGACTGACTTCCCCGGTATTGACCCTGCCTGTTTTTGACCCTGTCTTTGTCTGCTCCTGTGGTGGGCTTTAATAAAGTCACTCCGCCATTCACCTCCAGGTCTGCGTTTGAGTCCTCACCCTACATCCCTGACAAACAGTCTCAAAGCTTAAGAGTTCACTGCTCTGTTGCTGTATAATGTTTATATTGGGCTTGGTCACTTTGGAGTGGTGCCCTTGTTCAGAGCTGTTTTGTGAATTGCAGGTGTGCGTGTTGAGTGTCAGGGAGGTGAGCGCAGATCAGTCTGGGAAGAAGTACGCTGCGTGTTCTGCTCACCCCCAGAGGGGTTGGGAGATACAGTGAGTCTGCACACTGAGGGTTGATAAAAACCTTTTCAAAAACACTGTTCCCAGAGAGCACTTCAAAGTCCCTTGTGAAGACCCACACCAATACTCAGGAGAAGCCACTTCCAGAATCCTCTTGCTGCAGGATAATTTTGCAAAATGCATATTCATTTGGTATGTCAGATGGCACAGGAACCTCATATTGCATTTCTGGAAAAACTTTTTAATTTCCTTTTCTGTTTGCATTCAAGTCCATGTTAATAACAGCTGTATTTATTAAATCTCCGTTGTGATGTTGCATCTTGAGTGCCCGAGTGTCCCGGTTGCCCCTGACCTTTTCGTGGCAAGCCATTGGCGACAAAGTCAGCCCAGGCCTTCGAAAGGCTTGTGAGATATTACTTCCTCTTCCCTAAATGTTTTATTCATGTGAACAGCCTCTCGCCTCCTTTCCCCCTGCTCACTTTCCAGACGCAGCCGCCCAGAACCGAGTGAGGCCAAAGGCACCCTCATGCCTGGCTGTTTTTTGGAGGGGTTTGTTATACCCCTGAGAACCCACATAAGGTCAGCCCATGTATTAAAGTAAAGAAAGAGGTGTTGAAAGCCCCATGACTTGGGGGCAGGAATACATCTGGTTTGGTAAGCGTCTGTTGTAAATTCACTGACATCTATGGCTTTCTACTCCTGTCCTCTTTTTTGTTTGTATTGTATTTTTTTTGTTTGCTTGCCCTTTAAGCAGCCCTGTTTTTGGAATGGACAATTGTACACTAGTCTCCTCTCACCAGGACAACCTCCAAACTTGCACGGGGACGCAGAAGCAAGATGAGTGCAATCCTCTGATACACACAGCCAACAGCTATTTTTCACACCTCCAAGTTGCACCGCATTCTGCAGTGAATTTAAGTCAGTTTGTTCTGCTGCTGTGGGACCCCAGGTATCATCCACAGATGGCACATCTGGTTTCGAAACTGAGCCTCAGGGCTCAGCCTGTGCTCAAAGAGAGGGCTTTTCCGACTGAGCCAATCAGAATTGTGTTATTTTGCACAGAAAGAGTCTTTTCCTCTGGAGTGTGGAGAACATAAATTTACATGGTTGTCAGTGTTTTATTAATTCATATTTGTACTAATTATCTCAAGGGCATAGTTCTCAAATGCCCTTCCTAATGTGCACTCATATACAGACTGTTTAGAAGGTTATTCTTCCTCACACCATAAATGCCAACAGAGAAATTAGTCTCAAGGGCAGCTAGGGTTGTGTGAGTCATGATTTCAAAGGATCATTTTTTTGAACTAAGCAAAGTGCATACTCCCTTGTAGGGATGATAAGATTCACGGATTCGCATCGGTGCACCAGCATAAAAGTTCACGATGCGATTGCCCAGATTAAAAAAGTGCACCAGATACAATTTGGGATGAACTAGGGATGCATCGTTTCTAACATCTTTGCATCAGTAAAATCCAATTTATTTATATATAATTATTACTAGAGGCCCTATGCCTTTATTATTTAGAAAAGTGACCAATAATTTGTGACCAATAATTTTATATTTAGATTGATTCCTCCTGTCTAAACTGTTTCTCAACCGTGCTCTCTCATCTCAACTGTTGTCAGTGGCAAATTCTCGTCAAGTCTCTCGGCCAAGTCTTGTGCGAGTTTGAGGCGTGTCCATATTCTTTTGCATCACGTCGTATCGCGTTGAATCGAGTTGTGTTGAATCAAATCGTGTCGAATCGCACTGCATCGTAATAGGGCTGGATCATATATCGCATTAGTAGTTGCTTCATATGTATCTTTAATGTATCAGATCGTTGGCAATGCATCGAGATGTGTATCGCATCGGCCTCAGTGATGGAGATGCACATCCCTAGTCTCTTGACACAGCAAGCCAATGCCACTTGTACAGTTGATGTATAAATATTTGACACCACTTTAGGCAGCTTTTCAGCAGCCTATGAAAACAGCACAAATACAGTCAAAGCCAACAGGGAACTTGGAGTGACAGTGATTGAGACACATTGGTGTGTTGATTAAAAGGAGGTCTATATCTTGAGAAAAAGCCATGGTTATCGAGACGCATAAAATGCTTAGAGCTAAACTCTAATGCATCACTTTGTAACAGGTCAGTAAGTAACATGCATAAAATTGCCATTGAAAATGGAAAAAGTCAGCATTTCACTTAGGGAAGTTATTGCAGTATTTTTACATGACCCATGGTCACGTAGAAAACACACTGAAATGGAAATATTCTCATGAACGTTAAAAAAAAAAACTCTCTCTGCTTTCACATATCAGGTTTCCCAGAATACATTAGAATTTCGTGGGAAGAGGGGCCACCGCAAGAGCCTAGAGTGACTTCCCTGTAAACAGCACTTAAGCAAGCAGGTGTCAGCTCACCCCTCTCGACTGCAAACATCTGTTGTACCCTAAGAGTAAGCCAAGGTCGGGCATCAGGTGGGGGTGGCCATAGTAGTCTGTTCCCCTCCATCTACCCAGAAGACTCTCTGAGACGCGCCCATTAACAGCTGCTGAGGCCCTGTGTTTTTATTGGTCTTCGGATGCAACGGCAGCAGACTGCTGAGGATCCCGGCAGACGTGGGTTATCTTTGCCCCAGCCAGCACTGCTCGTGGCCTGTGGTCATTGGCACGATTCTGCCCAGCTGGTGGGTGTAAGGTAAATGATCTGAGTAGGCTTCCTCAGGTACAACAGTGAGTGCTGTGAATGAACACAACCATTAAGCACTAACCATGAAGTTAAGAGCCAAAATCACAGAGATTCCAGACATCCCTTTTTCAGTTTAATTCTTAAGTAACTGTGGCATCAAAAAAGTTTGCTTTCCTACTTTTTGCTCAGTCAAATTATGTATGCCCTCTCTTTTTATGACACTTTTTATGAATAAATTAAAGAAGGTGAAGACCTCGTCAGGGAAACTACCTTTTTACCACCTGTCAGTTGCTTCATCTGCTCAAAGAAGGTGAGGCTGATTAGCACCCCAAAGTGGTGGTGACAGGGCCCATTGTCGGTGACAGGACCTTGGCAGGGGAGCCTTCCATGCCTCTCACCCGCGACCCTCATTATCCTCTTTTAAAAGCCTGCCCAGACTTGTTGGGCTAATTGGAGGGGTTTCTGGAGCTGCTCTGTGCCTTCTCTAAGGGGATGGACATGGCTCTGCTCTGCGCAGCAAGAAAAAAAGGCAAGAGCCACTCACAAAGAAGAAGGAACCCAGCTACCTGGAAAGATTAAAGTTTCAGGCCAGCCTGTTCTAAAATCAATCACCCGGCCAAGGGGAACAGACACGGCTCGTGGAAGGAAACCCAAAACAGCAAAATATTGAACCAACAGACAAAACACAATTAATTACTAATGCTCTTGGGGAAAAACAAGTTAATTAAAAATTTTGCTTGTCAGTTAGTAATGTTGTTTTGTTTTTTTTGTTGCAAAGTATGTAATTAAAGTTATCTAGTGAACAGAGAAATTGCCTTCTGCTGGCACATGGGGAATATTAGTGGGAAAATCCACAATAATTTTGTTGGACACTTGAAAATCAAAGTACTAGTATCTCTGCCCATAGCCTCTCTGGCATCCCAGCAAGCTGCTATGGCATCCTCCTGCTTTCCCTCCCACTTACTTTTCCATTCAGTCTGATCTATGACCTATTTCACATCAGCAGGTGGAGGTGAAGATGAAATATTGCAGCCTATTAACATGGTATCATGAAATGTTTTGACATTAATCAAAGTTTATTTGCTATGGTGCGCTTTTAATAGGAATAAATCACCAATCAGATCTAGAGACCCCTGAGAAACAGTGGAACAGTTAACAAAAAATCAACAGAAACACGTGAAGGTCAGAAACTGAAAATCTGTGCGTTTCACAGCAGGGCAGGAGGGACGCCTATGGGTTGGGGTCTCCCAGCCAACTGCTTGGCATTGATTGTATGTTAAATTATCTCAGCTAAATGTCAGCTACATAAAACGTTATCCTATGGTTAGCAGCCTCCTAATGTTAATCAGCTGAATCCAGCTGTTTCCATTGGCTAGTAGTTGGCATGTCACCTGTAGAACCATCCTGTGTGTTAGCCTGCAAAACTTCAGACCAGCATTATATTGAATTGCATTTGGTGTTAAATTTATCTATAAATTTTGCCAGATTTGAATGAGTGAAGCAGTAGTAGAATCAATCGTCTGTATCTGATCTAATTGTCATTGCTGTTTCTCCATTACTATGTAAACAATGTGGTTAAAATGATGTATAGCAACTTTGCCCCAGGAACTTCAATGAATGAGGAGAGTCAGGAACCCCAGCCAGAGACAAAACATCAATCAGCAACCAACAATTCGAAAATACGCATTTGTATAAGAAATTTGTATTTCTTGAGCTGCCCTCACCTTCCTGCCGAGCTTATCTAAATGATGGCTTCAGGCCTTCATGGCCTGGAAGAATTACGTCTTGCCTGACCCTGCAGCGGGAGGGGGGCATAGCCACCTCCCTGAGCCAATCTCATCTGGCAGTTTGCCTGACTAGAAAGATAGAAGAGTGGGTGCCACATAGAATTTATATGTGGCATCTATAATAACCTGGCACTGAGCAAAACATATGCTTTGTATCAACGTATCAACGGTGCATACGCACTGAAATCGTGCTGAGCACTTTTCTACACATAAAATGGTATTTATAAAAAGATACTTGCCAGGAAAACATGCGTACCTCTACGCATGGTCTCGAGATGGTGTATGCATAAAATTTGTAATTTGCAGATTGGCAACACCAAGAGGAACTATCGGTGATGCAAGTAAACGGGTCTTGTGTCAATCATTGATGAGTGTTATCACGCATGCATTGGTCCATGTGAAATACTGGTTTAACTGTAAACTATGAACAATGTCAGACATTATGGCAAAACTGTGACTGTCAATTTGGCATTATTATATTAACATTGTAATTGGGTCTTGTAGTCAAAAATTACATAACAGATCACCATATGTAATCAACATTTTTAATAAGTACTCCTATATAACGGGTTCATTTACAGCGTATAAGCTTAAAGCATTCACAATCAGTATGGCTGTGCTAGTGCTTTTAGATATGGAGAATAACCTAATCAGGCATGAACATGTGTTCAGGGACCAGGCAGACTTATTCGCCAATGATGATGTATGGCTAATAAGTCGCTTTAGATTGCCAAGGGCCGTTCTCCTCAGCCTCTGTGAGGAACTGGAGCCTCTTCTCCTCAGAGAAATGCGGAGAACCCATGAAATATTGGATCATCTCCAAGTTCTAACCACCTTGGGTTATCTTGCCACTGGGACATTCCAAAGAGAGCTTGCGGACAGGTCGGGAATATCCCAATCCTCTCTGAGCTGTATCATGCCCATAGTATGGGAAGGGATCACCCAGATGACTCTAAGGTATATAAAGTTTCCTTACACTGCGGAGGAACAGGCCAATATCAAAATGAAATTTGCAGCGATGTCTGGTTTTCCTAATGTAATCGGCGCAATCGACTGCACTCACATTGCAATACGGGCACCAAGAGAGGATGAAGTTGTTTTTGTAAATTGGAAACACTTTCATTCAATCAATGTCCAAATTATTTGCGACTCCACTATGCCACTTACAAACGTCGTTGCGCAATGGCCTGGATCTATCTCTGTGTCCGAATAATTTCTTTTGTCCTGCCATTGATCCTCAACATCAGTCTCTGCATTTCACTCAGATTTACCTGGGATCCTTATATGCTAATTCGACTAATTAAAGGCGTGTCTCAGTCCATATAAGAACAATTGTGGGAGTGGACGTTAAGCGCATTCATGTGCACATAATCTCACGCTAATTTGATTTACGCTCAGATTTACAAAGACGATTAGGCATACGTGGTGTTTGATAACTCTGACGAAAAACCTCTGTACACAAATCGTGGGATTGTGCGTGTGGTCCTACGGCAAGTTGTACACAAAGATTGATACATATGGCCCATGGTCTCCATGCTGAGAGGTAGCTAGACAAAGACACAAATTTGCCCAGTGACCCATTGCTTGAAGTTGGATATCCCACTAATTTAATATGTAGGCTAAATTAAAAAGTATACTGCAAGTGAGCTTGGCCCCAGACAGCAATTAATAGCTACAGTAAAATGAGGTAAAGACCAAATTTTATATATATAATATTTGTAATATTTGGTGAAACTTGGAGACTGACTTGACTCTATTAGCAGCAGACAAATTAAGCATCACTAATTTATAATTTAATTATAGATGGGCCAATCTGGTATGGCATCTACTTTATACTGAAATAACCCTTTAAGGTCAGTAAACATTGCAATAAAACACAACACTTCTGTTCCTGTTCACAGTCTGTGCATTGGGCATTAATTACAAGACCAGAATACGAATCTAAGATGGCAAAGCTGCCTCTTAACTCAGTAAGAAGCTTTTCATGGCCTTCAAAACCACATGACGAGTGTTCTCCCAACTGATTGGACTTAATAATTGAACCGTTAATCCTAATGTTTGATTTGCAGTCTCTACAAAAAAGCCCCTCATCACTGTCTGCCATTCCCTGTGATAAGATCAACATAAGAACACTTTAAGGGATATGGCATTGCTAAGGCGTGTCTAAAGCACCTCTTAAGGAGTCTGTCGTCATTTGGATGTGTCTAGGTTTTATGACCACTACAGACTCCATTTGTCTGGGAAACAAGCTAGTGACGCAGAGACACTTCATAAAAATAGATGAGTGCTGTATCTGTGTGCTAGACCAGCAAAATGACTTTCCAAAGTATGAAAAGGTGCAACAGTGCACAGAATGCGGGCTGTATTCCATTTTAGCCTTTATCTATGTTTTACTGTGTGCAACCACATGGTGGCAGCACTAAAGGAGGCCAATGTATGAATACACATCACAAAAAGTAATGAATAATTCATTACAGAATTAGAATGAATTGAAAAACAAAAATGTCTAGCTAGCGAGATAAGAGAGCCTGGAGACAGAGTGTATTGTCTGTATTGTCAGACGTGCGCTGAAGACACACCTCTTCAGACTCTACCTGGACTGATACCTCTGCCTCTTTGACCTTGTAACTTTGACGTTGAAAAACTGACTCCTGTCTTGTACTTGTTGCTCACTTACCTAGGTAGTATAGCGGTACTCTATTTTTCCTGTAATTGTATTTGAGATGCAATCCTAGCTCAGATTAGTTGGCTCGCGTCACTGACCTTGCGCTCAGCTTCAGCACTATTTGCATTGTATGACCTGTACACATCTTGCTCTTGTGCCTGTTGTTTGCCCACTATTTGCACTTTTGTACGTCGCTTTGGATAAAAGCGTCTGCCAAATGAAAAAATGTAAATGTAAATGTATTGTCTGCCCTTGGAAACCAATGTAACATAGAAGTCTTGTATTATGTGTTTTAATACTGTAGATTAATGGGATAAATATGTTTATGTCTGCCTGTTTGCCCTTTCCAACTGTTTATAGCACAGGGTATTGTTAAGACTTTATCAATACTGGTACCAATTCACTTCTTAATGATACTGGCACTAATACCCACATGTTCCAAGTCAAAAATGAACTCTGTGAACCAGTTCATTTTCTGTTATCAGCATCGCTCTTAAATGCAGCAATAATATTGATTATATTTCAATTATTTAGCAGTTGTCCTCATCAAGTGAATTACATTTAATTCATAAAAAGAGACAAATATAAGATACAGATTATGTGATTATAATAAACTCCTGAAATAACCCTGTGCTTCTTCTGATTACAGTTTTCTTTGTTAATGATCCAGATAGGATTCTCCTCTTACGAATTCTCCGGGTTATAAGAGGTCTAATGATCTAATCATTTGATACATTTCATTAAGGATTAAGCACCAAAACTGTGGCTATTTTCAGAATGAGAAGATGGAAAAATAATCTGTGTCTATACCCTATTTAGCCAGACTGCCCCCCCGTCCCCCCGTCCCTATCCCCCATCTGCAGATGAGGTATCTCTCAGCTGATCTGAATGGTCCTTTTAGGTGTGTGTACCTGTCTTTTATCACCCGTAGTGTTTTTCATCCCTCACCTGTAATTGCCTCTTGAAAAAAGTATCAATATCAGGAAAAAGAAGCAAATTGTGCAAATGGAGGTGGCATTTGCAGAGATGTGGAGAATGCAGGCACCATTAGCTGAATGACGACAGACTAACAGACACAGGAATCACGACTGATGGAAATAGCAGTGCTGTCACAAAACACAGACCTCATAACAGGTTCTAGCTGAGCCCTATGGAAATAGAAATACCCAAGAATACCCATATACATATATATAGTATATTATAGTATGTATATATATGAAACAGTCTTGAGTTATGTCTAATTTTTCAGCTATTTCACCATATTTAGTGCTCTATCAACATGCTCAGAGCACATAATTACTTAGCAGGCTTCAAAGCAAGACAGTCAAAATAAAATATCACAGTGTCATTTTGTCAATGTGCAAGGACAAGTCCATTAAGGTCAGTAATCAAGGTCAGTTATCTAAGGTCAGTTATCTTGCAGTCCTTCATCTCAGGACCAAAGGGGCCCAAAAAATGAAAAATTCACAAGAGATTTGCATCCAAACAGCTCTTCATTAAATTGTAACAAGGCCTGCATGTGCTGCTTTGGCTGGTAGGGAACTGTGTGTGGGTTCATTTCAGACTATGTTTTATAGCTGCCAGGCAGATACTCATACCAGGACCCTTGATGCATGTTAAAATAAAATATGCTACTATTTTATCAACCTCTCCTCACATTAAACAAGCTGTTGAATATCGTCTTAAAGCAGAATAATCATATTGTTTGGCTGTAAAGTGCACTGTAGGTTATTTTAAAGAGATACATTATCAATCATTATAAACAAACTGCTCAAATGTTATGAACAATATAATTGTGAAAGAGACCTCACCTGTCTCCCAAACACTTGTTTGAGGATCCCTAACTGTCTTTCCATTTGCTGTGGTAGCAATAGCCAGATCTTGTATTCCACTACCTTGATTTCAAACGGGCTTATAATTGTCTGTCTAGTCTGCAGTTACATGGCTTAACTGAAACTAGTTTGTTTTGTGTCTGTACTTTTATAATACATTACAATTATATTACATAATAACACAGGGTTTTTTATATAGTTTACTACTGCTTGTTTTATCATTGGCTCTTGCAATCCTAAAGATACATTATCCAAATACATGGGTGGCATTAGATTAAGAATGAGAAGAGATATTATTTAGCAGAGGAGAGGCAAAGGAAGCATTTGGAAGACATCAGGAGATATTACAGACATGAGATCTGTCTGCTGTGTGTGTGTGTGTGTGTGTGTGTGTGTGTGTGTGTGTGTGTGTGTGTGTGTGTGTGTGTGTGTGTCCACATTGACAAGGTGTACATCTCACCACTGGGGAGCTAACAAAAAAAGAAAGACTGAGATTTAGCACTCAGAAACATGAGATAGAAATGTTCCACATGGTCTACTTCACAGGTCCAGCCCTTTGGGTGAAGACTTCCTGCAGCTTTAGGTTATCAGTTCTCTGTACTTCTAGCACAGCAAATTCCAGCACAGTGAAGGGGTCATTTACTTGTATGGACTGTACCCATACAGTTACTTTTGGGAATAAACACATACATTAGTACTGTTTACAATGATTAGCTTGGGCAGTTTGCATCAGTCAATTGATCTTTGGTGTCATGGAGGTACCAATTTACTTGAAGAGCTTTCATTTTCTTTTGAGATAGTATGCTCTGTAGTCTCAACTGAATTATTCGCTTTTATCATAGCAGACCAACTCTCAGGAGCTAATAGGGGCCAGTGTTGCCTGGAAACCCATCCGTAATGGAAGACAATGTGACATTCCAAAGTGATCTGTTACCAAGAGCAACCAACGTGGACTCAGGTTTGTATCTTCCTTCCCACTTGCTTTTCAGTAAGTTAACTCACCATCCCCAGAATGGAAGTGTTAATATTAGAGTCAACCCCCAACACACACACAGGCACACACACACACGCACACACACACCCTTAGATGCGTGTGTGCTTTTGTGAGTGGGGCTGCTGTAATGCATTGTCATTACTGAAACAAAGTGTGGATAGGAGATGCCAAGCTGAGACAAGTTTGATTGCTCTTGGTAACAGACCAGTTTGGTTTGTCACATGGTCTCATGGCTGGACTTCACTGTAATAGTCATTAGTCATTAATTATTGATGTGATACATCCATACATCACATAATAAATACATCAGTCAAATGTGACATATAAGTTAATGACATACAGTAGATACCATGAGTAAGATTTATTTCTTTTTTTTGGGAGGAGGGGATTGAATGTAGAAAAAGAGAAAATTTCCACCTCATGCCATAGCCAAGGAAACCAAATATGAACGGGAAACTTCACAGGACAATTCAGTGTTTATTTTCGACAGCAAGAAAGTATGTGCATGGGTCGGGGAAAGGCCATTCAGTCCTCTTTCTCAATTTCTGGAGTCACTGTGCTTGAGTATTCTGCCACGCACAGTGGGGAATACGACAGCTGTGTCCTTTCCAGTGTGCGTAATTGCCCTGTACGCCCGAACACTAGAACTTGTGAAAATCTGTATCACGGCTCAGGCAAGGATTCAAACGTGGACCATGCAAGCTTCAGGTTCCGAGCGGCTTTATTGAAGTGCGAGACAGAATAGCGAAAACGACAACAGGCAGGGTCTAGACCAGGCAGGCAGTCTGTGGGCAAATCCGGGGGCGATCGCAGGGTCAGGCAGAGTCAGGAACCAGGTGGGCAGGCAATCAGGCAAACGGGGCAAAACGGCAAGCAGAAAATCAGGTCGGAGCACAGGCAGGGTCGAAAAACGGGCAACAAGCAGGCAGGGAAAAAAACGGCCGGGACGAAACAGGCAGGAAACACTGTAACGAACTAGCAACGAGACAGGGACATGCAGGAAGTTATATAGGGCAGAGCAAACGAGATGATGGGGAGCAGGTGAGCAGGCTGGCAGGTGGAGGTGATCAGGCAATCAGGCAGGCGGGGACCGGGCGGAGATCAGGGCGGGGCTAGAACGAGAGGAAAACAAAAGCACATGGACAAGGACGGATGGGAAAAACACAAAAACAACAGCTAGTGGGCCAGAGTACTGACAATCTGCATGCATCCGAGCTGCCCATGCTCATGGCAGACTTAGAAAGCAGCAAAGCACAACAGACAATGCACACAGTGGTGTGCACACTTTTAGCATTTGGCAGTTTATAAGCATGCAAGCATTTTTCTTCAAAAAATACAAGCATTTTGAAATCTATACAACAGCACAGCTTTATATGAAATGCATCATCCCTTTTTTTACAAACAACAATCATAGCCACGCAATTTTCTGTCAAGCATTAGTTGCTGTTATGAGTTTTCCCATGGGGTGCTGAGCTCATTATTTTGACAAGAAGAGACTGACTGCCCCATTGCTGCCCGTGTACAATCAATGGCAGGAACCCAGCCTAGCCCACACATACCCCTGATGCTGTGAAATGAAGCATTGTTCCCTCACAAAATGCATTGTTATACAAGGCAGGAGTCGTGTTGGAGAAGGATTTGGAATGTCTAATGGAAATGGTGGTTTATGCACGCGGGATAAGAGATGGAGGTGACGGCTTTGGAGAGCAGCCTCATTTCGAATGCCTCTTATTAAAATGATAACTCTCTGTCTCTGTGTTTATCTGGGAGGCGCAGGGGCTGCAGAGGGTTCCAGGTGACAGCGGCGTCAAAGATTTCCGCTGCTTCCCACTGCCACTCATTTCCTTGTTTACTGATGTTGTTTGTGGCGATGACGATGGGTCCCAACATTGGGCATTGAAAATGTTTATAAGCAAAGAAACTGCATTGCGTGGCTTGTGACAGATCTCATTACTGAATGCGTTAGAGGCAATACCTAGCCCATTCATCTGAAAACTAACAAAAGCAATATTTATTTAAAACAGTTCATTTTACAACCAGGGTTGTCTCAAAGCACTATACAGAGATTTTACAGAGGGAATCAAAAAATTGAAAAAAAAAAAAACCCCAAGGCCACTCTGGGAGAGACAGAAAATTATTCCCTGACCCCCGGCAAAGAGGCAACTGTAAGATTATTTCAGGTGTAAACAAATAGTCTTCTGTACAACAATGTGATCTTGTTCAGAGTTTATTCAGATAATTCAATTCAACAAGAGTCTTTTCACGCCTGGATAGCAGTGGCTTCAAGTGGTGAAATAAAAAGCATAGATGAAAGGATAAAATTGAAGGAAAAGCATAAAGAATGGGAAATTAATAGGATATAAACAAAATAAGGGAAAATCACTCTATGGTAAAATAAAAGACAGTCGTAGAGCACAAAGAGTATCTGTTCAGAGTAATCAGTCACAGAAAAGCAGAGTGCTTTTTTTGAAGAAATCAAAAAGCAACGTGTAACAGATTAAACATCAGGAGTTATAGTCTGCTGAAGCCACAAAGCCCCTTCTAGTTAACCAATCAAATGACTTTTTGGTATCTCATACACCTTGTGTAATGAGAAACCTTGAGGTGGGCCTTCGGAACATAAACCAAAACAATGTATTGTCTTGATCTTGATGTTTCCCCTTTAATATCTTGATGTTCCCCTGTCTAACGTAAAGTGGTTGCATAGTATGCGGGAAGAATTACAAAAGCAGCGACCAGACACATGTGTCATATCCACACTCAGGTTAGCACAGCTCTAAATTATGACACCTAATTCTTTCACGATAAAGTAAAACTACTAGAAGATATTCCAACACAAAAATTAAAACTACACTCATATAAATCGGTAACCAGCTACATGTAGTAATTTTATAGGTGCATGTTATTTGTGAAAGTCATATTTCTGATAGCTATGGTTTGAATTTGTTTGCCTCCATTTTTCTGGTGCTTACTGCTTAGGAATTCTGCTCCTGGCTTCTTCAGTTTTGAAGGCATTTTAATATCTCTAACCAAGCTGTAAAAAAAGGTAGAAAATCGTTGAAGCTATTGAAGCTAGCTGGCAAAGCAAGGCAGAGCTGATAAATAAAACAGAAATGATGGCAATAAAACTCCCTCAAAGAATGAGATGAGCCTGAGGTGTTCTAGTTTACAGACCGTATGACCTGATAATGGATTTCATGAGATTAAACAGCTCACAAACGCAGGCCAGGATTCAGTCAAAACTACCAGGCCATTACAAGGGAGGATTATAAAACAAAATTAAAATGTTTAGTCATAATCAAACAAATCAGCATTGCCTTCAAATCAGCTTTATGTTCATAAGGACACAAAATCCAGGAAACAGCAAAAGATATGGCCTGAAGTGAAAGGTGGTCAGGCTGAAGGTTATGGCTTCCATTCTAAGAATCTGTTTCCTCCATCTTTACTTCCCCTAGCATTTTAACTGTTTAAATTATATTAAATTATGTTTTGACAAAAATAAAAATGCCCGGAGTAAATAACAGAATTTATTGAAGAATAGCATGCCATACCTGGCATGTAGAATTATAGGAATTAAACATTAAGGTAATTATTTCTTTCTTTTCAGTTTTGATGTTGTGAATCTGCAGTCCTCACTGCAGAGGTTCTCCATTTGTATTAGTGAATAAACACATTTGTTTGTTTTCAGGGCCATGTCTTATGATTTATATAAAAGCTTTTTCATCATTATATTCACTGCAATTTAGACACTTTCTAGTTTAGAAAGTGTGTATGTGTACATGTGTGATTGTGTGTGTCTGTGTGTGTGTGTTTATGTGTTTGTGTGTGCGTGCATGCGTGTATGCATGTGTGTGTAGCTGGTAGGGCATAGGATAATTGGTTAGCTGCTTAATTGGTTAGCCATGCTCACGTCCACTAGGTGATAAAAATGAGAGGTGAGAGGACCAAGGACATAGCTGGGGGGTCTTTGTGGTTTTATACTTTTTCAGTCCTCATTTTAACCCTTTTATTCCTTTTACACATGCCTGATTGTCAGTTTTTAACCTGTCTCATTTAATTATGACAAATTGTGTATATTTTTAGACATCTCCAGTCCTCCAGTCCTCCAGTCCAGACCTCTCGAGCCTGAAATCTGCAAATCGGAGCCATTGTAAACTTCTCTGCCAAATAACTTTCTCATTTTTCAACACAGAAACTTCCGGTTTGTTTTGTCATGCACAGAAAGCTTGTTGATTTCAATGTGTCAAAATTTTCATCAGCAAACATAAAATTGGCTCCACAATAGCCGAGCAAAGTCTCCATTTAGTTTTGCCTTACAAGCTGTTCTCTCTACTTAAAAAAGGAGCTCCAGTTCACTGCTGTTTAATATGTTGTCCATGTTAGGGAGCAGAAACATTTTTTTATTTTTGTTATGTAACAGAAATGTTAGTCTTACATGATGTTCATTCAGAGGTCAGTAAACAATAGGATTGTATGCAACAAAAATGCAACCTCTACCTGTTGATAGCTGCAATGTATTCAGATGCATGTCTCTCTCAGCTCAGCTGACATGCAGACAAGTCCAAATCTGATGATTATTGAAAGCAGTTTTTCATTTTATTGTAATGGAACTGATTTATTATTGCACCTATTTGATTGCAATAATGTAAAATGTATGTATGTAATGATGTATTGTTGTTATGCATTTATTTTATCAGTATCAGTATGTAATTAGTTATTTATTGTTAACAGTTCATTAAAAATAAACAAAAGAATATATAAAAAAAACACTTTCATCTAACTCACATTTCTGAGCATAGTATGGCCTGGCACTCAGTTGATACTTTTTCTCATTACAAAGCCATGGAATGTCATTTATGGTTTAACTATATATATATATATATATACATACATATATATATATATATATATATATATATATTATGGCATGCCGTTTAGGAAATAATGTATATATATATATAATTACAAAATGCTCTGAATATATGGAATGAAGCTTGAGAATATTGAATGAATTTCTGAATATATGGAATGAAACTTGAGAAAATTGAATGAAAGTCTGAATATATGGAATGAAGATTGAGAATGTTGAATGACATTAGAGAATATTGAAGGAAAGTCTTAATATATATGGAATGAAACTTGAGAATATTGACTGAAAGTCTGAATATATGGAATATCATTTGAAATTATGGAATGAGAGCAATACTGAGAATACACCTAGAATTCACCTAGAAGCTGATGTTGTGGGCACACAACATGGCGACCGTGCCTTGGTGACGTCAGATTCCATTCAATATTCTCAAGTTTCATTCAATATATTCAGACTTCCATTCAATATTCTCAAGTTTCATTCAATACATTCATATTTTCATTCAATATTCTCAAGTTAATTAATTTCCTATACGGCATGCCATTATATATATATATATATATATATATATATATATATATATATATATATATATATATATATATATATATATATGTATATAACCCAGACAATCTATACGATCAGTCTCTGTAGAAACAAGTGAACTGACACTTTTGCTTTTGGAGGAGCATCTAATTAAACATTTTTTAAACAAGCGGAAATGATTTTATCTTATATAAAAGGGCATGACAAATTCCTCATGTCATGGTCAGGGCTCCTGATGACATTTTCGATTAGGCAAATCACTTTTGGACAGGAGATATAGCATGTGTGGACAGCTACATAGAGATTCTAAGTAATCTGTCTATAAATTGTCCAAAACATCAACAAATATCTAAAAAAAATAGGGTGGGGTTCCTTTTTATGTGAGGAGCATCAGCCAGCTTCATCATAGTTATTTTGGGTGTGTAATATGTAGACAATCTTTTAATGAAAAACTGAAGAAAAGGGGGAAAACTATTAAAAGGTTAAAAGCAGTTGTTAAAACCCATTTCAACTGTTAACGGATTTATACAGGAATATTCTGAATTCAGGCATTTGTATTCATATTCCAGGGATATGGTATTATGATGTCTTCTTTCCCCTTTTAGCCACTGAGTCAGCCATTGCTATTAACAACCATAACATTTTAGCAGCTCCAAACACCGTTGCAACTGCTTGTCTGGACAAAAGTATTTAGTTTGTAAGCAGGGTGTGCTGTCTAACTGGAGGACCACATGGCCAGTGGCCAAGGCTGTTAGGTCATACATTACTTTCATAAAAGGTATTATTTTGCTGCAAAGTCAACTTCAGCTCAAATATAGTAACGCAGTGTAGCATTTGGAGTCCATTGGTGGGTGTGCATTTTCCCATGTATAAAATTTGTCTCATGTCAGGCCTAGAAATTGGACTTTTCCCCTGATTTACTTGTTCATGTTCATGTGAAAGTTTCCCCTTAGACAAAGCTGTCAGACATCGCACAACAAACTTTGCTGACTGCAAGGTCTCAGAAAGCATAAATTTTGAATTGTATTTCTACATGTATGTGGAGCTGAACTTGTGTTTGAGTTTCACAATGCTGAAACCAAAAGATCAAAGTACCTGGAACTATGATGCAAACTTTGTTTTTTCAGTTATTAAACCAGCTGTCACAACCGGATGGCCAGAGACTGGACAAGGCTGGGCAGGGTGAGGTGAAGCAGTCAAGCGGGGACTTCAAAAACAAAGGCAACCAACAAAGGGACACGAGAAACGCAATGCATGGAGACAGCTTGTCACAAACAAAGAGGATGTGGGGACGCAGAGAGGGAGGCATAACGAGACCCAGATGGAGTTTGGCCAGTGGTCTGGCCCATTAATAAGTCCTACTTTAGCCTTTTAAGAGACTGTTCCAAACAAATCCTGAAGTACGTCATTATCTCTAAGCATTAACTTCCATCATGGCTCCTGGTGCCAGGCTACGGCCGTGTCTGCAGCTGACAGTCGCTGTAAGAGAACTGTCTTTGAGCTCCTTTCAGCTCAATTACTGTCAGTTTAGTGAAAAGACAAACCCTAATTAATCTGTGCTCACCTTGTACATATTCACGTAATTTTTTTTATTCTTTTAAACGCTGGGTTGGTTTTGGAGGGTTTAAGAATGATTGACCCTGCCTTTTAAATCTTTTAAAGGAATGCTCCAGTACTAAAACATGGCTCATAAAATGTGTGTTCCCCCAAATATTATTATTGGTATTAATAGTAGATTATATCAAAAATGTGCTTTAGTCTTTGTATTATAAATTCAAATACATTCACGTTGCAGGGTCTGACATTTCTAAACGGAAGGATCGGTGTTTTTAGACAGTGTCAGTGTCAGTGTCAATGTCTAACTTGTTTGGGTAGATCTTTGTTTTTCAGCAGAACTACCTGTGCATATCACCTCATCATTACCATTGTCCATCTTGTATTCTTATCAGATTATTGTACATTTGCACAATATAAACTCAGGCCACCCTCAAAGACCAAATTTAAATACTCTCAGATGGCGATAATTACTTTGTTTGTTTATTTTTGCAGTGCAAATGGAAGACAGACAGTTTCACTAACTTTTTCATCATAATTTGCTCAACATTAAGTGTTCTTACTGAATGTAGTCATCACACTCTAAGTGGTTGGCAATATTTAATTACACAAGTACTGCATATATTGTAACTATGAGAGGGTTAGTATCAAAAATGAGTTTGGAATTCCTGATTAAGATTAAACCTAAACTGAAAAGAGTACTCATGATTATTGCATTAATGTCCAATGCCTGTTTTATGGAAATAGGTAGCAGTGTGGCATAATGGTAAGGAGCAGAGATTTTAACTCAAAGGGTGCTGGTTTTAATTTTCTATTGGGTTGCTGTGTCCCTGCACAGTGTTTAACATGAATTACCTCTCTAGAATCATCCAGCTGTATAAATGGGCAACACATAAAGACAAGCTATGTGAACTGCTCTGGATAAAAATGCCTGCTAAGCAAATGTAATGCAAGTATTTTAGTTGTCAAATGGAGGATTTGGCTGAGGAGGACCCAAGATTGTTTCCCAACCTGTTTCCCAAATTCACTGTCTCTTGTTTCCTCTGATAATACCAAAAAAGACAGCAATTTAGCATGAGTGGAATTTAAGATGACAGA
The DNA here is from genome assembly GCA_019176425.1 of Megalops atlanticus. Taxonomy (NCBI): domain Eukaryota; kingdom Metazoa; phylum Chordata; class Actinopteri; order Elopiformes; family Megalopidae; genus Megalops; species Megalops atlanticus. The sequence continues at coordinate 30,524,485 of CM032886.1, forward strand.
TGGAGACTGACTGGATTAGCTGATTGCACCTGAGCATCAGTTAGTTCAAGAACGGAGGTAAAATAAAAACATGAAATCACAAGAACAAGTGCAGTGCTGTACGACCGTGAAGAGGACATTCAATCTATCTTCGCTGCACTTCCTCCGATCCCTTGCCGTACAGAATTCAGTCTTGAAGAAACCTGACCTGTCTCTTATATCCTGGCCAGTTATGTACTCTGTGTATTTATAACTGTGTGTGTGTGTGAAATCTAATTTCCACCTGTGCCCTCTGGTTCTGTTCATAGGATGTAGCCTGAAATAGCCACTACGGTTAACCCAAACTAATGGCTTTTTTTTACTGGTTCAGCACAATGTCAAATGCCTGACAGAGTTGAATTTTCTGAAACACCATGCTTTTTATTTTTCTTTGATGTACACACAGATACTGTATGTGGCCACACCCAGCCCCCACATCCACTTTGCGACAAATAAGCATGTGACAAGCCAGAACATTTCTCAATGTTTTTCCAAATAAATCCATTTTCCCAAGAAAACTGTATTATTTAAAGAGTATTATATTATCATTTAAAAAATGGAATGCAAACCATACTATCTACTGTCACTGTTCAGGCGACTTGCTCAAGGTAGAAAGTCCAAATGGAATTTTTCAGAATTCCTTACTTTGAGATTGTCAGTAACTGTAAATGTGCTTTGAATGGCTGTGTCACATATCTTAACCTTCAGCGCTGTGTGAGAAACACCTGTAGGGATTCAAGCCTTTTTCGCCAACCCACACATCATTCCTCATCAAAGAAAATTGAATCTGTCCTTCAGCCAAAGGGGCAGAGCAGGCTGGAAGAAGCATATAAGTTCAGGTGAGTGAGTGAGAACGAGATGAGATGTGCATTAAAAAGAACTCTTCTCAATAAGTTAATATACACACATTCGCACATTCCAATAAGAAGGCAAACTATTGTTAAATGTCTGCACCTTGAAAAAAAAAAAAAGAATTGTCCGAGCTGGAAAATGAAAATTACCAAAACAATTTTTTTCAGTGTTGTGGAAAGATGCAGAAGGTCAGAAATATGTCAGGCACACTGAAAGCAGAAAGAGAGCAATTTGTAGGGTAACATAAACAGCCAGAGACACAGGTTCACTGTAGAGGTTACTGACACACCTCCAGACAAAAGATGCATTAGCATTAACACTCTATTAAGGGACATGCAATGTCTGTGATTTTGTTTGTGGTGTGTGATGTTAACAGGGTTTCAGTAATATACTGTATGCTGGCACTGCCATACATAAGAACAAATAAAATTTACTATATTTACTGTTACTAAGACATTTCACAGTTAAACAATGAACCTAATTAATCCAAATGTTGTGTTTGATTTCAGACTGCACTGCTATTGTATTGTATCATAATAGTACTACATGGAAATTATTGCTTAAATTATCACACATATGCTCAATGTCATCGTCACAATATCATCATCAACAACAACCACACGTCAACCACAACAGTGAGAGTAACACCACCTTTTCTCAATGGCAGAAAAGAGGATCAAATGAATGAACAGTGTGTACAAGGATATTTTATATTCATTACAATATAACACATAAATCATTGCTCTTCCAAAGGAGAGAAGAACTGTTTTAGGTATGTATTTTTACATTGAAAAAGAATCAACAAAAGCCAGCCAACAAGCATCTTGCAAGCCAAATAGCTTTCCATTTTTGTCACTACTTAAAACATTTAAATGTTTTGAAAACCAGTTAAAACTAACTGCTTTGAGCTTACAAACTTTTAACCTCTGTTGGGGAGAGAATTCAGGAAGTTGAAGCTCTCTGAGTCAGAGTGATCTTTTTTCATTAAGCTTGTCAGTGTTTTCCACATCTGTTCTTGAGACTTGACTCCAGGACCTTTGTAACTCTCGCCTAAACACTATCTCACAAGCATATCACAGCTGGTGGTAGGTTAAAGACCTCATTCCACCTGAGGTGTCTTGACAAGCCCCAGAATCAACAGCGAAAATTATCCTGAAATTTGACCTTATTCCAAAACTGGGCTGCACTGCAAAAAATGGTTGTAGAAATTATGGTAAAAAACTCTCAAATAGCAACAGTAAAAGACCATAAAATCCAAAATAGTATATCACCTTAGTAGATACATAGAATTACCCTAAATCAAGAAACAGTGCATAACTTTAATTTTTACTGTCATAATATGTGGAAAACACACAATTTTACTGTGAAAATATAAAAGTTTGGTAAAATTAATGGGCATATACCATAATGTCTCAAGCAAGTAATTACCCTAAAATTAACGGTATTATTCTGTCTAAATCACAGATTTTGCTGATGACAGTGTTAAAATAATGTTACCTGCAGAGCATTACCCATAATGTCTAGCTTGCACCATTTACAGTTTTGTTGTTGAATAACTGCTTAGTTATGTGTTTGTTTAATTATCATTTATCTTGGTTATCTTAGTTAAGTCCTTCACTTTCATTGTCCATGTTTGTTTGGGTTCAGTAGGATGCCACCGTTAAGTGGTTTGTGTTACTGTTTGTTGACTTCCCTTCCCCTTTTCCATTTGTTTTTTGAAAAATAAATGTTTGTCTATGTGTTGACTGGGGTGACAGTGGCTGAGGAGGTAGAGCAGTTGACTGGGGATTGGAAGATTCCTGGTGTGATTTTACTTCCTCCTAGCAACATGTATAAGTGTCCTAAAGCAACACATTGAACCATAGACTGCTCCTAGTGGCTGGTTGGTACCTTGTATGACAGCCTCTGTTACTGTAGGTGGATGTGAGGCATAAACTTGTAAAGTACTTTGAGTACTCAAATAAGAAAGCATAAGTTCAATGTATGCCTTCCTCTTCCACGCAATGGCACCCCATTAAATGACAGTCTTATAATGAGGCTTTTACGGTTAAAAACTGTTATTTGTTTGATATTTTTCAGTGAATCTGAATGGGATTCAATGTACAATAAGCAACAACTGCATGTAAATCTTACTGAAAGAATTAATTTAACAGCAGTGTGGTCATGCTAATTCAGCAGAAAAAGGCTGTTGGATTTACTGATTTAAAATGTTTTTTTTTTAATAAATAAAATTTACAGGTTGTTTTGTAAAATTGTTTACATTTTACTGTATTTTTACAGAATTATTCTGGCAACCACAGCTGCCAGTTTTTTTTTCCATAAAAACAACGGATTTTTTTTTACAGTATGGCATTTTTGACAGCTATGACTTGAGCGGAAGTGCAGAGGTTTTCACTGTGATCATGACAGGCCTGCTAACCATGGCTAACTTATCTGATCATGTCCTGGGAGTATTCCTTCCCCACCAACTTTGATTGACTGTTCACATTTTGTCAACAGGCAATATTGTTTAAATCAGCAGTATTATATCAATAGTTTTAAATAAAACAAAACATAAAAAACTTTAACAAAACTGGCTTCTCTAAAGTGAACAAAACCTTTTTACAAACAATTAAGAGTACATTTCAGAGCACATTTAAACCAGTTCAACTGGTTGAAATATAGAGTCTGTTTAAGTGTGTATTTCATATATATTTATAGGCAAAAAACAATAGCTATCATATCTAACCATTTCATATACTCCTCCTTCTCACTCTATGTTCCAGAACTTCCCTTAAAGGTTCAATCAATGATGTTTAGATCCAGCCCATGGAAGGCGTGGGTCTTCATCCTGATATTCATGAACCACTCTTGAATGTCTGCACCACAGGGTGCACCCTGTTGCCTAAAATGGAAACATATTCCTTGGCTGTAATTCTGCCATTCTACCATACAGAGTAGACCGTGTAGACAGGACCCAATGACTCCCACGAGATGGCTACCTATATCATAACATGTCCTCCACCATTTTCAACAGCTAAGAAATGGCAATGTGGGTTGATGGCTTCGTGTGGCTTTCTCAAAATATAAACCTGCCAAGTAGCAGGGAAAAAGAGTAAAGATTAGAGTTGCACGATAACTATCGGCTCCGATAATTATTGGCCCGATTTTGCAAAAAATTACGTCATTCAGATAACTCCGATAATAAAATTTTCGCCGATAAATAGAACCGATATAAGAAACCTAAATTCCTTGGATAATAATAATAATAATAATAATAATAATAATAATAATAAATGTTCATTTGAAAAATTGGAACTGTTCTTTTTTTTATTGTGATTACAACAGTAGTGATATCATTTATATTTGGTTAGGACAGAGGCAGAGCTATAATGTTAAATTCATCTTTGCTCACTACATCTTAGCCTTTCTTACACTCAAGTAGGGATGCACAATGTAGCCATCGCGATGTATTGCACAGCTATTTTTAGCGCAATAACAGCTATCCCCGGTATGTGGCGTTAGGTTTTTTCCCGTATGTTTTTCAGTGGCTGCGGGTGAGCTGGAAACAGGGGAAGTGGAAACACTACCTTTAAATCTATCATTACTTTCAGCCTGATCCCCTTTATCCTCCTTGATTAACAATAAAACAAATAATTCACAGAATAATTGACACCAATCGTAAATAAATGATTATGCTCGCGAAACAGCGCAGATTGTCTGTAGTTTGTGTGCTTGCGAAAGCAACAACGTGAGATTGTATAATTAACAAGGATGGCATTTATCGATTTAAATTACTTTAAATGCTCAAAATAACAAGGATGGCAATTTGAATAATTAAGTGGCAAGTAATCCCACAGCTTTCTCTTAAATGTTTCAAATTATAGCTTTCTTGTGTTAAACAATTCAAATTACAAAACGGAGCTAAATTTAGTTAAATTGATTGAAATTACTGAGAATAAACTTTCAGGTTAGGTTGAGTGCAATGAACAATAACGTTTAGAACACAGACCTCACAAAAGCTGTGATGTGTCATGAGCATTTAACGTAATTTACATTGCATCCCTACATTTGCATCCCTACACTGAAGTGTGTATATAAACTATAAAAAATGTTATCGGTTATCGGTATCGGTATTGGATATGAGAAGCAGGAATTTATCGGTTATCGATATCTGTTGTAAAAAACAACCAATATCGATATCGTGCATCCCTAGTAAAGATGACTCATCAGACCATGTTACTTCCTCCTGCTGCTCAGTCAAGGTTTTATACTCACTTACACCAGGTTATGCATTGTTGTGCATTTTCCTTGGTTTACATACAGCAACCCTACCACAAATATCAGCTTAGTGAAACTCATCATATGCCGTTTTTGTTGAAACTGAGTCATAGAGGTGTAGGTTATTAGGTTCTGTGGTATTTTTTGAGCCCATTTTTTCTGTCTTAGTGTCCATCTATCCCTGTCTGTGCACTTTGGCTTGCGACCATACTTATTCTTTCCTGATGCAAGTTTTCCTTGTTCAGCATTTGCTGTCATGATTTTCAACAGAATTGCCCTTGACATATTAAATCATTTTGCATTTCAATGTCCGACACACCTGAAATTTGGCCACCAGCTATTTTATAGCAGAAACATTTGTAATTAGTATTCTTCTTAATATGAAATGGGTGTAGACTCCTTTAATTGCGATTGAGTGAGTTTGAAATACAAGTGCTTTTTCATGTGGTGTTTCCATTATTTTAACAGCTGTATATTTATGCATTATTTTGTCTAACAGCTGTATATCTATGCATTTTACTCAAAATATTATTGCCTTTTTATTATGTTTTCAGCTTGATGAAGTAGATTTAATTTTTTACTAGAGACCCACTACAGCAGAATGCAGAAATGTTTATATAAACCACTGTTAGTGTATTATTTATTTTGAAAGAGTGAGGATAGATTTTTCACTTTTATGAATTTGTTTATATAATACTATTAAAACACTACAAATGAGACCTTCGCAATCTCTGCCCCTAACCTAACCCCTACCAGTCATTCTGGTTACTGCTTCTTTCCAAAAGTGCAATATCTCATGTGGTGTGGCTTGATTTCCCTCCCAAGGCCACAGCATGTCAGCAATAGATACATGTGTCATGACACATGGCAATCCAATATTTACTCAGGACATTGTAATCAATCAGTTCTCTGAATACCAAGGCATTCATTCCCCTAATATGCTCTTGGGGAATACCTTACATTTGACTAATTGACTAATTGGTCATGTCGTGGAGCATAAAATCACTTAAAACATGACATGAGATTTGTGGAAAAAAAAAACATACACACAGGTGGCCTTTGCTACATTTGGGAGGCCCTGGAGTAAGTCATCAAAAACAGCTACATGGGCATCCTCAGTGGTGCTGTCAGTGGAGCACAATAACCTGAAATAAGACCACAGGAACAGCTTAACACACGATGAAGCAGGTTGATGTGTCTCTCCCGGCGCCGGGCACAACATTAGACGGTGAAACCGTTTGTGTGTTTGTGTTTCTGCAGCCCTGTAAACAACATCACCATGTGTCTACAGTACAGCACAGAAGTGAGGTACTTCATCTGTATAGTGAGAACAAGGAAAAGCTCTTCCAGAAATTGTGGTCCCAGTTACAAAAAGAAAGACAGTAAAAAAAATCCCTTCTTCCACTCGGTGTCTGCTGCATGGGTTGAATATGCACAAATATCCATGCAGGTCATGAGTACTCTACAGCCAAGAATAACAAGAGGGTCATAGGCTCTTAAAAGCTCCCTGTGGTACCCTAATATAGCAATTTACACAGAGATGTGTACATGACATGTGACACAAATCTGTGCAGGAACCTTGGATGTGACTGCTATTCACAGTGGCAGCAATTAAAGCAATTTTTTTCACCTCTGACACTGCCGTTATCCAGGTATGTGTGGAGAGCAGATATGAAATAAATCAGGAGACCTCTTAACAGGGAAGGCGCATTATTGTCAGAGACACCATGTCTTGGCTGACACCGGGCTGGACTGGGTATTGTTGTCTACGCGGTGTTTATGAAGTGATGAGATATTTTGATCACCTCAATTCATTACCCAGAACCGTTTAGTCATTAATCATCGGCTCTTAATGAAGTGTCGTGGAGAGGAAGCCCTTGCAACCTGGCCATGCACCAAACTCACTCTGTGAAAATAACTGATGTGAAATCTTGGCAAGAAAGCTAAACAAGCTACATGACTATGCACTGAAGTTAATGCATAATGTATGGAATTATAAGAACATATATATCCAATATGAATCAGGTTTATTCAATAGCTGAGCGCAGCAATCTTGGTTAAAAACTGCTTAAAAACTTGCTTCATCATGCGAGATGCTTAACTTTCAACTAAGCACTGTCAGATGTAGCTAACAACCATGTTCTTAAAGTCCTTCTGATGATTAAAGTGAAGATGCACACTGGTAGGCAGTGAAATAAAAAGATAATAATGAGGTGTTTCACTCTGCTCTGTGGAAATCAGACTCCCCATTTACAGTGTGAAACCTCCACCCTGTGAGATGAATCAATTATGGGATTCTTAATTTAAAGTGTAATGCGCACACACACACACAGACACACATACATCGACACCCACACACAAACGTATAATACATATGCAATATTTGTATTTGCAATAATTCATATGCAAATACATATGCATATGTAAAGAAAATAAATATGTTTAAAATGCGTATCTAGGGAAGGATGTCTCATGCTCAGATTAAAGGCACATCAAGGATTTTGAACATGCCCATTAGCAGACATCCAACATATACCAGGACATTTTGGCTAAAAACAAAGTCTGAAGCTTTGACAAAAATTAACATTCCAGCATGACAATAATCCAAGACCTTCATTCAAATTTGCAAAAAATGGTTATGGTTAAATAAAGAAGAATCCCACTCTGACACAGCATGATGACATTATGTAGATGTAATATGGAACAGGAGGGGGTGCTGAGTTTTAATTCAGTTTATTTCACAGCTTTTCAGCTATTTCATTTTAAATGTGCTTGTCACTCCAACACATTGAGAAATTATGTTGGTAGTGGAAACAGCAGTACGAAAAGCACCATCATTCAAACTGTGGTTACTTGTGGCTTTCCACCTCCTGAGTACCAGACACTCCAGGAGGTATGTGCCCACATGGCCCCACCCACCGGCATTACCCAGGTGAAAACACACGCTGATTGAATATTAATCACTCAAATATTCATGTGGCTTTGTGAGGTTCACCAGGAAAGCGTGACATTTGTAATTTTGCCTAATGAATGATGCTTGTCTGTCCTAAGGCATCATTAAAACAGAAATGGGCTTTGGATAATCTGCTTACAGTTTGCTCCGTGACAGGAGAGCGCTGTTAAACCTGGCTGTCCTTCGCATTTCCATAAATGCCCTCCAATTAAACGCAGCAAAGGTCCACTCTCAGGGGACGGTTGGCTCCCGGTGTTAAACTCTCAATTAAATTAAGCCGCTGTAGTTGCGGTCAGTTTAGTGTTTCTCTCCATTTCTGTGACCTTGGTAATAACTTTGAGAACTGCTTCTATAAACAGGCCGGTGAAGACAGCCGGGCTTTAATTGTAGATGACAGGGACAGTACTCGCTTTAGCCCACTTACCTCCGTCTCTTTGCGTCACCGCGTTTCCATTTTATCCAGACGGCTCTCCTGGCAAAAAGGATTTGATGCCTTCAGATTAAACATTTACACAAGGTCCACTACAACCCAATGTCCCCTTGTCATGGCTAAGAGTGGAGGAGAGGCCCTGTTTCCGCCTTGCCGAAACTTTGTCTTAACTTGACATTCCATCACGGCAAAGTGCTGCTCCCAGCTCCCAACTCATTGGCCAAACACGTGATGATAATATAATCTGGATGATAATATCCTGTTGTTTTTTTTTTTGTCACTAATGTGACAATCGATATTAGTGCTCACACCCCTCTCTGTTTTCCTGAAATGAATGTCGGTTTATTTTATTTTAGGGTTTATGTTTCTCCTTTATGACTGAGGGATGTCTCATGTCACGTAAATTGAAATTGCTGTGTTGTTGTTTTTTTCCTTATTTGCAAAGAATGCCACCTCTTGACATTGCTGAATGGTCCCTGTCTAGGCTGTCTGTTCTGTGGACTGACATTTGCAGCGACTCCCTAACACACACACACACACACACACACACACACACACACACACACACACACCCTCTCTTGCATGCACACACACACACACAAACACACACACCCTAACCTCTCTCATGTGCACACACACACACACACACACACACACACACACACACACACACACACACACACACACACAGACCATTTCTCATACACACGCACACACACACCGTCTCTCATACACACACAGAGCTGACTAACAGACCTTTGGTGGAGGGCCTCCCTGCTGTTTGCATTTCTGCTGTGTAAGGGGTCAATCTCCCAAATGCAGTGAATTTATAATGCAACAGCAAGAATCCCAGGCCACATCATGCATCACTGCAGACCCCCTCTCCATGGATGGCTCATGAATCAAAGTATGTCCGATACTTTGCCCCCGACGCAGGTCTTGTATTTATTCTGCCACTTTCAACATTTGTCTGTGAATGACATAAAACAATGTCTATTTTAAATGCATATAAATATTCATTTAAAGAATGACATACGTCGACCTGCCAGCAAGGAATGTATGGTGCCTGGCTTTTATCATGGCTTCATTGCAGCTAGGTAGACAAAGACAAAAGAAAAGACACCACTTGAAATGGCAAACAAGAATGATTTATTTTCTATCAGCTTTACAACATGGCACAAGTCAGCCCAGATAATGGGTGTCCGCAGCAAAACACACAAACACTGTTTTTCATCGCGGTATTACTTACATGTGAAACTGTAAATGGCAAAAGCTTTACATGTGAGCTGATCCCAGAACAACTCCCTGTCCCCCTCTCCCCTACGCCTGCACAGAAGACTTCGGTGTCTGCATGACACGCACACAGTGACGTGAACAGTTACATTAGTGCAGCTCACATGCGACACACCATCACAAACAGCAGGTTCATATGACAGCAAGGCAACTTTGACCTAAACATCACTTCAAAAGCTCAGCAACACAGTTAAGGCCACGCTGCTTTTTATCTAAACGTACACAGCATTTAACACGGGTGTGCTTGTAATTACGATGAATCTCTACCACCATCAGTTATATATACATTGCTGTATATATAAATATATACAACATATATGTTTTTTGGTGACTTGACTAGACCAGTACTTGTGATTTTGTAGAGGTAACTGTCTAGAGAATAGTTCATTTATTTCTGAATGTTTTCAGCACTGACATCGTCTAAACGTTGCACACCCTGTTTGTTTAGGAATGTTTAGGAAAAGAGTCATGCGATAACCTCAGCCAGGTAGGTAATGCTTGTGGGACTGACATTAAAAGTCTGGCTGCTCTGAACATACAGATGCACACCGTGGAGGCAGTGACTATCTCTGGCGTTACAGGCGGATATTACACGTACATAGGAGAAGAGGATGCATTTCCGTTGTACAAGAGATACTGTGTGGGCCAGCCTCACTTAGTCACGGCTGCCTGGCAGTGCATGTCTCATTTTAACAGGGAGTCACACAGACCTGCAAACTGACTGCAGTCTCTCTCACGGTCTCTTTTTCTCTTCTACATGCCATACACTCATTCACACACACTCTCACACACACAGACACACACACATACACCATCCCACCTAACTGACTGCAGTCTGTCTGTCTCTGTCTCTTGTCTCTTGGTCTTTATCACTTACTGTGTATGTGAACACCACATGCACATGCACACGTGCACACACACACACACACGCACGCACACACACACACACGCACAAAGATGTGTTGAGGCCCGTACCCCCGCAGGGTCTCCCACAGCCCGCACAGAGACCATGCAGATAAACAAGCCCCACCTGGAACACCAACAGCCTAGCGGCCCAATGATCCAATGTTAGATGCAAATGTCAACATCACACAATCCAATTGTTGCTTCCTGTTAAAAGTTGCCATAGGGGAACTATGTGCACTAACCTGTTTCACAGTTTTATTGGACAGCGAATCAATACTCCTCATATGAATAACATCAAGAGAAACCCCATATACACCATACATAAAACCTCATTTACAGCAGTAATAACAAGAATCATAAATACACTGATACACAAAATTAGACACAAAGGCCATGCGTGTTTTTTTTTTTTTTCTGTACCACAAGATTCAAGGAAAAAAAAAGATAAAACACTAAATTGTCAGACATCTAAACATGGGTAGACATCACGGCAAGTGCGTTTTCACAGAGCTCAGCAGCAGAAGCACGGCCACTTGAAGTGAGTCCGTGCTGGCCCTAAGACACGGGCTGCTTTAAGCAACACTCACTCCACCCAACCCTCACCCGCCCTCCCCCTTCCCCCCTCCCTCTCCCCCACCCAAACCCCCGAGCTGTCACTCTGATGCTGACTGCTGTCCCCCCTCCCTCTCCTGACTCAAACTTCAGGGTCGTCAGAGAGCCTGCTGAAGCAGACAGGCTTAAATTAAGGCAGCGGTGGCCAGTGGGCTATGAAGATCTGAGTAAATGTGTTTTTTTTTTTCCTTCCCCATCCCTATCTCATCTTCCTTTCGTCTCCTTTAGACTTCAGTGCCTGCTCTCCAGCATTCCAAAGGCCCCACAATGCAATGCTGCCCCCCGCTGTAACCATGTGACACATTGGTCAGCTCTCCACTAGCCTTCTTCTGATGGGTACACATTCCTCCCCTCAAACAGAAAAATACATAGTCTATGAGGACTGCTCCTCTGGGTCTATTGACATTCTGACTTTAGTAAAGACCAGTAAAGAACATCCTGTACAATGGTCAACACAAATGTACAACATTAAAATACAACTAAGGGAGGGGCTTTTATAGCCATAGAGGTAGATATGCACTATACTATATGTACAGTAATATATTAAGATATACAGTATAATATATGTATATATGCAATATTCTTTATATTTACAGATTAATATATGTAGACTTATAGTATACTACATGTACACACATGGGTTTATGCTGATATACATTATGCTACATACATACCCATGGATATAGGTCAAGTGACATGTAAAGGGGTGAGGTGGGAACACAGAGGGCAGCTGCTGCAACTGTCTCTTTTTAGAAGGGAGGCTTTAGGACCTGGGGCAGGGGCAGCCTCACAGGCAGACACCTGTATGCTGGACACTGATTGCTAATTGGCTCAGCTTTGGCTTGTTGCCTTTGTTTTGAAGCCCGTAGGGGCTGGTTGTTTGTTATTGTTGCCCTGTTTGCCAATAGCCAGAAAGTCATCAGTATTTGGGCTGGTTTTACGGAACATATTTGCTCTGTTTTTTTTTTTTTTTTTTTTTTTTTTAATTTATGCAATACCAGCGTAGGGAAAACATAAACAATACATGGCAAAATCAACGGTCTATTTGTAATGTTCTTGTCCAATCACTGCTGTGGCCACCCCTGCCTTCTATATACCCCTACAGTATATTTTATGTGTATGTCCATATATATACAGGATACTACATATGTACTCATGAATGTATGTGGATATACATTACACTATATGTGTATATCTGTATATATACAGGATAATACATATGTACACATGAATGTATGGAGATATACAGCATACTATATGTGTATATCTGTAGATATACAGTATACTGTATATGTGCACATGAATGGGTGCAGGTGCACAGCCTTTGACACCTTGGGATATATGACAGTAGCAGTTGAGGCTACTGAGATTCAAGCAGAGTATGCTTTACACTAAAATTTTACAGCAAATTGATGATGGCCATTTAAATTAATGCACCTGTTAATCACAGAAAATGATCAATGACAGGTTCGCTAGTTAGTCATTTACAAAGTATGTATTCAGCTTCACCCTGTTTAATCCCATAAGGCTCCACGGGTGTAAAGGGGTTATGAGGACTAGAGTGGGAAGGTGTTTCTGCTTCGTGTGTGTGTCTGTGTTAAAATGTGTTAAAGCTGGATAATGGAAGTGTGTCCTAGAAACTTCTCTCCGAGCAATCAACTGGTCCCACTTTTTCACTCTCTTGTACTGTATCTCAGGAAAAGAAAAAACTCTAAAATAGTCTTTTTTCTGCTGTCCACCGAAACAAATAAGATCAGTTAGATAAACCTACAATTAATTAACTGCTCAGTGTCTGTAAAATTCAATGTTATATTCTTCAGTTCACGCTGCAGACGCTGCGTGAACTGAAGAATAACAGCCAGAAAGCATCTCAGGGCTTTTGAATGTGTTAAGATTATGCACTGGCTTGGTCCTGGCCAAAGCAGCATTCTTGCTTTATGAAATGCAGGTAGCTGTGTTGTAGAGGCTCCGAGAGAATTAAAGACATAATTAGTCTGAGACAGGACAGCCGAGATTAGCACTGGGAGAGGGCCGCATCCTTGGCACTGAGTAACAGAAATGTGACAATGATGAATATGTAGTCAAGCTCTGCCGATTGCACGGTTCGATGCAGAGGGATGATTTATGATACAGCGATACAATGGAAAGTAATATGCCCTCTTTGCTCCGTATCGCACTCAGTGGCTGATCAATTTGTCGAAGGAGTAATAACAAACTCTAAAAATGGCCACAAAGAAGACATTCTCTTCTGTGAAGCCAGGTGCCTGAACCTCCCCGCTTCAAAGTGACTAGCCAGTGATCTCACACATGTGTCATCAGATACAATTAATGATAAGATGTATTTGTGGCTACAAAAGCTTATTCTGTTGCAAGCTAATCTAAACCATGTTGCAGTGCTATCTGGTTGCTACCATCATGCAACAGGGGATGCAAAAAATTATATTTAATTATATACAAAACTATATTTTTAAGTGTTAGCAAAATACAAAAACTGAAAATAAAAGACTCGGCTGACAAAACCTAATCCTACTAGTGAAGCATCTGTGTGTTTACCCTTGGAAGGTATGTGTTTCTCATGAAGGTATTGCTGGGAAGGCATCCGCTGTGAATTTGTGCTGATGTCAGTGGTAACATCTATTTGGAATTTTAAACAAGCACTGCCACTAATTTCATGGCTTCTGACTCCTTGCTTATGGTTTCAGCTGCCAGCCAATAATTTCAAGCAGAGCCATCCATCTGTTTTTTTTTTCCCTCATGACATATGTAACAACGAAAAAGTTATGGGCGCGTGCACACAATTCATTATTATCAAATTAGTTCAGTGTGATGTGACAAAATTAATGGAGGATAGCCGGGATGGCTACTATTAGCTTAGCAACTACACAGAAACAATGCTGTGGCAGGACACTCTTTTACGTACATTAGCTAGTGCTATGACTGCACATATCATTGCTAAAACTCAAAATGTATTTGGTTTTTATCCGATATATGAATCATATACACATACACACTGACAGTCTAAAGTCCCTGTCGACATGGATCACAGCACGCACAATTACAAACATAATCAGACAGAATGGAACTGTTGGCTATGAGCCTGTTTTTACATCATGTTCAGCATGCCTGAGTTCCACCTGACAACACAGTGCATGATGGGAAAATAAGGGGTGGGCACACAGACTGACCAGGGAGTAAAACCCTGCAGTTGAGATAACGACTCTTACAGTGTTACAGTTCCATGTGGAACACATGGACCTTATATCTTTATATATCTTTGTACGTCAAAGATTTGGTTAATTGATGAACTCATTACCGGAATGTGTGTGTAAAATGTACGCTGGGTGTGCACGTGCTATGCTTGTTACCCTTGTTCCATATTGTATACAATTTTCTTGACCTAAAGTCAAGCAGTTTGGATAATAAATAAATTAATAAACTACAAAATAAATAAATATTAATATTTCATTATTAATAAAGTCCTGAACTGTAATGTGGCAGAAAATTGTCTTGCACGAAGCCGAGGTACAACACCAGGGAATGCATTGAAGTTAATGAGACCGACCGTAGATCCCCGGTAAATTAATAACAATGTTCCTTATTAACAGAGGAAAACAAGGTGTGACAAAACGAATACATTTTTATAGATTGCAGTGGATGAGGTGGCACGTTCACACGGGCTACCGCATACAGGTTAAAGGGGTTTCCAAAAAGCTGAACATGTTTGGCGTAGATGACATTTCCTATTAATGAGCAAAGTTGCCTGGGGAAGGACGGATTCAGGCAGTGGGGTGGGCAGGGTCTGCCGTGGCTCGTTTCGGTTTTGACTCAGATTGCAAATCAAAGTGCACATCAGTAATGGAATGAGACAAATCTTTTTTTTGGCCTTGCAGCCATTCACCAAACCAAAAACCCTGCATCTGCTGTGTGTTGAATCTGTATCATTGCCACAGCGGCAGGAATTTTGATATCGTATCAAAGGGGGTATGGGGTGTCCCTTCTGTAGGCTGTGCTGCAGAGGGCCATCTGTCTGCAGATTGCCTAGGGCTGGGGGGAAGGGGGCAGGGGGAGGTACTACCACTCTGGAAAGGGTTGAGTAACGACTACAAAAACATCCCCTGACACACAGCAGGGAAATAAATCATTCGAGTCGGTATTTTACTCTGGTTCCGGAGCTGTGTTAAGGCGTTTCGGTGAAGGCGTTTTGACAGCGGGCTCCAGTGCTGCCCGTATTACATGTTAGGATTACACACTCGGAAGCTGAGAGGCCATTGGCCGGATGGCTGCTCACACAGGTGCGGGGACACAAGGGAGCACAAGCCAAACTGACCGTTGCACGGGTGGCTCTCGGCAAAGCGTCTGCCCCCAGTGCAGGCTGACCCTTACGGCCCCAGCTCAAACCTGGCCTTGTCATCTGTGGTCATGGCTGGGATCCCATAGCGGCACAGCGAACTGGCTTTGCTTCATCTGGGATAGGGTTGGCTATGGCAGCCAGGGTTTCCCGTCTCACTGCTCTCAGCCACCCTGAGAGTGCTTGTGAGGTGCCCGTCAGCTGCGTGCGAATGTATCACATCCATCTCGCTTCAGTAGTCCTGCACAAGTGCAGAGACAAGCCTTATAAATACAACTGGTCAGAAAAAAATAGTGCCACATAAAGGAGAAAAAACCACGAAAAAACATTTCACGCTGAATTGACAGGGTTTAGGCTGAGGGTGGGCAGGCTGATCTTACATCTGTTGTCAAGGGCACAAAGTAGCCCTTCTAAAAAAGAAAACTGTGAAAATGGTGTATTCCCTGTGCATCTGCAGCTCTTAAACCAGCATAGTGAGATTTTTTAGAGCCTATAACAGCTCCAGTTACGGTAAAAGACTTCCCCACATTGAGAGGGAGACACAGTGATGTCTGTGAAATTGTTAAGCCGTTTGAGTTCAGTAGAGTTGACGTGGACGGGACCGGGCTGTCTGTTTCAGATGAATTGATACTTGCGTTCCACTGTTTCTCCAGCCAAACATATTGATCTCCACCTTCCTCCATTTAACACTCTAATCAGACGCCATCAAAGCTGTCAGTATATTGACCTTTTGCTGTAATACCACTGTGTATATAACTGCCAGTTCAGAATGAAATGACTCACGTTGAAACTTTCCTGCAATCTTACAAGATGTAGTGGAACCCAGGTGGCTCTTCAAGGAGAAGAGGGAAAAGAATGCACTCCATCATGAATGTGTACAGGGGGAGGAGTCTAAGGAAGCTCCACCCCCTTCCCTCACAGCTACCATCCTCTCATTAACTCTTTGAGAAAGCAAAGACAGGGATATTCTACATTGAGACATATTCGACTCATATAGTCCCGTTATGCTCTGTACTTGCTTGTTTAGGATGTTCTGTTTGGTAATGGGAGGTTCCACTACTGCCTGTGTTGCTACGTCAGCCATGAATGTTCTGTTCTAGACTATGCCCCTTCAGTAATGTGCATAATGAACAAGCAAATCATCACAAAATATGTCAACAACAGCAGAGACAGAACTTTAAGCATGAAGCAGACGGAGAATATCTTATCAGTATATTGTCAGATTTGTTTGTTGAAGATATTCATGTGTGACTAGGATGTACTGTTGGTGGGCTTTGGTTTTGGAGTGTGAAAAGATATAAGTGACACAATATCCTATAAGTATATTTTTGTGGTATGAAAATATATTCACATATGATGAAAATGTTCTGCTGTTTTGCTTTGGTAGAGAGCATATAAAGTTGTTTGTCTGTACTGTAGGCTTGTTTTGGTGGAAAGTTTGAAAAGATATGCATGTTTGATGAGATGTTTGGTAAATCTGTCATTATTAGAGAGAGTGAACAGATATTTATGAAAAAATGTTCCTGCTGAATGGTTATGATCTTTTCAAGTTCTTTGCCCCTCCCTCTGTGAGGTTCAAGAGAGAAGACAAGAAAAATTGTTTTTAAAGAAAAAAAAAATAAATAAATGAATAAAGAAGTTTTTTGGCACCTATCATGAAATGTGTTCTAAAATTTAATGGTAATGCTTGCCATATATCAATTAATATTTGTGAATATATTACACATTTCTATTCAGATCCCACACTGAATAAATTGCCAGACACATATCTGGTGTGCTTACGTACAAATACACTGGATGTCAAGCAGATCAAGCAATTTTATGCCTTTCTTAAAAGCTAATATAAATCATTTCACCATTTTAAATAACAAATCCTTGGCAACGCTTGTATGACTCCATGCAGTCAACTCGCCTCCTTATCTAAAGAACTGGAGGCTATGGGCTTGTGGTTTATCTTTCTCTGAATTTCACCACAGCCACATTCACATATACAAAGCCATTCCGTTACTACAGAAGACCCGAGGCAAGAAAATGTCTCGGTGCTTGCAGAAAAAAAATTAACAAGAGGCCATGCACCTGTGAATAAAGATGAATACTTCATGGAAATTTATCCATTTTTCATGAATATTCAAAGATTATGCATACTTTAAATGGCTATGCAACCTTTGGGATAGTGGAGAAAGCACTTAGCTGCTCTTCTTTGTAAATGGTTTTAGGTAGGCTGCTCATATTAAGGCAATTCTTTCAGAGATGGGATCTTTTTGCCCTCATTGAAATGGATGCTGGAAATGTATGGTGCATTGCAATGGTTTTGTCTGGATTCACCAAATTCATTTCATTAGACAGTCAGAGACAGTGGATCTGCGCTTCGCTGAACCAATTTAAGAACTCGTAACATAAGGAAACGATGGACTGCTCATCAAATGAGAACAGCAAATCTCTGACTGCAAGCTGACAGCACTACGTCAGCCCAGAGCCAATGGTGGGACAATCAGACAAAGGCCAGCGAGGGCGGCGAGCGAGCGCAACGGAAAGGACGACGGTGACTAAAAGATGACTATTCCGTACCATTTGTAGCCAGAAGGAACACAGAGGAGCATAGCACACAAGGCCACCCACCAAGCCCACAAGGCCCTGTTCACTGAACTTGTGAAACTGCGGAGTTTACTGAATACTTTTAGTGTCCAGTAATTATGCATTAAGCACATCAGCACCGCAGCAACAACCACTGGACCCATGTACAATCATGTGATTATTATTTTTCACAACTACAAGTCCCACAATGCACCAGGAGGGGAACACTGCTTGAGGATAAGTGCATCCATGCTACATGAGTTGGTAGGTAGGTGTCCTAAGTCCCAAGGTGTTGAGAGTGGAGCGACAAGGGTAATCTGGCCGACCCATAAACCCATCCCTATCCCCAGTGGAACAAAGTCAATTTGTTTCACTAATGTAGGCTCCTGGTCACTGTTGACAAATGGTGCAGCTGTCAGCAAATGACCACTGAACTACTCAGGAGCCCAAGAGGGCATTCTCACAACATGTCCAAGAGATAACCCAGGGCAAATTAGCATTAGTAAAACACTCACAGGTGAAGCTGGCATCTGAATGGCAGCATTTCCTTACCTTAAAGACACGCAGGTTGCTGTTGGGTCTCGTATAACCTGCCAGTCCTTCCACAGCTTTATCACAGGGCTTTAGAGCTTGGCAGGGTGGACTCGTGGCTAAAGATGAGCAAACTAAACAAGGCCCCAAAAAGACACAAACCTCCACAGGCAGAAACTATGTGTAAACTCAGAATCCACTGACCGATACATAAGCACGAAGCAACAAAGAGACACACAGGCACTCGCAGTACAGTGCACACAGTGGAGCAGATAGAGCAATACCGAGAACAACAAAGAAAAAGAATAAATTAGCGTTGCCGCTACCGCCTGACCTCTCCCACCATTTCCGCCATGCGCGGAGAAGGGGGGGGTTTCAGTCAGGAGGTCCCCATGGTGCTGACGGTGGTGTAGCTGAACTTGGAGAGCGAGGCCCCCGTGGTGGCGGTGGTGACCTCGTCGGCGGGCTCGCGGCGCCGGCGCCGGCAGGGCCGCAGGCACCCGGCGAAGGTGGCCAGCAGGGCCTTGCGGAAGCGCTTGTTCATGAAGCAGTAGATGACGGGGTTGACGCAGGCCGAGGTGTAGCACAGCAGGTGGATGAAGGAGATGGGCGCCCCCGAGAGGGCGCGCTGGGCCGACTGCAGGTCGAAGGCCTTCCACGTGTTGACGGAGTAGAGCGGCATCCAGCAGACGAAGAACATGGCCACGATGACGATCAGCATGCGGATCACGCGCTTCTTGGCCATCAGCTTGGCCTCCGAGGTGTTGCTGCGCGGGCGGTCCGCCCGGGCGGCGCCCGACGGCGTCAGCGTCGACATCTCCACCGCGTCGGGCCTCCGCGCCACCTGGACGTAGCAGCCGTCGCCGTCATCAGCAGCGGGTGGCTGGGCGGCGGTCACTCCGTTCTTCAGGCCTGCAGCAGGTGACAGGATACTTGTGTCCATGCAAATCAGGTCTGGCAGCACTGAATGAGGCTTCATGGACCACATAGTAGGTGGAGCTTCTATGTGCTGTCAATCACTGACTCATATAAACTCATAAAAGGCCTTGGCTGACTGCAGCAAAGCTGATTGGTGATTGGTTCCTATTCTCTCAGTGAGTCATTGATAGTAGCTCCATCCATTTTGAGGTTATTAAAGCCTCATTCCCCATCAATACTATCCATTATATGTACATGTAAGTATGTTCTAGTGTATATGTTCTCTTTGAGGATGTGTGTTCTTCATACATTACACTTGCTTATCAAATGCTCTTAACCAGAACAGCTTGCATATCTTAGATTTTTAACATATTACCCATTTATACAGGTGGTTGTTGCTAGGTGGTTGCTAAGGCAATTCAGGTTGAGTTCCTTGCCCAGGGTCAAAACAGCAGTGGGCCACCTGGGAACTGAACCTGCAACCCTGTTGGTTACCTCTACAGCATACTGCTGCCCTGCTCCGTACCACTACACTACACTGCTAATCCTTACCACCCCACCACATTGCTTACCACCCCACCACATTGCTGCTCCTTACCACTATACCACACTGCTGCCCTGCTCCTTACCACTATACCACACCACTACTCCTTACCACCCCACCACATTGCTGCTCCTTACACTACACCACACTGTTGCTCCTTACCACTATACCACACTTCTGGACCTTATCATTATACCACACTACTGCCAATATAACACTGCATAGTATGTTAATCACATATTAGCTGCAAGGTTAAATTCAGGTTGTCAGCTGAGGGTCATGTTCTCATGGACTGTGCATTTGGTTCTCGATTTCTCCGAATCCATCTGCAGAGTGCCTCTCTTCTCTCAACTGATCGCGGGTATTGAATGGGACAATCATTTTCAATGAAACAAAATAGCCTGAGACTCCCGATGCACAAGCACCAATGCATGACTCACCTAATGATGAAACAGTCATTCACGGAAGTAATATTTCAGGAGGAATTAATATCTATTATTGGACAGAATAGCGATCTCCAGCGTTTTCAGAACATCTTTTACTGACCTCAGTTGTGAGGAGGTAAAAATAAGGTCTAAATGAAATCCCATTTTCCGGCTTTAACTGGAAAGGAACATATTCCACTGGAATGCATTTCTCTGAAGTGGAGTATTTCCTGTCTCTAAATATGTGTGGTATGCTTGTACCAAGACATACAAATAGATGGCTATATTCATGCCCAGTATAGCTCTCCACTGGAACATGAGCCGATACAGATTATTTGATGCACTCGTTCAAATTTGGGAGGAAAATATGTTTTCATGCTGTGCTCGGTAAGGAGCATCTAAAATTGTAACTGATTGAATGTGTAAGCTTGCACTGATTATGGGAAAAGCAAGGAAATACTTTCCAAAACTGAACTTCAGCAAAATAATCCAAAAAACATCAAATTTGATTTTGGCTTTTTTACATAACATTAAAATGTGCATGAACATCTTTTACATGTTATGTCTGTTTTTTACATCTTTTGGCCAGACATTCACAAAACAACCAGAAAACGTGATCCATTAATTTAATGGCTGGCAATGTGGTGCCAAAATGTGTTATTTGGAGTGACAGAAAGCACATTTACAATTATAATCTACAGATAACTGACAAAAAGAGAAGGTTTTACATTATTTAGCAGACTGACTATACTGCTGGACCCTTGGGCAAGGTACTTAACCCACAATTGCCTCAGTAAATATCCAGCTGTATAAATGGATAACATTGTAAAGAACTGTAACCCATGTAAGTTGCTCTGGGTAAGAATGTCTGCTAAATTTCTTAAGATATTTACTGAGGCAATTGTGGGTTAAGGACTTGAAATTTACAGTCCTATTAAAATTATGAGACAAATACAGTCAAACAACACAGCCAAACAGCTTCACAAATGTTCAGGAAAGCTATCTGGCCAATAACTGAGTGACGATACACTGCATGAGGTCACAGTCTCCTAGTTATCTTACCTTGTGTCATGGGTCTTGTTAAATGTGTCTTTCCAGGCAGCAAATGAAGTTCTCTGGGTAGTTCATACTGAATCAGACCTGGCTGTCCATCCTCTGACCTTTCTTCACATTATTTGACGTTATATGTTATTTGTCAATTCAAAAGGTCAATAAACACTAACAGAAGCGACACTGGACCGATTATCCAAGCCGGGCGTGCTCCCATTAGCTTGGGTAATCAGGGGTCGACTGTATTAGCATACATTCGCTTGACAAGCAGCCTAGCCGAGGGAGAATTACATTGCTTATATATTCAGCACCACTGAATATTTATCGAGGCGATCCGGCTTAAGTGCTTTACAAAAGGGCCCCTGCAGAAGAAACAGACTGACGACGTACCAGTTCTTTATCCGCCCCGCCAGGCTGCCGCTCCAAACGGGCTGCTCGGTTATCTATACGACGCACAGCCGCCAGCATGAAAACGTCCCTTCTGTTATTAAACATGAACCTATTTACTGCAAGGATAAAAATCCCTATCAGGCCAAAAAAAAAAAAACGCAACAGGTGCTCTAGATTCATCAGTTTGGCATCCTTTATGTTACCATAGGAACTTAATGAGTGGAAGTACCAAGCCCGCAAAAGAGAAATAGTCCTTAAAAGGTACAATTATAAATTCTCTGTATGTCCAATCATCAACGTTCCCTGGGGGTTTTGCGGAAATGACATCCATATTAACTGGACTGCCTGCCATTGGCTCAGCCCTATTCCCTGACTCCCTCAGATGCTACCAATGGAAACCTGCCACTTTCTATGCTGAATAAATCTGTGATTCTAGTCTAAGTCTAATAATCTAAAAAAATGACATAATAAAATAAAATAAATAAGTAAGTAATAAAATGGTATTAATCTAGATACATGCTCAGAGACAATGGGGACAAGAACACAAGAAGATATTCTTATGTAGCTAATTATGACACTAGAAATCTACCAAAATTTGCATTCACAACTGGAGACTGGGTTGTATGTGTGGTGATTGTTCAGGTACACAGCTGGCTGACATGCACCCCAAGATGTCAGTGTCAGTCAGTGTGCGAAATACCCAGTGGCAATTGGGGGTTCCCCCTACCAATACCTGCCAACATTTAGGTTTCAAAATACGTTTTTTTTGTGCTTTGTGCTTTGTGCCTAACGGAAATAAATGTCATTGTTTTATTCACTGAAGTCTTGTCATTGAATCATTGGATGAAGAATGTGCTTTATTTTATCAATCATAGCAATGAAAAGCAAATACATTATTTTGTGTTTATTTTTCATACAAAGTGGGATGTACACTGATGAGCCAAAACATTATGACCACTCACAGGTGAACCAAATAACGCTGATCATCTCCAAACAAGGGCACATGTCAAGGTCTGGGTAGATTAGATGGTAAGCGAACAATCAGTTCTCATAGTCAACGTGTTGGATGCAGCGACTTTGACAAGGGCCAAATTGTTATGGCCATACAACTGGGTCAGAGCATCTCTGAAACGGCAAGGCTTGTGGGGTGCTCCCGGTCAGCAGTGGTGAGTACCTACCGACAGCAGTCCAAGGAGGAACAATCCACAAACCGCCGACAGGGTGTTGGGCGCCCAATCGATGTGCGAGGGCAAAAAGGGTATCCTGTCTGGTCCGAACCGACAGAAGGTCTACTGTGGCACAAGTCACAGAAAATTTTAATGATGGTTACGGAAGGAATGTGTCACAACACAGAGCACCCTGCTGCGTATGAGGCTGCGTAGCGGCAGACCGGTCAGAGTGCCCAGGATGACCCCTGTCCACCATCGAAAGTGCCAACAATGGGCACGCGAGCATCGGAACTGGACCTTGGAGCAGTGGAAGAAGGTCGCCTGGTCCGATGAGTCCCGCTTTCTTTTAGATCACATGGATGGCTGTGTACGTGTGCGCCGTTTACCTGGGGAACTGATGGCACCAGGATGCACTGTGGGAAGACAGCAAGCCGGTGGAGGGAGTGTGATGCTCTGGGCAATGTTCTGCTGGGAAACCCTGGGTCCGGCCATTCATGTGGGCGTCAATTTGACATGTGCCACCTACTTAAACATTGTTGCAGACCAGGTACACCCCTTCATGGCAATGGTATTCCCTGATGGCAGTGGCCTCTTTCGGCAGGATAATGTGCCCTGCCGCACTGCACACATTGTTTGGAAATGGTTTGAGGAACATGATGAAGTGTTCAAGGTGTTGCCCTGGCCTCCAAATTCTCCAGATCTCAATCCGATTGAGCATCTGTGGAATGTGCTGGACCGACAAGTCCGATCCACGGCGGCTCCACTTCACAACTTACAGGACTTGAAGGATCTGCTGCTAATGTTTTGGTGCCAGATACCACAGGACACCTTCAGGGGCCTTATAGAGTCCATGCCTCGGCAGGTCGACGCTGTTTTGGTGGCACACGGAGGACCAACAGCATATTAAGCAGGTGGTCATAATGTTTTGGCTCATCAGTGTAATGTCAGCCCTATGTTGGAGACAATGCAGAAATTTACTGTGATTTCAAAACTGGATTACTCGGATTTGTCGCACAGAGAAACTAGTATCATCAGAAAGGGTAAGTTCCGCTGTTAATTTTGAAATGCAGTACATCGTGAAGCAATAGGGACTTCATGACTTATTCAACCGAGAAGCAGGAGTGTGAAAATGGGTGAAGAAATTAGTAAAGATATTACCTTGCAGAAGTTTGATCTGTCTTTATAACGTGATTACTTCGGTATGTACAAATATGTGACTAGCATCGTTACAAAGCTCTGGTTCCACTCTTTCTTGTGATATGTGTTCCATATCTATGCAATGACGAGTTCATGAGTAATTCAAACAACAGTAATGGGTTTGGAGATGGACACAGAGCTGTATGCAGATTATGATTAAATTTGATGTAAATTCAAAATTATTTTTCTCACCAACACTTCGTCACATAGACAAGCAACTAGCATCGTTAGTGATGAATAGGCCTACTGCGTGAGCAATTCAACCGAGAAGAACGGATGTGAATTTGGATGCAGGCTGCGTCTGTTGGGCTTTAAGGGTTAAAAGACATTTTTAGTGACACTTGCAAGTGACAAATAATTGTTTAAAGATTCTTCCAGAGACCCCCCAAAATTTTGCTGTTGAGGCTTTCAGGAGGTCTCAAGTGTCAATCAAGGGGGGGTCTCGGACCCCCCAAGACCCCCCGTATTTCACACCCTGGTGTCAGTAAAGGTGAGTTGCCCTCTCTGTTGTCACGCTACTTCCACAAAAGGCTTGTAGGAATTCATTTCTTTATTACTATTGATAGATTCTGCCCCTTTACCACAGAAAAACCTTACCACTAGCTTCTTTCTTCTGGTCGAGTTCAAACTGTATTCCTCGGTAGAGCTCTCTGGAGATGAGGCCATAGGCGATGATCATCACAACCCCAGGGATGAAGAACAGGACAGAGAGCAGCAAGATGTACCTGAGGGAGAGAAAAAGAGGGGGAGAGAGAGGGAGGGGGGAAAGAGGGAGAGAGAGTGAGAGAAGGAGAGCTTGAATGCCCTTTATTGAGAAATAAGATTCAGGTATTTCATAAACAGACACATAGCACAGTTCACCCATAGACAGCAACCATAAAAGTTTTAAAATGTACACAAAAACCACATCTGACCAAAAGAGAAAGAGGGAGAGGGAAAGAGAGATCCTTGTGTGTCTTTTTATTCTTGTTGCTCTTATCAATCAGAGTAATACAATGGTGATTTTATTTTCTTTTACATTATTGTTATTATTTACTGTCGTGTTCTTGTTATCTGTTACTATTACACTGGTTCATTTTGTATGTTACTCATTTTCTCCATCATTCACTATACAAATACTTTAGCAACACAGACATTCTCTGTCATGCCAATACAGCTCATTTGAATTTGAATTTGGATTTGAGCTTGAGAGCATCAGAAAGGAGGAAGGAAAGAGATGGAGGAAGAGAGAGAGATTTTGAATAAGTGCAGAGAGCCAGTGCACAGCCTGGATATACAGACTAGCAGACATGACTGCCCAGAGAGAACCAGTTGTGCTTACACAGTCAGCTGCAAGCGGTTGGGACAGAATGGCATTTCCCAACTATAGACACACTCCAAAAGGCAAAAATACTTTCATAAAATAAAGAACATTTGCCCATAATTCATAAACCTGCCAGAAGTGAAAAACTGCAGCATTGATGGAGTGACACGGTGATGGCCTGTGTTCATTTTTCATTTTTCATGCACACAAACACCATATAGATTTATACAATATAGAACAGAATATATGGTTTGTCATTCCTTGTTGTTTTGTACTGTTTATCTTGTGAAGTATGCTTTGACATACAAATGAAATCTTTGTCAATCCAATAATGCAAAGGTGTTTGTGTGGGAGGGGTCCAAGGATGGTTTTCACAAAATAAAGACAGGATTTGGATTCGCCCTGACACATAAAAGCAGATGAGTATCCACCACAATTGGAAAGATCACCGTCCTCTCACTCTTACACAGGACAATTCAGGGCTAACCCAGGTAGCCCAGCTGTTCTAATTCTGGCCACAACCAGGAGTTCCAGTGGCAATGTACTCCTTCTTTGAGCTGATTTTGATGTGTCTTTCCATCACAGATTTTGACAATGCAGATAAACCAGTGAGTTTGTGCAACTGGTCTTCTGCCCAACTGCTGTTCTGAAGATAAACTTCAGATCCAATGTTGTGCACTGTATATTCTTCTCTCTGCAAAACACCCCTCCTTCTGACAAGGCTCAGGTTGGAAGACTAGGTGGACTGCGGGTTACTGCATCAATAGCTGGTGGAATTATTGAACGTCCAGAAGACAGTCAGACAGTGGAAGCACCCGTCTGGTCTTCCTGCTTTAATGGATGTGGGGGTGTGTTTCTCAGCTACCATCTCCCCCAGGTTCCCCCCATCCTTTTCATCTCTCAGTACTCTCACCAATAAAGGCCAGGGAGCTGCGGCACACGCTTTTTGTCTGGGGCTTGTTTGATGAGTGCCGCGTCCGTTGACGGCAGAATGAATCAGACAGACTTCTATCACACATGTGCGCCAAGAGTGACGCATGGTGACACAGGAGAGAAAAGAGAGGGGGCATGACCCCTAATTCCACAAACACTCCCTTCAGTGCCTCAGCAAACAAAGAACAGAGAGACTGAAAGAGAGAGAATGACAGAGAGAAAGAATTGCTGAGTGAGACAGCAAGAGAGAGAATGACAAAGGGAGACAGAAAGAGAGAGAGTGACAAGGAGACAGAAAGAAGGAGAATGACAGAAGGGGAGACAGAGAGACAGAAAGAAAGAATGACAGGGAGAGACAGAAAGAGAGAGAAAGAAAGAGAATGATAGAGACTGAAAGAGAGATAATTACAGACAGAGAGAGAGAGAGAAAGAATGACAGAGAGAAAGAGGGAGAGAATGACAGACAGAGATAGAAAGAGAATGACAGAGAGAGAAAGAGAGAAAGAAAGAATGACAGAGACAGAAAGAGAGAGAGAATTACAGACAGAGACAGAGAGAGAAAGAATGACAGAGAGAGAAAGAGAGAATGACAAACAGAGACAGAAAGAGAAAGAATGACAGAGAGAGAAAGAGAGAGAATGACAGAGAAATAAAGAGAATGACAGAAATAGAGAGAATGGTTGATACATAGACAAAATGAAGACCTATTTCATTAATGGTATACATTTTTTCACCATTCCATTTGTTATTATTAATTAAAGCATATGACCTGACAGGCACACATTTGTCATGCCAACAAAGCCATTCAGCTGAACAATGGAGAGAGAAACTATATATATAATATATAATAAAAGAAACTATAAGACAGAGAGAGAGAGGGACAGAGACAGAGACAGAGAGACACAGGGAGAGAGACAAAGAGATCAATGCAGAGCAAAAGAGAAAGGAAGAGCAGGAGAGAGTTGGATATCTTTGGCTGAGTTGTATAAAGTGAGAGTAGCTGCTTCAACTGAAATGCATCTCTACTTTAAAACAACAAATAAACAGCTTGTGTGGTCTCCCAAAACGTACTCTTGAAGGGCATCATTCGTTAGGTGATGTCCGCACCCAGCCGGGAGAATGCTCTGCCAGCTGGACAGTGCAATTATAGCAGGAAGAAATACATAGAGTCATTCCCCTCGATACATCTGTTAATCACCCGCATGCTCAATGCGCTCTGTCCCCTCTCTCCATCTCTCAGGACTGATCCATCCAGCCCTTAAACAGACAGTGTTTATGAAAGTGGACCTTCATCCGTGTTTGCTCAAGCAACAAAATGTGCCTGTAGGGGGGTCTGCCCAAGGCCCTGCTGTTGGGGAGAGTCTGCCCAAGGTCCCCAGCAGTCCATTCTCCATCCTGGTGCTGTGACCACATTACTGCAAGTGTTAGGACTCAAGGGAAAAAAAAACACTGCACCTCACCCACATAAGTAGGCACCAGTAATACCCAAATCAGAGCAGAGGTTCTAATCTACACGTAAAGGGAGTTCTCTGTCCCTGCCTAACGAGCCTAAACACTGGTCAGCGCCAGGATTTGTGTTAATTAAGAGAAGGCCCTTGTCAATAACCACTGATGTGTTCATTGATTTGCTGACTGACATATTGGTGGTGTCAGGCTAAGGGCAGTCAGAGAGGTGCTGACCTTTGTGGACAGAGGCATTGCAGCTGTGCCCCTCTGACTGGCTACAAGCATCAACAATGCACATCCAGATCTATGGCCTCTGGAGATCGCTTATTCTAATGCCACCATTCTGCACCAGTCACCTGTTACCAGTGCTCCTTCTTTGTTTCAGAAATGCAGCAGCTGAGTCATGTGGATGCAATAGCTGCTAGAATTAGCGAATATGAGCAGGCCCATTAAACATTTGATTCCAGGGAGAGCTGCATACTTTTCTGCAATATACTCTATTATATACTCTATTCTGCTGGGATCTGACATGCAATTTCAGTTCAAGGATCCATTCATTACCTGACTGCTCTTGTATATGCCAGTATTTTTTGTACTGGTGTGTATGGTTGTTAATACATGTGGGCAGCTCACCGGCAAATAACGTCAACACCTTGTGTCATCCTTTTAAAATGTGACAAATTAAACAGCTAGTGGCATGTTATGCAATGGTAGAGCTTGCCACTTGCTGCTCAGCAAACATATAGAGCATATAGAGCGGGTGCTCTTTTCTGGGGCAACTTGCATAGTTCCCATTTCGTTGATTTATAAAGATAGGCATTTGCTGAAATCTTTGAAGTACAAAGGCACAACGTCAGTGCCCCATCTAGGATTAAAAGTGCAACCTCTGTGTTTAAGTGCATTCCTGTTGCCACACAGCTGCCCGTCTAGCTAGTTAGCCCATCACTTATTTTGTTATGTACAAATACACACTAACAAAACAAATACAGTTCCCTTTATAGATTTGCATGATTTGTATTGATTTGTTTCTGTTGTTGTATTGGGGTTGGCTAGATCCTGTGTTTTTATTTACCTGCTGCAATTATTGTAGGCACACATTAGCTGTGGATTCACATGTGAATATTTAATGATGATGTTAGAAAACAGTCCATACCTTCATTTGTAGCACAAACAGCAGCACAAAGCAAACAACCCTGGCATCATCACTCCTAGACTGGCTCATTACCAATGGCTTCTGATGACCTCTCATTGCATGTACACATGTAGACATTACTGACCACAATGACACAATGGGTACCTTTCCCATGCACGTCTCTCCCACTCTCACATCAAAGTTTTTGATATCAGCAGGTGTTGCTTCCCATCTGTTAGCACTGGCAGGGCATTTGGCCCATCGTGAAACATTAATTTCTCAAAAACATTTCTGCCCCATTCATGGTCAAACATTCCCTTCCAGGTGCCGTTATCGGGCATTTCAAAATTGCAATGGTTTATGACAAAGCCTCCGTCTTTTCTCACTGATCGATTGTGACAAAGACAACACCATTTTGCCATTGTAGGAGCTCAGTGGTTTATTTCCAATTTAACCTCTAGAGTTAAGAGGAAATATTACACTGTAAGGGATAACACAAGATTCATGTCTTCTATTTCAGTCTAGCAATTCCTTGGCACTTAAAAGATAGAGAGCGGCAATTTAAAAGAAATGAAACAGAAAACCTCTTCAGGTCATTATCTTACTTGTGTTTTAGTTCAAAGTTATATGGTCAGATTTTCTCAGTGAACATTTTAAAAACGATGGAGAAAATGTTATTCATTATAGCTTTTAATACAGGAAGCAAACATCACCAGAAGGCAGTGGTGGAGTTTTGCTGAATGGCTCGCTTACTCTGTAACCACAAGGCTTCAGAAGTGGTTTAAACCTTGAATTTATGCAACTAGACCACTGAACTCTGTCAGTACTGTAACATGTGGAGATTAGTGCCAAATAGAATTGACTATTCAGTTGAATACTTTGAATGTGTATTTCAAAAGCTGCATTTTTCATCTGAAATTCAAGGTCAAAACCCTTATATTCAAGTTTAAAAGACACTGAAGTTAAAATGAAATTCTGTTTAAACATTTTACTTGCTACTCAGTGCATGTAATTCAAGCATAAATCAGCACTGTTTCAAGGCAGTGTATACTCACTGCAATCAAGAGGAGCCCCTTGGCCTCTGTTTCTGGTAGGAGCTGAATTAAGCACAAACCCTTAATGAAAATACAATGCTAGTATTTGTGTAAATAATATTATTACCAATACTTTCTTCAGAGTTAAAGCTAGTTCAACTACTTTGGTATGGGAGCATTGAATGGCTGACTACCACTACATACATGGTAATTGTTATATAAACCTTATATTGACATTGGGTGGATATACCTATTCCCTTAATCAAAGCTTAAATTTGAATTAAACACAAGCATCAGAATTGATAGAAGTTCATCTCCAGAGATTTAAAGGAAATCGCACATTAACAGCACTGAGCTTTAGTAAGTCTGCATGCTCTCACCATGACTGCTCCACCCAGCTCACCGGCCAGTCCAGGCGACACATGTGCCTCGTGGCGCGGTTGGGCTTGTTGAAGGCCACCAGGACGCTGAAGATGGGGTAGGGGGTCATAAGCAGGAGCGACATGATCCAGATGGCCGTGATGACTCGGTAGGCATGGGAGCGGGTCTGCCACGCCCGGGACTTGAGGGGGTTGCAGATGGCGCTGTACCTCTCGATCGCTATGGCGACCAGGCTGAAGGTCGAGATGCTCACTGAGATTCCTGCGAGGTGCAGAAAAAAGATGCAAAAAAAAAAAAAAAAAAAAAAAAACAAGGGCTGAGTCGGGATAGGTTGGGTGAGAAGGGTGACAGCGAGAGCATTTGATGGTGCTGACTCTGTGCTGGGATCCAGGAGCAGGGCCGGGGCAAATTCTTTAATAATTATTATTTCGCTTCATTTTGCTTCTTCCTTGGCCTTGGGGACTCAAATATGCATTTGAAATGAGACCAAAATTAATCCCATTTCACTTCCATGATTGAGATGCAACCAGCAGGACCATTCATTGAATGTTGCCAGGTGAAGTGAGTTAAATTTACATTTAAATTTACTCATTTGACAGGTACTCCCATCCACAGCAATCCCCAAAATGAGGTATGTAAGTGCACATAAGCACTACATGAACAATTGTGGAGATTCAGGAAGCATCAGACCACAAATGAACAGCTGTGTGAATGCTTCACACTAAAAACAAAGACTACATATAGTGCTATAGTAATCAATAATGTACAAATTATTGCTATATGCCAAAAGTGCCACACAGAAACATGACAGACGACCTATGGTAAGTGCTACAGTGAAATCATTTAGGGGAGCCATGCTGCAGCCTGAGTCTTCAGCAGATGCCAGCGACTCTGTTGTTTGGACCACCGTGGGAGGCTGGTTCCAAAACGTGGGGGCCAGAATAGGGTAGGGGGGTGTAACGCTGCAGGCTCTCATAATGTATTAAGGGTACATTATGCATTAAGCATATATAACATCTTTATGAGCAAGGTGTTAGCATGTTATATAGCATTTACTAGCAAAAGTCCTTTGTGATAGTGGACATGGAGTGACATGCTGCATGTTTTTGCATACATAGTTTCAATTTTTTAAATAATATGCTACCCAGTACTATCAACTATCATAAAGCAGTGCTGTTTTTTGCTTTATAAATTAGCCACAGCATGGTCATGAGGTGGTTATGTATTCTTTATGAAGACCATATGATGTATGATTTAATGCAAAGTTTGACTAAGGGTTCTTTTGGCTGGCTTTTTGTGTGGTGATATGCAGCTGACATGTGCTTTTTGTGTTTGACCAAACAATATTGACGGAGGGTTTCTGACATGATTCCCCTATTCAGCCATAGTTCATAAACCAAAGAAATGACTCCTTGATACTCACTCCTAACCTTAATCCTAACCCTAACCTCCTCCCCATCCTCACCTAACTAAATATCTGCAGCTGAAGGTTCTGGTGTAGAGCGCCTGCACCACAAGGACCCCTGGAGTGATCAACGATTGACCGCCCATTATTCTTCGGGGCGGGGGGTGAAATTATACACTTTTTTTCCTCTTTCTTACCTCCCCATCTATTATGACCTTGAAAGCCCATTCTCTGGCGTCTGGGCTCTGGGTTTTGTTTACGAGCGTGGGGAAGCTCAGAGAATAAGAATGAGGGTTCTTCTCTCCCTCTGGAGGGCTCTAGGGCTCTAGAACAGAGAGTAATCCATATCCATGGGGAAAGTTATAATAGCGGGCCTTTCTTTTCTTATTTCTTTACTTTCCTCATTCCATTCTCTGTCTTCTTCAATCATCATTTCCCCGCAGAAAAAAAACATGCAGAAAGTACGTCTGACATGGAGGTGCCCTGCTGTCTTTCCTTCTGATGGCCCTGGAATTTCACTTGCTTAAGTTAAGTAATCAGAATGTTGTGCACATGCACACAGGCAATCAAAGGCAAATACATTTTGGCGGGGGGTGGGGATTAACACTGTGTAATCAATCTGTAATTAACTAATAATACGATGTATCAAAAGAACACCATCCTTTGTGCTACTGCCATTCCAAACATTACCCCTACACCCAACCTTTTTTACTAATTGCTGTTGTAATTAAGTTGTCTATGTAACAACACACACTTGAAATGCATTGACAAAAATTCCACCACGTATGTTTAAGATTACATTGTCCATTACATGAGACATTACTTTACACTTCCACAGGGGTAAAGACCACATCGAGGAAAACCTGAAGGTTTCAACAGACTATCCAAAACTATCCATTTACTTGCAGTGTTAAGATCACAAGCAACCTCACTGTGCATAAATGAAGCTTTAGATAAAAATAAATCAATGTGATTTTTCAGTCTGAATCATCCTAAGTCTGATTGGCCTCATCTGTCCTCAAGTCAACTAAGAAAGATGACTGCATGAGTACAGTGTTAAATGTTATCTGAGCTAAGAAAAGATCAGATAAATTTTTCACAATGCTTCTTCATTAAAAATGTGTGAAAGTGTTGAACTCATTTGAAATGGAATTCATTATGAACTCTATCGACAAATGAAGGAAATGAGGAAAAAGATGAACATTCAAACATACACAATAATAACTCTATTACAACTTAATCACAACACTGTTCTCTCCTCCATTTGAATATGCTCTATGAAGTTATGAGCTAATAACCTCACTGCTGTGACAGACTATAAACTTGCCATCGGCACCTAGTTCCAGCGGAGGTGATTAGATGGAATCTAATCATAAAATGAGGCTTTGAAGAAAGGAATCAGCTCTGATCAAGGACTAAATTGCACCTTTTGTCATTTGAATCATGCATAGCCCAAAGCACCTGCATAGTGCTTTACAACCCAACCATACGTGTTTTTAATGGTGAGCAAAATTGGTGAGCAGAATATTGAGGCAGTTCATTACAGTGGATTGACACTATTTCAACTGAAATCCTGTGTAGTGTGAAATTCACAATTTTGGCCTCCGCATGCTCCGAAAATCGATACGAGGAGTCAGTGCCACGTTTCCATTTCAGAGCAGCTGGTGATTGACAGCACGTGGTAGCCCTGTCTGTCACAAGGTTGCGGTTGGGTCCTTTGGGAGAAGAGGTGCCAAAAGACTGAGTATCGCAGGGGGGAAGGGGGTTAGGGGCATGAAACAGAGGACAGATGAAAGCCATAATCCCCTTGAGAACCTAGATTTAGAATCTTACCCATACAGAGCCACAACACCCCATCGCCCCCATAATATAGACCTCAAGTTCCATTGCTATAAATAACATTCTGTGAGTGTATACCCTCAGGCTTTCAACAGATACAAACGATGCCATAAAATTAACTAACAGCTGAAAAAAACTGCTTATCTGGTTCCTCAAAGCTGCAGTTTCTGGTGAAATAGATATGAGAAATTGCACACACTGTTGATTTTATCAATGCAGACTTGATAGCATCAGTGAGTGGTAAATTATTTACAATGGCCTGGCACAGATAAACTTGTGGTTGTGGCTGGGCTGCTGTAGATATCTCCCCATATCACTAATGTGTTTAGTAATCTTCTTCAGATCTTATATTTTCCCAGAATGTAATAGGCACAGTTTAATCACCATGATGCTTCAAAATCAAATATCTGCCCAAGATTCTAAATCAAGAACTACATTCGGAATACAGCATTTTACTCGGGGTTGGCTTTGCAAGATTAAATTGAACTGTTCATTAATATAATAGGTCTTACTCTTTGAGTTAAATGGGCCTTTATGGCATGGCACATGGGCTAAAATATCAGTGCAGTGTATCACATAAAATACATTTTGGCACCTTTGAGAATTTTTTCAACCATGGGTAAATAGGAGAAAGAAATAACCACTCAGTGCCAAGTGTGGAGTCCCACAAACAGGGAGAACTTGCAAATTTCACATTTATTTGTGGAAATTTTTCGATCCAGGAACCCTCCAACGAAGGTTATAGACCCCTGCATTACAGCTAATGAATGTGAATCTTGCCAGCTCTTCCACTGCGTGAGAGTTCATTCTTTATGAAATAATGACATTCTGTATCTGACTGCACCAGCCTGCTTCACCCGGAATGCCCTTGACTGATGAGACCTTGTCTGTCCCCTCAAGACCCACGCAGATGACTGTAACAGTTGTGTTACGGCTCAGTAGGGATTGCTGGCTGACCGCAACATTGCCCCGGGTTACATCACACATAGCACGGGGAGACGGAGGCTGAGGCTTCACGAGCCAAATAAAAATGGTGGAGTTATCACACATTATCCGGGACTTATTGATTTTAACTAGCCAACCACGCTGTCCTGCTGTAGAGAGCAAAGTCTTCTGATTTGTTGAGACAAGGAAGTGACAGACATGGCTCCACCCAATAGGGGGTTCATGAGGCCTCTCTCCCCATTCACAAGAGAAAAGATCCTCATGTACCCAGTTCAAAGGCTAATGATGGAGCCCAGTTGATGATTCATGAAACTTTTACAGAGACATCCTATCAAAATGGATGCTGAAACAAGCTTCAGGAATCCAGCTCCAATAATAAAGGCATCCATTTCTCCTCATAAAGTAAGATGGAAAGTAAAATGAAAACATTGTGGAACATTTTGTCCCACCCTGGAAGCATGGCTCCCAAACCTGAATTGCTATGGATGTAATCCCTGATAAAGATTTAACAGCTTTATGAATCCACACTAGCTACAAAACAGATTGCACGCTGATGTAACTGTACTAAGCTACCAAGCCATCATTTGTGGAAAAAAATGGATATGTTGTACTGCCCTTGTGATGTTATCACAGACCTTATGTATCTATGACGATGTGTGATGGATTGATATGTTCGGACGCAGTTTTCTGAGTCCTGTACGTACTGTTACTCCTGCTTTTTATTAGACCCACCTTCATATTCTTACTTTCTAAGTTCCAGATAAAAGTGCTGGCAAAGTATTTAAAGTAAAAACACAATCACTGTAGCTCCTCGGATTTTTGTGTCATGCAAATATATAAATATTTGGCTTTAAAAATACAGGAGACCTGTGTGGTACAGGACAATAAAGCATACGTTAATAATTTGGTGCGATGCATAAAAAGCAGCGGGTATCAGTGAGGACAGGTTCTCAGATTCAGACTTTGAACCTGAGGTCACTGTATAGGTCACCGATTGGTGATGCTGGTGTTTGGTGCTAGGGTGCTCTCAGGTGAAGTCTCACCCATGAAGTAGGCCACGATCTTGCACATGGCGGCCCCGAAGATGAAGTCACCCAGCAGGTTGGGGATGAGGGTGAAGGGCATGCAGAAGATGGCCATCATCAGGTCGCTGACAGCCAGCGACAGCAGGAAGGAGTTGGTGACGGTGCGCATGCGTTTGTTCACTGTCAGCACCACGATGATCAGCAGGTTCCCAAAGACGCTGAGCAGAAAGATGAGGGCGTAGAGCAGGATCCGCACTGAGTCCATCTCTAAGAGAGAGAGAGGGAGAGAGAAAGGGAGGGGGAGGGAGGAGGGGAGAGGAGAGAGAGTGAGAGAGAGACAAGGGGAGGAAGAGGAAGGGGAGAGGATAGAGAGTGAGAGGGAGAGGGAAAAAGGGAGACAGAAACAGGGAGAGAAGCAGAGGAGAGGGAGAGAAGAAGCAGAAGAAGGAGGGGGAGAGACATAGTAAGAGAGGGTGAAGGAAAGAGGGACAGAGGGGAGAGGAGGGAGAGGGGGAGAGAGACAGAGAAAGAGTGAAGACGTGAGAAAGAAAAAGAGAGAAAAAGGGAAGTGGGAGAGAGACACACAAGGACAGTGCATGAGAGAGAAACAAAGGGATGGGGAGTGAGAGAGAGTGGGAGGTGTAAGTATTTATTTATAGTTTTATAGGTTTAACAGTTTACTATAGGTATTATTATTTGGCTTTGGTAATATTGTACACTTGTGTGGTCATGCTTATGAAGCTTGTTTACATTTTATTTTGAATTTGAGACAGATTAACAAACTTTTATTTGATCATGACATAGAGTAGGACCAAAGGAATGGCATATTGCACAGTAAAGTGGAAAGATCAAATCAAATATTAAAACCAAGACATTTTCCTGAGGAGAATATTGTTTCATCAATGTACTGCATTTCGTCAAAATGCAGCAGGTTTGTCATACATTTATTCATACTTTATGGTGTGAATAATTGTGACCCTCATGTTTTGTAAAACAAAACTCACTGTTTATGAATGATATTACTTTGCTCAGCGCAGTGTTACTAAGATTAAAGTATATAAAAAATAAAGTAAGGATAAAAAATATAGGGTACCACAAAATGGAGCAGACATATGGAGAAAAGCAAAATGACACAGAGGCTAAGGGTAGAGTTTGAGCTTTAAAAATGCAACATCTTCTCTTTTGTGTATTAGTTATTTCCTTGTTTTGGCCATAGCAGATGTATAAAAATGACAATCTTTTCTAGAGGTTTACTGTCATTTCTACTTTATGTGCCTCACGGGGCACTGCTGTTATACTCTTGGGCAA
The DNA here is from genome assembly GCA_019176425.1 of Megalops atlanticus. Lineage (NCBI taxonomy): Eukaryota > Metazoa > Chordata > Actinopteri > Elopiformes > Megalopidae > Megalops > Megalops atlanticus. Next base: position 30,561,706 of record CM032886.1, read on the forward strand.
GGTACTTAACCCACAATTGCCTCAGTAAATATTCAGCTGTATAAATGGATAACATGTAAAACTGTAACCTACATTGCTCTGGATAAGAGCATCTGCTAAATGACAATATTGTAATGTAATCCCTTAAATCTTCATGCATCACATCCCTAAATACAACATTATAGTATGCTGATAAGGAATTTCACATAAGTTTCACATAAATGCTGTGTTCTGCTGGAGCCGCTGAGAGTAAATCTTTGCATTCCAGCTCTGTGAGGAACAATACACTTGATGGTGAACTTTGGTCAAAACAGGGCAGAAGGTAGAAGACATGGGCAGCAGCCGGTAGCTGTTGCTCTGAGGAGGGCGGAAGTGGGCACACTTCTGGGTGTTTAGGAAGAGACTCCTGTCATATTGAGATGACCTGCAGATATGCGTCCCCGACTTGTTCTGTGATTCATCCATTTTTCTTTTCTTCAACTTCATGATGTGCACAACAAAATGGCCAGGGCTACCAGTGCCCACCCCACCATTTCGAAGGCCTTCAGGAGCCTAATCAGCCCCCATTAATGACACTTCTGTGAAAGGCATTGTGGGTTCGCCCTCTGTTCTCTTAGGACCAGTACCATAGCTCTCTCCTGCTGTACACAGCTATTCAATAACCAGGTGATTTGCGGGACTGCTGGTGCTAAGCTCTTCTTTCATAACCCAAGAGTGAAGACTATGATCGAGTACCCTAAACCGTCCCACCAGTCAATATGTCAAGCTAACTGATGAGGGTATGTTGCAAACTTCTCTACTTTTGTTGCTTATAACTTGGTGGTTACCTTTGCAGGGAATCATTTATCTTAGAAAAGCAGTGCTCTTCCAATCTCACACTGTCATATTCTTAGGCAGTAACAAATGTGGCTACACAAGTAAAACGGGAGGGTGACATGGCACTATTCATGCAAGAATGAAAACTGGCCAGGAGACAAGCCTCTGAATTGACCCAACATTTGTACTTAAAAAAAAAAAAAAAATCAAGCATTCCATTTTTCAATAGGCTACTGTCATTAACTTTCATGACTCTTGACTTCACCAAACTGTCTTCATAAAACAAAACAGTAACTTTTGCATGTAACTGCAAGCCAAAGTTTAGGACAATTGTTGATGGAATCTAGGTGTGAATCCCCTGAAAAGTGTAGCATATTGATGGCTGTTACTCATGTCTTTCTAATAGGGATGGTAAGATGCAGCGATTCGCATCGGTGCACCGGCATAAAAGTTTACAATGCGATTGCCCCCATTAAAAAAGTGTGCACTGGATACAATTTGGAATGAACTCGGGATGCATCGTTTCTAACATCTTTGCACCAGTAAAATCCAATTTATTTATATATAATTATTAGCAGAGGCCCTATGCCTTTATTATTTAGAAATGTGACCAATAATTTGTGACCAATACTTTTATATTTAGATTGATTGCTCCTGTCTAAACTGTTTCTCAAGCGCGCTCTCTCATCTCCACTGCGATCAGTGGCCAATTCTTGTCAAGTCTCTCAGCCAAGTCTTGCACAAGTTGGAGGCGTGTCCGGGCGAGTCACAGATTATCATGGAGGAGGAAGAGCTACACGTTCCACCGAATTGCTACAAATCAAATGTTTGGCGACACTTCGGATTTTTCAAGAGAGAAGGACAATTTGACAAGACGCGTGCAATTTGCAAAATATGCCGTGAAATAAAATCAAACTACCTGTACCATATTGAATTGCATAGCATCATATTCTTTTGCATTGCATCGTATCATGTTGAATCGCATTGTGTTGAATCAAATTGTGTCGAATCGCACTGCATTGCAGTAGGGGTGAATCGTATCGTATCGCATTAGTAGTTGCTTCATACGTATCTTTAATGTATCGGATTGTTGGCAATACATCGAGATGTGTATCGCATCTTCCTCAGTGATACAGATGCACATCCCTACTTCCTAATAAGAGGGTCCAAAATTCAACAAGGGTCTGGATGAATCTCCATTAGGGATAAGAGCTTGCCAGAGTGCCCCTGAAGAGAGCTTAACCAATTGAAGTGAGGCTTCATTTTCAACACTGCCGCTCACAAAGGTGATAGTAGAGCAAAGAACGACAAACTATTTTGAGCATTCCAAGGGTAGACCCTCATGAGAAATCATTTTTGTCATACTGGGATAAACATCACAAAAAAATTGCCTGCAATTTTGCCGCTCCTTAGACAGGGTACAAGAACAGGTATATTGCAGCACGTTTGCCACAGCAAATGTAGTAAGATTACCGGCATGATAAGTATGAAAAAAACTGACACCAATGACCCTTTCCCAGTAAAGTGAAGCCAGCATCAAATCTGAAAAATGCTGACAGCTGACAATAAAGTTTCTTTGCTTTGGCTGCTCAGTCTTCCTGGTTAGAAACACTAACATGCCTGCTTTAGCTGTTTTCAGGAGAGACCACTGTGGTATCCCTCATGGAGGCATTTGTGGCATTTGTGTTGCCACATATAATATATTCATGTGGCATATAATATATTCACTATAATATTTTCACAATTTTAGCTGTAATGCGATATGTTTCATGCAATAATCAGATACGCGTGAAACTTTTTTTTTACGGTAACAGCTAGGGAGTACATTCCTATCATACCAGAACTTCAGGTGTGTAGGCACTTCTACATACTCTGCTGACTGTTCCTGCCAATTCACAGACTCTTTTATTATTATTTATTTATGTTCCATACACTCGTCATATCTCATATATTCACACAATTTCTATATATGTTGTTTTTAAATTCTTGTTATATGTTGTCATAGCACTGACACAGGGTAGCAACTGTAATTTTGTTGTCCTGAACAATGACGGTAAAGCTGTCTAATCTCATTTTATCTTAGCTAGCAAGGCTATCTGATGCATCAATTTCATGCTTAACTTCTCACACATGTGCAGCCATGGTTTCCTGTAGGCTGTTATTTATGTGTCATTTTTTTATGCTGCAGAATCAGCGGAAGAGAAGGTACCCTGGTACAAAAGATATACCACAGAGCCTTTTCAGAGGTATGTAACTCAATATTACTGAAAACTGGTACATACACTGTGTTGGGGAGCCACACACTGATTTGAAGCCATAGCATTTTTCTATTGAGATTAAAGTCTCTTGATTGGTTCATGTAGCAAAGGGCGAGAGCAGTCACCCAACCCGGCCTTGAACCCGGGTCTACAGGGTACCAAACATGCGACTTTGACCGCAACGCCAAAGAGCCAGGCTCATTGGTATGGCAGTCAAAGCACATACTCAACTGTAGTGACGGCACTCCGTCACAGTTCATGTGAGTTCATGATTGGCAGCACTTGGTAGCTCCACTCAGTTTTCATGATGCCTAACTCTCCCTTTGCTGTTCAACTGTAAATGCAAAGGGTCAGACTTCTCAAATATTTATAATTTACCTTATGTCAAATGCTGTAGGCATGGTTCGAGGGCGATCAGACGGGAGGTCTCTGCCCTTTTCACGCTCTCACTGTCACTGCTTCCCCTGAAAGGTCTTTAACTGCCAACACCCCTGACGGAGTTAACTTCATCACCATTGCCCGGGTGTACCAGCTCTCTCTGTGTGTGAGAGGGCGTAGTTATTTCCCCCTCTTGTTTCCCGACAGCCGCGCACCACAGTGATTATTGATAACATGATGTTTTGCAGACATGGCATTCTCAGTATTGATTTGTGCTGCCCTCAGGAAGCTTAAAGGATGTCCCAGCTTTCCACAGGAAAAGCCTCCTGCCACCCCGCATCAGATAATCTTCCTTTGAAATGCACACGGCAGCAACTTCACTACAGGGAAGGAGAGCCTTGGCAGGTCTGTAACCATTAAGTGCCAGTCAAGCTCCCTCCTCAGCATTAAAAAATTTAATCTGAGATGAATCCATTCGCACATGCCCTAGGCTGATTTGAGAGATGTGTTAAGAAAGATGACAGCATTTGCACAAATGAACAAGACGTGATGATGTCTGAGTAAAACCGCCTTGATCTGCGTTCTTGTTTCAAATGATTCGCTACATTCAATTAAAAAATGGAGTCACAAGGAACAGCAGCATGTGACAACTGTGATGATCCTCTGCCCGCCTGTTTCACACACGGGAGGCGAGACAGCGCTATCACCGGAGATTGATGAACCGCGTTTACGCTTGATGGTCTTGTCACCTCGTGAAAACGCACAAGACAAAACGCAGCTAATTTGCTGTCAAAGTCTATTTACACAAAGTATTTACTGAGCCAGAGACTCCGCTCCTGTGTAATGGTTTCTTTTTCACTCCTTGCCAACAGGCACTGAGTCCAGCAGTCAGTGGGGATGGTGGGTGGACCCTTCAGCTATCCATCATTTGGTCTCTAGTCAATCACACCCAAAGAGCAGAAAATTGGCCCGGGACCAGGAGTCCCACCCGCACAGAATTGAGCACCGATGTAGGAAGTAGAAGCAGAGCTCCACAAAGGGGGGATAAAATTTATGAAAGGATTAACTGGAATGAACTAGGATGTAGCAAGAGCCACATCTTATAAAAATGCTCAGTGCCCAAGGGCCAGTCTTTTTGAGCTCCACAGCTCCCTTGCGGAATTCCACCCCAACTCTAAATCTACGCCATTGTCCTACGGTTAAACTGTGCCCATGTGGTTGAAACATTAAACTCAGGACTGTGTTGCTACCCATAGAAAAACAGATTTGATAAGGTGGTTTGTGTTCATTTATAATTGATACGAGCCAGGTTTATTTCACATCCCTTCAAATACATTTCTTGGTCAATGCTGTTGTCTATGTTCAAAGATCATACATGGGCTCAAATATTATGGTAGGCGGGCCAGTTGGCTTTGAGGCTAAACTCTATGACCCAGGTTTGAAACTGGCCATGTCATTTACTGACAATGACCAAGATTCCACAATGGAAGAATAAACTGGCTACATTCCGCAGGGGGCAGGAATGGGTAGGGCAGCCAGGTTGTCCTCATCTCAATGTCCTCAGGCACCTTGTAGTTCATCAGGTGCCTGTGAGTTGCTCGGATGATGTCAGTAACGTGTATCCTCCAATTGGAGCCCACCTCACTTTGGTGTACTCTGGGTCTTACAGTATATGAAAAACAGCCACTGCCTGTGTGTGCTCATCAGAAGAGGCCATTTGTTTTGCTTCGGCACTCATGTGCACGTGCAGAGATCGTCACAGTAAGACAACTGCCGATTGCAAAAAAAAAACAGGGCTGCAAAAAGGGGAAAAAAGCATACAAAATAGTGTAATAAGTGTATTTTTTCCTTGGCCTTATACACTCCTCAGAATAAGAATTCACAGGGAACTATGTTTTTCATGCAATGGCAGTTTTTGCCATTCTGTTAGCACTTTGTCATATCTTTCAATGGTCCACTTGGCTGCTAAGGCAAATGTGTTGTGTGCGCCTCTCTCACTCACTCTCTCTTTTCTGTGACGGTCCATCACTCTGTTTTCCTCTGGGCTGCAGAGTCAGGGTTCACAGAGCCGGCCTGTAGAGGGATTAAAGGATCTCCGCATGTCCTGCTCAGAGCTCGGTCAGTCATCTGGCCTGAGGTTTAATTGGTCGGCAGGCTCTCTGTGCGCCCACTACCAGCTTCGGGAGTTCTACTGTTGCTGGCAGCGATGGGGCTTGAAGGATTAGAAGCATTAATGCTTTTTTTGGGGTGCACAGCAGAGCTGAACACAGGGGGAGCTCCCTGCTGCCCCAGATGGTAGGGAGGGGAGGGTGGTACCCACTTGTCTCCAACCAAAGCTCTCTGACCCGGCTTATCACAGACTTACATGGATAATGTTAACATGTTTTTTTTTTTTCATTTTACATTGAATCTTTTATTGATCTCAAAGCACTTCATAATAAAGCCTGATTCACCTCGTCTACCATCAGTGGGGCAGGATCCACCTGGGTGATGTACAGCAGCCACTTTGCCACTGAACACACTGCTGCCATGTTATAATGGGATAAACGATTCGGTTCCGTACAGTCCAGGATTAAATCTGTCAGATCTGTGGTTTTCACAGGCCCTAACCACAACCGAGTCCACCCGAGAACCCTGGCCAGGCAAGCAAGGTACTCCCCATTTACACAGAACTACAAATTTGCAGCAGCTGGTCAACAGAATCCTGACCAGCTTCCTCTTTTACCCATTTAGGAAGGCTTGCAATGTTGCATGTCCCCATTAATGAGTTTAATGACAGACACAATGTATCAGCAAGAGGCAGGGAACACAGACAGGTGAAAAATTTCCTCCATCTGGAATTCCGCTTGACATAATGAGAAATGGTACAATAACTACACTCTCCTTCAAGCAAATTACTTTCCGAGCTATGCCGTCTCTAAGGAAACAAATGAGGCAACATTCTTTTTTTAAATTTTGCTATTTACAATGGCTGTTTGTGCAATTCAGACAAGCTGAAAAGTACAGCAACATCGAAGAGGTACCATCTAAACCCCTCAAATAATTTCTGCTGCCTTTTCAGTGTGGACAAAAGGGCACGTTCATTCTCTTGAGAAACAGCTGATAAATTCCTGCTGCCTGAAAGAAAGCTAGCATGGCTCATTTTTAGGCATTCAGTAAATAGAAGGCAAATGAGCAGGCAGTGCATGGATGCCCAATAGAAGTGGGGATGTAATTTGTTTTCAGCCTGTGTAATCTATTTGTTCGCCATTCTAAGGGGAAATCATGCTTAATTTTTTTGCCTGTTACAAAATCGTTAAATGTTTTCAATTATTGTGGCACTTAGCACCCCTCCCCACCATGGACACATGCACACACACCTATGCACACACATACAGTTAAATGGAATCCACTGCGAATGCATAATATGAATACATCTTGTATTAAAAGGTAGGGAGGTGAGTAGAATACTTTGCGGTTCAAAGTTTGGGGGCCATTTGAAATTAGTTTTACTGTCAGCTGCAACTGATTTGTAGTCGTTACTGGTATTTTGTATACAAAAAATGACAATTAGTGTTGACCTAATTTCTTTACAAGCAGTCGATTGAGATTTTCCCTGTAAACAGAGACATTTTGAAAATGTTGAGTAAAAAACCCATAATATCTTAACATAGTCCAGACAGACTAAATCTTTGCTTAATATTGCGCAATACAGCATATTCTTACATTCGCTTTACAGCCATGTATGTGCACGCCATAATCTTGAGTTATTTTGCCTAAGAGGATGGTGAGCAAGAGCTGTAAAGAGTAGCTACTTAGTGTAAAGCTTTAGTTTTACTTCTAGCCATTATCTTCGGTGCATTTGTCTCTATCACAGGTCAAACCAAAACACCTGAGTGCTCTGCAAACCTGTATCAGTCCTGAAGCAGTGTGCTGATCTATCCATGTGCACCAGTCAAAAACCCCCCACACACATGCCCCGCACCCCCTTTTTAGGTAGGTTGATAAATATTTGTCGAAGGTTAAAGCAAACAGATGTGGAAGCACTGGGCATATTTGAACAAAGTGTTATAAACAGAGAACAGCTCCCAATCCCCCGCCACCCCCCAAAGTCTACTCAATTATCATATGTCCACAGAAATGGGTGAGTACACAGATTCCGGGCCACGTTATTTCAGATCCATCCAGCATGTTCCTCACATATTTTTACCATAGTAACCGTGCCAAACAATGATACCTCCTACCTTTCAGAGATGCAGAAAAAGCTCCTCCGTGCCTCTCCTTCTGCAAGGCCGGATTACTGTAACGCCTTGCTGTCTGGCCATCACATCAGCGTTTTGTCTGTTCTGCTATTAATGCAGAATCCTACTGCAAGGATTTGGACTCAAATGACAGCAAGAAGAGAATTGATCACGTGTCACCTGTTCTCCCATTTAAAAATCCCCATTAACACCTCAGTGCTCCTAAAAGTTCTGCTTCTTGCCCACAAAACACTGAGCAGCCTATCTCTGTCATACCTGAGCAAGCTCATTATTCCACATAATCCTGCCAGACACTGGCAGACTCAGGCAGCAGGCTTAGCTCCCCTCTTCGAAAGTTTGAACGATAAAACGGGAACCTGCGGCAAGGCCTCGGGGACTGAAATTAGACAAACAGGGACAGCTGGGACAGCAAGGAGACTCAGCAAGGGACTGATCAGCACAGAGGAGGAGTAGTGCTGACTCTGGGACAGGGGGAGAAGAGAGAGAGGACTGATGGGATGGATGCTTCCTTCAGGGATCATCAGCACATCTGGATCAGACACCAAACTTAAACAGACATTCTAACGCATGCGACTGAAAGAACAGCTGTTTCCAGGCAGGGATATGCTAGAAGACAATACCATTTTGTGAAATCCTTGTGTTCCTATACAAAAAGACCACGGATTTTCTCAGCGCGCATTTTGACTGCTGGTTTGAGCTTAAGGTATAAGGCTGGTAAGCACTTGAGGGCGAGGACGCAATGGCCAGAGAGAGAGAGAGATCTACGTCCTGTGAGCTATTGAGACATCATCATCCCATCATTGTTCCTCTTTCACATCAAGAGGTCACAGTGCAGCAGCAGACCATCATGCTACCATGGTGATTGCCGGGACCCATGTTGGTCGATGTCACCATGTCAGGTGTTCTTGTCTTCCTTCCACACTTGGGGAGCGGTGGGGACAATCCCTAAAAGCCAGGTACACTGTGGCGAGGTGACCAGAGAACAGTCACACGCTCAAACCAGGACAAACCTAACACACATCCAAGGGAACCCAAGAGGAGGGGGGGGGTTATGGGTCAGGTCTTTTGCCAGGCTTTTTTCACAATGTTAAATTTGGGACCTGGGCCCAGATTTTCATCTCAAAAACTTTCATCTCAAGATCACTTCCTTGAGTTGTAGTAAAACACTTTGATAAATTCCACCTGCTGGGTGAAGGAAAAAAAAGAATGTCTGCAAAATGAAACACTGCAGTGGAAACTTTTTTTGCCCTGAGAGAACCGAATGGCAGATCGGCGTCGTAGCCTCTAAATCTGAGTCGACGTGATGGAGGGTCTCCGTTATCTGAGAAGCCGAGCGAAACTCTGCGAGTGGGCTGCCGAGTCCGCCCCCGGGGGTGTGCGCGCTCGCCCCCTCCTCCATTAATCACCGCATAAATAAATAAAAAGGGTGTATGTGGCGGTGTTTGCGCAGGACGTGAGCGGGTTGGAGAAGAACACGTCGGGCTGCAAGGCTGCTGACGGTATTCCCTGATTCACTGGAGAGGCAGGGCTGAGAAAAAGCACTGAGCAACACCGATAATTAAATTCTGTGGGCAGACATGGCTCCACAGACGACAAAACACGACGAGAGGAAATACATGCCTGAAAAACCGATAAATCGCAAAACAATGAGATCAATCAAGAAACACGGTTGTGAATCTCCAAACACACAGCTGCGAAGAATACTGTCACCAGATGCTGTTTTTGTGGGGCCTTTTTTAATGATATAATGACACTGCACTTTGCAGTAACTTATTTCAGTTCATAGTACTGTACATTACCTTGTCTCATTATCACACCTGGCAAATAGATTCATAGTGGGAGATTTGTAGTGTTTTTATTGCATCGCATTAGGATGTCCATCTGCAAGTTTTAATTTGGCTGGGCACACCCCATACCCAGACAAGATTGAGAGCTGGGAGAGGAGTTAGCTGAATTGTAGATTAAACACTGCAAAGTGCTTTCCGTCCCTGAAATGCTTCCAGTGAGAATCTGTCAAGTGAACTGAATGCGCGCAGACTCGCTTGGCACAGTGTTATTCTGCCCCTTCCCCTTGGATGTGCAGATTAAAGTTTCGCTTCAAGGGGCTTTGCCAGTCTCCCTGATTGGGATGCACAAGGCCTTCTCAGAGTCCAGAAATCGAGCATCATCTGAATGCTCACTGCCCTTGGAGCTTCAACTTTATTCTTCATCTTCCTCGTTTCACATTAAAAAAGCACTCCCCTATTACCTCCACAAACTGAAGTGACATCATTTGTCTCTCTTTATGGGCTAGTAGGGAAGTGGCATAGCTGGTATTAGCATGTGTCCTTTTTGCCATTTTGAAAGGTGACCACACTGAGTTATTCATCCAGGTCACGGACACAAACTCTCGTGTTAAAACAGATTTAGGAATGGAATATTTCACCCTCGCTCATCTACACACACTCCAGGCTTTGAGGCAGCTGAACAGCTCCTCCAGGCAGTTCAGTTATGGGCCATTCTCCAGATGGTACTGCTCTTCTTTATATTGCATTACATTACATTATTTGCATTTAGCAGACAGTCTTACCTAGAGCGACTTAGATCAGTTACAGTTTTTTTTTCTTTTTACAGTGTTCTCCATTTATACAGCTGGATATTCACTGAGGCAATTGTGGGTTACCTTCCCCAAAGGTACAGCAGCAGTGCCCTAGTGGCAGCAACCTTTCGGTTATGAGTCCTGCTCCTTAACCACTATGCTACACTGTCACTGCCCTATCCTCCTTCTCTGTGGGATTGGTCCAAGTCAATCTGCAAGGTCTACTCCCACCATAATGAGGGAGCCACAGCAGAAGCTGGGCTTACCTTTTTGCATGGGAGTTGGGCTAGACCTAATGAGGTGTTTGCTTGCACATCCTCATCTAACATAAATCTGGTATGCTGTTTTTTTGTTCTATAGTTTGTTCCTGGAAGCTGAGAAAAAAAAATATCCAGAAAAGCAGAATTTGCCAGAATCTTGTGTTGTGTATAACTGTCAGAATGGTTGTGCTGGTATTGGTCCCTTTGGTGGCTTTGACTTGAAAATTTAAAAAAAGGGTGGAGAGAGAGAGGAAGGGCTATCTTGAGTCTGGTGGCTTGCACTGCACTTGAATGCACACTATATTTAGCCTGGCCTTTGGGTCCAGAGGACAGAATGGACAAGCCAGCACATAAAAAGAGACAGGGAACCAAGCATGTGTTTTTTTCTTCATGTCAAAAACACACTCCAAACACCCGGGATTATGCAAGGGCATGATAATACACTTCACTGTGAAGGCAGGGAACCGAGCAAGCGAGAGACTATCAGCACACAACAAAAGCCATACTAAAACCACAAATTTATAGAGATGGCCACTGCAAACAGTGGAGTGGTGCCCATTCTCTCAGCAGTCATATGTTCCTCTGTGACAATTGCTGGTGAAAGGACACTGTGGCAAAATCAACTGAATCTTGACTCTTAAATAATCTTAATCGGATCCAGTTCAGAAAGCTGTAATATTTAACTTGCCCGTCTGTTTATGTGTACTTCTGCCCAATCTGACCAATATCTGGTAATAGCACTGAATTCTGCAGGAGTTAATATTGCATCTTGGAATTTCGCAGGAAAATATTTGACTGACTGCATTGATGTATCGTATGCATGGACATACATATGTGTGGCTTTTGCTTGTTTCTGATTGCATGTTTCTTTCCACATTTGTGATTTTTCACAGAATGAAAGGGATTCAGAAACTGTTTATCATGGCATTTCTGTTCCGAGTCATTCCTCTGTGATCCCTTTTCAAAGGCCATACATTGACAACAACCATGAGCCATGCTGTTTTCATAGCTGAAAATTTTGGTTTCTGTCACACAGAGGTTCTCCGTATTAGTAAGGCAAACCACACTGCAAACATCCCCAAACATCTGCTTCATAAAAATTATATGTAAAATCAATATCACAAAGCCACTCTGATTAGCCTGCAATCAGTGGCATACTTCTGGGAGGGAGTGGCTTGAGAGTTAAGATGCCTTCACTCCTTCATCATATGCAATGAAGTTTTAATTTGCACTGAGGAAAGTGTACACAACACCAACCCAACAGAGAATAGCCAACATTTACAGCCAATGTGTATTGTAACGTAATGGTGATGGGCTCGGGTGGTCTGAATATAGACTATAATCATTGCGCAAAGAGCAGCTATCTGGCTAGCTTTCACCGTTAAAATGCCAGAGGCCGATATTAACGCCGTAGCACCGTTGCCAGTCTGAAACGTTCTGGAACAAAATTCGCGATGAATTATTTACTGGCTTCCCTGCATCTAGGACTGGATCTAAATCAATTTATCGTTTTATCCAGCACTCGCCAAAGAGGCAGCTAGTGATTGCAAAACGCAAGGGACTCCCAACACACATACACACACAAACATACACACATACGCGCGCTCACACACACACGGATACATTTGAGGTGGATTTTTTGTTTGTTTACGTAGTAAATGCACTATATCTGAAAACTGTTTGATACCTGTGACTCTACACTTGGCAGACATAATGGGATTACTTATTTAGTGTCTCACGAACAGAAATATTCACTTGGTGCGAAGCTTCTACAGTGGTTACCCAACTTCGTAGCCAGTGTAGCCAGACCGTATCGGATAGATAATGTTAATATGTACACACAGAGTTTGTGTTGCCCCATCTAAACATGTAAAGCGGCGTAAACAAAAGAACTAATCCCCGTCTAATGAGTGCGGCTCTATGGTACCCGCCACAGAGAATTCAACAGACTGCTTCCGACAACGCAACAGTATAGGGAACGTGCTCCAAGTGCCGAAGTGCGCGCGATGCGAGGTCTCTGAGGCGGAATTGGGGCAGGACACTAGCAGAGAACCCGCAATGCTGTGCCGAATGCAAACTGAATGGTACAAGTTTAATTCATATGTACTTGAAGTTCTAATCCTTGGCCTGCTTCCTTTCACATCGCTGCTGTTGTTGTCGTCAATGATAGCCTAATAATAATAATAATAATAATAATAATAATAATAATAATAATAATAATAATAATAATGATAGCGTACAGCTGTGTTCTGGCCATTTAAAACACGAATGCTGGAACCTTTATCCATATAAGGAATCCCTCCATCACGACTGTAAATGAACAGGCGTCTCCTATACGAGTAGCTCTTATACGGAGTCCTCTGTTCTTTTTCTGTGTATCTTCCAAACGAACTCTGTTGTGTCAATCGCAATGAATGTATAGGTACACTGAATTGTTTCTACTGGGTAGACTAAACGTGGATCTCCAACAACGTTAAATCAAGTGTACTTGGTGGGGAATGCGAATGAAATGCTCTTTAATATGGAAATACATAGAATATCACCGTGTGTTTTAGCTAGCATTAATAAAAGCTGAGGGAGAACAGTGCGGCATGTACATCACGTGGTCAATCCATTTGAAGCTACAAAAGCCTTTACTGCAAGAAACACATTAAACGAATTGTGAGGTATGGTTGCGATATATTGTTGATCAGCACATTTTTATGACTGTAATCATCTATGGATGTTATTTTAAACTACTGCGCTGTTAGTGTAGTTAAAGAAATGATGGCAAATTTATTTCAGGCATTTCTGTAAAAAGAAGGCTGAAGTGTACAACCTAATTATTTATTTAATATGTCATCGCTAATATTCATCTAAGAGTTTATGTATTCCACCAAGGCAATATGCAAACTGTCATACTTTTCATAACAGTAATGAATGGATTGTTTCGGGGTTCGGGGAAAATTAAGAACTGTGTGATAAAGTGTGCTTATACCAAGCATGTCAAAACAAAATTCTATGCTGCTCGAACGCGTCCTGTTGCTCTGAAACGAAAGCATGACGATCAACTGCTCCTAAAATTGGTTACATTGTACTTCAGATATCTCATGAGTTTAACATGAGCAGTTTCCTATGTGAGAATGTAATCTGCAAGGAATGAAAATGTAGTAAAATATAAAAATTTCACTTAATTTCATTTCGCTACTGTTGGAAAAGTCGGAGATGTTGAATCGTGCGGCGCGCAATGGTAAAGCGCTGCGGTGAGAGAATGTGGCTTTAAAACAAAAACTGCGGTCTTGTAGAGGGTTCGATTTACCGTTCAATACACACACATATACAGTTTAAAACTGATTACAAGATCACGCCTTACCCTTTTGTCGCGCCGGTTGGAGTTTCGGAATGATGGATGCGTTTCCACAGGTGGTGATGTTGATAACTTCCATGGTCGTATTTGCAGTGCTGTTCATTAATGATGAGTTGCTTTGCGCTTTCACACAATCCAGGAACGCAGACGATGTGTTTTCCCATTTTTGTACATCCATTGCGCAAAGATGGTCCTAATTAACTGTTTTTACCCTGCAAATTTCAGATATCGTCCTATCATACATTTGTGCAGAGGGAGAACTGTGAAATGTAAAAAGTTTCTATTTCAACAATGGGATGCCATAATGTTCCGTTGTTGTTCAGTTTGTGTGCTGATTTAAACAAGCACAGCGAAGTCCCTAGAATGCAGTTATGCGATCCTGTCGATATTGCTTTCCGGTTTGATATTTCAAGTGAAATGATTCAGCGATGAGTGGGCTTCCTTAGTGAGATAGCGAGGAGATCCCGCTCTTGACGGTGATTAGAGGAGACTGTGCCGACAGCTCGAAGCTGTTTTGACGAGATGGTCTGGATGACTCGAGGACTTCTAGCGTCCCGTCAGCAGGCGAGAGTGCGCGACTGCTGAACGCACGGCGACAATGGGTAATAAGGGGGCTGTATGTGTGTGTGTGTGTGTGTGTGTGTGTGTGTGTGTGTGTGGGGGCGGTGGAGGGTCCGTTTACGGTCATGGAGAGGGGTAAAGGGGAGGTGGGTAAGGCTCGTTTCAATTATGATCAGAGGAGCTGCGAGTTGGAGGAAAGGGTTACACCGCCGTCTAGTGGTCAGTGGAGTCCACACAGGTGGGGTTAAGGGCACTCGTAGAAGAATTAATTCGCGTGCAAAGTGTTTATGTGCTCTCAGAATTCAGCGAACAGGAAATAGTAAGCTCCAAAAGGACAACAAAAACTCAATCTTGGAACATAAGATGACGATGATGGTGATTTATTATTATTATTGTTGTTGTTGTTGTTGTTGTTAGTAGTAGTAGTATGGATTTCAACCGGATGAAATGAGTATCATGATATAGCATTAAATAACATTGCTTGAAGTCACTTGTTTTTTTAGCACAGTAATATTTACCAAAATAAGTCATAATATAGGTAATGTAACATTTTATAAGTACGTTAAACAATCCTGAAGACGTTACCTGTCTTTTCAGTAGAGATTGGTTATAGGGAATACATGCATGTTTGAAATTAGCCTTCCTTGTCTTGATCGTCTGCAATTTGAACTTGAGAATCTTTTTTCTCCACTTTGAGAGATACTCTTCTATGATTTTTTTTTTTTTCATTTACAGCAGTAATATGCCGAGGATAAAACATCCTTTCCCAAGTCTCGCATGGTTTTACGCAAAATCGTTCTGCGCCGTCTTTTAGCAAGCAGGATGCGAAGATCCGCAAGCAGTTCTCCGCGTTACCCGCTGACGTCCTTGTGGAATCCTTGCAAGAAAACCCGTTTCAGTTTACGCATGTCGTTAAATTCGGATTAATGATATAGATGACAGTTGTTCGAATAAATGGTCCAAGACTTTTTTACAGATTCCGTCCCCCCCTGGCAGTGAGTGGAGAGTTGAAGGAAGAGCACGCGCTGGGGTGAGGTAGCCTCCCTTACCAGCCGTGCTTTAGTCCTGAAAACAAATCTGGCGACAACTGATGTCTACTCTGAGATAATTTATTTACAATCAAGGAGCAGGAACTCAATCAGCGCAGTGGGTGTCCCATTAAACATGGGCCCGTGTGACTGACAGGCCTTAAGAAGAAGACACTAAAAAAGAACTTCCTCCTTTATTTTGCTCTTAATTTCCGCCCTTGATTACTGCCCATACACTTATCCAAGATTAGCATAAAAGCACACTGCTATATTATTTAAACTCTTTAAAAGTATATTTTCGCTGTTATGCTTGTAGCTCCATTGGCAAGACACTGGGCCGGTTTCATTATTCACGCGTGCGAATGTTTGTGCGCGTATAGTTTGAATAGGATCAAAGTACGAACGTTTTGGAATTCATCAGCATGTTCCTACTTGGAATTTGTTCTTACCTACAAACGAATTGTAGGTATTCCAAATTACTCTCATCACATACGAAATTACACATAAGACGTTTTCTTTCCATTCCGAAAAATGTGCAACTATCAAATTTATATGTGAACAAAATGACCTTTTACAATTCAAATATAAATATTCAATATGATTAAATTAAACTACATTTGCAACAAACGAATACATTTTCTAGGTAACGAATCTAATCATTGAGCTCATGCTGTAATTAAGTTAATTACAACTTAACTATATTGTAATTGCGAAACTATACTGTAGGTGACAGAAGTTACGTGCTGAAAAGTATTTGATTCTGCGCCTACAGCACTGAAAACACTGAACACTGCGCTTACTTACAGGTGCATCGATTTCGGGAAATAAACCAAGATTCAAAAGTGAACCCACACTCCCTTATTATTATCTGGATCTAAAAAAACACAGAAAGAAATACGTTAAACGCAGGCTAAGCGTCCAAATGCAGAGGGTGAGGTGCAAATCAGCAAACGTTTCGGTCAAGCGACCTCCATCAGAGCTCTTCTCTGTTATATACAGTAACGTGCTATAACGCTGACTGATGACACTACTGGCAGACGCCACGTAAGGTTTCATAAAACCACATACATTCGCCTGG
Organism: Megalops atlanticus; assembly: GCA_019176425.1. Taxonomy (NCBI): domain Eukaryota; kingdom Metazoa; phylum Chordata; class Actinopteri; order Elopiformes; family Megalopidae; genus Megalops; species Megalops atlanticus. The sequence continues at coordinate 30,578,229 of CM032886.1, forward strand.
TGATGAAGCGCACTAATGGTGCGCTGAAAGGCTGGTGGATGTGTTTGGACACACTTGGCGGCACATTCTTGTACACAGGAGAGAGGGTGAGCAAGACGACGTTGGTCCGCTCCATAATATGACCATGAAACATAGTCTGCGTTCACCACCAGACGAACGGCAACAGGAAGACCCTATGACCGAATCGCCGTATGACAGAGCAGGCCGACGATTCAGATTCGATTAGAGCTGCTGAGCGTCTTTGAGTCAGGGTTTGCATTACATGTAACCGTGTACCCTTTACCCCCGGCTTACATCTATAGCGTCACCTACTACATACTGGCTATGTATCGGATACAAATTTCATTGTCATGATATAACATAAGGGCAACTTTCTAATCTAAAATGGCTTTAGATATTGGAATCCTTTCAGATGTTTACTTATTTCGAGCAGTGATTTACCGATGTTCTGGACATTCCACTGCTCAGCATCGCCTGTACCTGCGACTCAGAAGTCAGAATCCCCTTACGTGGGATTCTTAGGGCGTTAACTTATGCTAATTACAAATGCACGAGAATATAATATAAGAACAGCTGAGATCCACCATCATACGAACAAGGGCAAGAACGAAATTGGGTGTTTCCATACACGAACGTTACTTTTTCGTAAAAAAAAAAAAAGAAAAGGTAATTGCTACGGACATTTTGTTTAATGAGGTCCAATGTGTTTCTGCATGAGACAAAGCACGTCACTTACACAAACTAGTTGTACCCTTAATCCGGATAGTTGATGTGTATCATTACTATTGTCAATATTCCTAAAATGGTATCTAAAACATCAACATTGTATTAATATTCTTTTAGATGCAGGGACATTTTGAAAATACTAATGTAATGTGATTTTAGAGTCTGACTCAGTTTCCAAGACCAGCAAGATCAGTGAGTCAGCGAATGAGAGAAAAAACTTGACTCACTAAACTTTGGGCTCAGCTCATTCAGTGGGAGTATTTCTTAACCATTAGCATTTCATTGGCTCTTTCAATATAACCCCTGAAAACAATTGCCATCAGTGGGTGGCTGGATTCTAGAAAAATGAACCTGTGCTTACGGCTTGCCCATGAGATTCATTGAAACAGAACAACTCATACAAGAGGGATACACTTCATCTGAACATAGGCTTTTATATATGGCATTGGCCTAGGGGTCTTCTGGCTACAAAATAATACAATACAATAAAGAATTTACACTTTAACATGTCAAGCTTACCTTTTCCCCATTGCAGTTATGGATCCTGTAACACTGGCTGTTTATGCTAGACTTGCCACTAGAAAGGAAAAATAATCTGTAAAGGCTGAGAGATTTATGAATCAGTTGTAATGCTGGATTAGTTTAAGGCAGTATGCAATGTTTAAACACTTCAGGATGAACACAGCTAAAACTGCAGAAGAAGAGTGTCTTGAATTGAGAGAGAAAACACAAATCACCACCCAAATCCTACTATATGGCAAATTAATATTCTTTAGAACTTGCTACCTGACCTCTGCTGTACGGTGAACAATTTAATGGAGGTTGTGATCTGAATTCACCTTTATGGAAAGATGATTATGTGGAATAAATATCCAAAGATATGCCAGACAATAGCTAGATTACCAAAATCAAACCAAAAGATTATTACATGGCTATACAATAAGCCACGGTGAGAAAAAATGGCAAAAAAAATTGCAAAAAAGGTGCTGATCTGAGCAGAGGATTTGAGTGCACCCTTACTCCTGTGTTACCTGGTGCAAATCTGTTATCAGCAAAGAGACTGAGCAGAGCAGAGATTATGACACCTGAACTTCGTACCTGGACTCAAGAGTTCAAAAATTCAGTGCAGAGGCCTCCAGAACAGAGCAGGTGCATAATGGGTAATGGTAATAAAAAATGAAGATGGCTTGCTTTTATACAGCACATTTCAAGGATCTCAGAGTGCTTCATGAGAGGTAGGGGGTCACACTGTAACTACTATTAATGTGTAGCGCCCACCTAGGTGAGGCACGGCAGCCATTTCTCACCATAACACTCACCACACATCAGCTGATTGAGATTCTGTACCTAAACTCAGCAGTTACTGTTTCATTAGCTGAAGTCTGTACTATAATTATTCAAACACAGAAGCTCACAAAGCAGTCTTTAGTGTTAATATTCTCAATTAGTTCATTCATTTTACTACACAAAATAAAATACCCCAGTACCCTATAGCTCAAGAGAGTTTGAACAATCTCTGTTGCATTATAGGTCCTTGTTTAAAGCCATCATTCACTGGGATGATACGCCTGCCCAGAACTTGATATGTAGTCTCTGGCCTGGTTTTGTATATAGATACTCTCTGCATTGTGTGTGTGTGTGTGTGTGTGTGTGTGTGTGTGTTTGTTTATGTGTATGAGTTGGACATGGAGAGTGAGAGAAAAAGATATAGAGACGCCATGCAACATGTGATTTTTTTATGCTGGTAACATGTGAAGGTCATTTATGCTAACATAGTGTGACCCTGCATAGTTTTGGAAATGGCCGTGACATCCTCAGAGTAGTCAGGTGCTATGGACCTTACCCAGACTTGATGGACGAGGCCAGTTCACCTGAAAGCAGCTTTTGTGCTTGATAAAAGCACTTTATCTGACTGTCACAGTGGATTTTGAGCTTAACTAGACAGAGCTTCAGAATCCCCACTCAAAAGACTAAATACCAATGTCAGATCCATGTAAGACACAAGACTAAGAGCATTTGAAGAAAGGAAGGATTGATCACAGTGCAGTTTAATCTCTGCAGAATCTTTTCAGTCGAACAGGAATGGGAGCAGTTAAGACACCTTTGTGGATAACAGCATAGCTCAATGGGTTGAAAGAGGAAATGTGTCAGTAGACAGGAAGTTAAGCTTTGAGGGCCCATGGCATAAAAGCTGAAAATGAAACACATTCTCTGGTCTGAAAAGACACTGTGACCCCATTATACTTGCATGAGTATCGCTGCTTGTCACTCAAAGGACATGCAATGGCACTGACTGAATGATAATTGCAATCAGGAAATACAATGTAGAGTATAGCATCTAGAATGTATAAACATTTTCATTTTGAAGAATACCTTACAAGCACAATGCAATGAATTTCATAAAGTTCATACTGAAAACAAGACAAAAAAATATCCGTTAGGCATGAGAAATTGGGACACATAGGAAAAAAATATTTATATTAGAAAATAATAGTTAAAGCATGTTCAATGAGCCATGAATGGAAGAGATAACAAAGATGTCACAGGGCTCTCGCCTTGAGCGAGAATGCTGAGAACACACTTCTGGGAATGTGAATAGCCAAATTACAGGTCCGCGCAGTTAAATGGTTCACCGTAGAATCGCCCTCCAGATAGGTACATTAGGTAAACTGTAAACAGAGTAGTTGTAATGGAGGGTATATTGCTGGGGGGTGTTTGAACAGGCCGTGCTGGCTCACCTGGCAGGAGAGTCCTGAGGTTTCCGTACATCGATCGCTCGTACCCTGGCCCCAGGCCAGCCCTAAATGGACCCCTGTCAGTACACTCACTACCTTTCGGTGTCTCTCCGTGGATTACATAAGAAAGCGCCACCCTGTCTCTCCCTGCTGACAGCAGGCACACAGAGACACGGCGTCGCCTCACTCCTCAATCCTGCATAAGTAGACACTGACCCCAGATCAGCCATCACGCCTAAAAGCCACAGCAGATTCAACATTTCTGTGCCTGCACTTTGGTAGTGAACTGATCTCAATGCTAGAAGGTCGCCTGACCGGGGAGAGTGACTCATAGTTATGTTAGCCTTCCGTTATGTGTCAATATTAGATCTTCCAAAATAAATATCAAAAATACCCCACAAAATGATATCAAATATGTGATGTCAGATTTTTAATGTGACAACACTATATTCTGTACAATTATTGCACCCTGTTTACGTAAAGTGCTTTTTTTTTGACATCTCATATTCATGCTTCATTCGCCTCAGTCAAGTGTCAGATATTGCCGTTTGGCCAATTAGACCAGGTCACAGAGAGTAGCTGTAGGTTTTATGGCACACCTGTTGCTGTTTGCTGAATAGATAACCATAGTTTATCTTACAGCTACTACTTAATATGTACATCTGAAGAACTTCAAATTAAGTTCTTTTTTTAAAAAGTAACCCAAGGAAATTTACTTAATTGGGCAACCCAGAAACATGTCCACTAAAGAAGCGAAATGTGATGGTGCAACAGCAGAGTAAGAGCACTGTTTTTAAAGTGGGTGTAGATGCAAATTCAGGGCCATACAATTGTCCTCCTGTAGGTATTTAAGAGTTTCAAGTAATTTATTAGCTTTATGTAAATAACAATATTGCTGTTATTCTTTATGAATACATCAACCAATATGCATCATGTAGGTTTACAGACCTAATTACAGACCTAATTATGATGAAATAAAAATATCACATTTGTCATAGTCTTGTAAAACCGACTGTTATTTCTGCAGTGTTAAGTTGCAATTAAAGTTAAATTACTTCACATCATAAAAGTGATGTGACGGTGATGCTTCATGAATGTTAAAATTTTCCATCAAGGATTCATTGCTTTTGCACTTTACCATTATAAACAAAGTCATGGGGGAGCCCTAGGGGAGTGTTTTCCTAGGAAGGGGAAGTCACAGGTACCATTTAATCATCACAGCATTCACCTGAGAAAATACCAGGAGCTACCTGAGAACAAAAGGCACAGAAATGTTGTAGGCACATACCAGAAGTTGCTTGAACATTCTGTATGTCAGGAGTTAAGTGTGGAATTATAGGTCATGTCCAAATATTGGAGTTGGAGTTATTGTACCACTACTGGAGACTTGGCAGCATGACAAGGAGAGCCCAACTGCCACACTTTACAAAAGTAGTTCTTTATAGGTTTGCATGAATGACAAGTCTGCTTTTTAAATTAAGAATCACCCATCAACAGCTGAATCTTTTTTTTATTATTTAATTGGATTATCTAATGTATTCGCATCACAGTATCTTTGACCTGTAGGCCCTGACTGTGAAGACCAGGCCTCTCCACCAGAGGACCCCATGTAAGCCTCCTCTACTGAAGGCTCATATAAAATACTAGGGAGAGGAGAAGGGAAAGGGGAAAAAAGGTGAGGGGAAACAAAAAATGAGAAAAGGGTAATGCTTCACCTCCTATTTCAACTGAGTCCTTTTCCTTTGTTTCTCTTAACACTAGGGGATTGAAAGATACTGTGAGATGTCACTCTCTATTTAGCTATTTATTTATTACCAACGGGCGACTGCTTTCTCCTTCAAGAATGTGGGGTCCCCTTTTTTAGAGCTATGGGGAAAAGGGAAGCATCTAGGTACAAAGCCAGTCTTAAGAAACACCATTTGAAGTTCCAACACTTATACTCTCTCTTGAATTTTGATGTTGGTAAAGAAATTGCCGAACTTAAGAAAAATATGTCTACTTGAAAGGTAAAAAAGCCAAGGAGTCGTACTTTGTAGTCGGGTACAGCACATGGAAAAAAATGAGAAATGCACCCAGTATTTTTTTTTAAACATAGTTTCCAGTAGAGGGGTTATCAAGGGTGTTAGAGATGAGGAGAGCACTCTCTCTGAGAAGATAAAGAGGACACTCTGTCTAAGGTGGCTATTATATATATATATATATATATATATATATATATATATATATATAATTCTAATTCTACTCTCCTCTCTACTCCCCTAAGGAAATAGACCAAGAGACATTATCCTTTTCACATCCTTCCTGTAAAATAGCATCAGTGAGGCGGGAGTGTCTTCGGTTGAAAATTTTACTGATGAGGAACTATTCAAAGCCTTAAATAGCATGCCTAAAATCCCCAGGAATAGATGGCTTACCAAAGGAGTTTTATGTTACCTTTTGGGATCTCTTAAGAAAGGATTTGTTAAAGGTTTACAATGAAAGCATTTAATTGGGGGCTCTCCCATACTCACTGGGAGAGGACCGGGTATCCTTGCTATTTAAAAAGCCAGGACATTTTTACAAAATAAAAATCCCAACATCTGAACTGAAAAGAAAGAAATTGGAGGAAGTATTAGCCCCAAATCATTTTAGGTGGATCCCAGTCAGTAAATTAACTGACAAAGAAAGTAAGAGTCTGGGCAAATGTAAATGCCCATAAAGACCTGGCATGGAGAATTGCAAATATAAGCCTTCCAACCATAGCATGGACAAGGATGTACCTCAAACCCAGTGTGTGTCAGGCAAAAGTGCGTAGACGATGAAACAATCAGGCATGTCTTTTGGTCCTGTCAATTTGCCCAGGCAGTCTGGTCGCATTTTACAAACCGGCAGGACAGGTTCCTGGGATCTCTGACAGAACTGGAAAATGTTGTCTTCCATGGGTGGGTGTCAGAATCCAAACCTCCACCAGACATGGAAAGATTGTGGGTGATCCTGAGCTGTATTAAAGGATCCCTATGGAAAGTGAGAAATGTATTGGTTTCACTGCATCTACCTCTGCTGCGTGTCAAGTTGCTCTGAGTGCCATCATGGACTATGCACTAAGGGACAGGAATCAATTCAAAAATGGAAGCTTGAGGACAACAATGAGCTGATGTATACACTCTTACATAGATGATGTTGTGCTGATGTCTTGTTTATCCTAATTTAATGCATACTGCATGATATTGAATGCTTTTTTCCCAATATCACAATTTGAACATGTGTATGCGTTTGTTTGTATCCTTGAATCAATGACGTGACTGAAGATCAGCAAGGAGAATGTAATTTCTGCTTTATGAATTCAATAAAATTTTTCAAAAATTGAAAATTGAATTGGTTCGCCCAGGGCGAGGCACTGCACCGCGTCTGTTCTGTCCCCTGCAAATTCCTCAAATGTGGGAATCTTGCATAATTTCTGGTAGTGGGGGACTGCATTCGCGCTCTCCCCTGATTTTTGTGCTTCAAAAATAGATGGTTAATGCCTAACTGTCACATATGTATGTGTCATATATGTAAAAATGTGTAAGGAGTGGCGTGTGTAGTCAGAGCTGTGAGCTAAGAGCATTTAACATGTTATTTTTGACTGTTGTAGGTACACCGCGTGTGCATTTTACATGGAAGGATAATGTAGCATCAAAGTGAGTATACAGTTAAGAATGATGTGCACTAGTCTGTCTTTTGGCTGGATTTAGAACAAGAGCACTTTCCATTCAAGAACATTATTACACTTACTGATGGTTGTCTTGTATTGCATTTATAGCAATTTCTTCCATGTAACCGATGCATTCCTGAATATAGAAATGTACAGTGTAGAGTTATAGGGAGATCGAAAGGTTTTGATAGGTATGTCGCGATTAAATAAAAAATAAGTGTTTTTTCAATACAAAAGGATGAATGAGGTCTATCCATCAACAGTGTTCTTGTGGTGCTGTACAGCCCACTTGCAGGACATGACAACCATCAGAGTAAAGTGCATGGCGTACAATGACGCCTTTTTGATTGTGGTGTTCAATTCATACTTACCTGACAGCGGAGGTACTATGATCAAAAAGGTGGTGTACCCAAAGTGAGGCCAGTCATTGCATTCTGGCTGTGCTGACCCCTTATTTGTCATATATGTTAAAAAATGTGTGAGGAGCGGAAGTGTGTAGTAGTATTCATTAGTTGCTTTTTTAATATCATTATTATTATTATTATTATTATTATTATTATTATTATTATTATTATTATTCAATTTCAACAGTGTACAAGACGGTGTCACTCACTGCTTAGTTTCAAACGGATGACAGGCACGAACATCCGTTTGGAGAAATCTTCATTGTATACGATAAAGAACAAGACGTCTTATTATTAAGAACGTTATTACACTTGGTGTGATGATTATCTTGGATTAACATTTAGGCTTTGATGACACGGAAGTCATAAACGGCAGTAAATGTATGGTAAAATCCATAAGACGTCATGTTGAAAGTCAAGGGGACACGTATAAGAATGCTACCTGACAAAAAAGCTGCCGCTTACAGCCATACCACCTTGAACACGCCCGATCACGCCCGATCTCGTCCGATCTCGGAAGCTAAGTAGGGTCGGGCCTGGTTAGTACTTGGATGGGAGACCGCCTGGGAATACCAGGTGCTGTAAGCTTTTTTCCCCCGACAGGAGGCGCTATTTGACCACAAACGGAGATTTCAGCTGCCATATTAAATTACATTACTATTATTATTCTCACCTTTCAGCTTCTATTTGTCTTTTGATAGAATCATGTACAGTCAATTAATGTGATCTAAGAAAGGGCAGACGCCCGCATCCGGGCAACATGACTAAATGTTCTTCATCTGGAGGCTCCGAATCTGTCAGACATGGCACCTCAGAAGCTGAGGGAACTCAACCCACCCCACAATTATGTACAGCTTTACTGTGGTGCAAGTTTGTTGGGTTTAACCCTTAAACAGGCTATGTGCACCACAGGATACAACTTCTTTGACAACCTGAAGAGGGCAACAGTGAATGTGCAGACCCAATTGTAACATCATTTATTAAAGTTTGGTCTGTTCTGAACTTTTGAGTCACATGACTTGGTTCTAGTTGGCTGTGATCATCTAGTCAGCCTGGCCAGAAACCGTCATTGCAGCCTGTACTGCAGGAGGTGCTGATGATGTGATAATTAGAGATCATAATGTCATGTACTTTTTAAATAAAATGTTATTATACTCATTTATTATTAATTGTGAATAGTGCCCTGACATGCTCATGTAGAAAATTGTTTTTTTTTTTATTCTATTATTTAACAGACTTTGATTTCTGTGTATCCCACAGGATACGTTGCCAGAACGGGGGTAGAAAAAGGCCCGTTTAGCGGTATTGGGAATGTGCATGTTTTTAGGGCTGAAATGGATCAATGCTTAGCATATTTTAGTGAAATAGTTATAATTATGTATTACCAGTCCTGATAGTGCATTCTAGTACTTTGAAGAATATCACAAATATAAGTATTTTTCCCCAGGGAATCTCCACTAGTACTTTTTACAGTAGATGGAGAGAGGCACTAAGAGTGTTAGTGGAGCCACAAGCAACATCAGCACAAGAACTGTGTGTCGGGAGCTTCATGAAATGGGTTTCCATGGCCGAGCAGCTGCACACAAGCCCAACATCACTATATGCAATGCCAAGCGATGGCTGGAGTGGTGCAAAGCATGCCGCCACTGGACTCTGGAGCAGTGGAATCGAGTTCTCTGGATTGATGAATCACGTTTCACTATCTGGCAGTCTGATGGACGAATCTGGGTTTGGTGGATGCCAGGAGAGTGCTACCTACCAGAATGCACAGTGCCTACTGTAAAGTTTGGTGGAGGAGGGATAATGGTCTGGGGCTGTTTATCAGGGTTTGGGCTAGGCCCCTTAGTTCCCCATGTAATTCTCCCGTGTGTGTGTGTATATATATATATATGTGTGTATATATATATATATATATATATATATATATATATATATATATATATATATATATATATATATATATAATGATGATATAATGTATATAGGCTCCAGGTATTCTGAAATAATATGAGAACAAAGACAAACACAATTTTAGTTCACTTTTTTCATTAAATAAAATGTTATGTTTTGGCAGATCTTATACCTTTTATACCTTAATAGGGCAACGTATCCTGGGAGACACAATTTGTAAAATCAAAAATAAATTCAAAAATTGAGTTTTTCTTTTTGACGTGTGTTATTTAAGGCCAAGTGAACTATAAAAAAAAAAAAAAAAAAACAAGCAAACTAATTTTCATTACATGTTTTGATGTTGTGCCTGTTTAAGGGTTAAGAGCAATCGTAGTGAATGGAAGTCGTTAAATTTATGTTAACTAAATTTGATTTATAGATACAATGAGTTTCTGGACTTTTTTAGCCTACATGTAATCGAATTGCACTCCGTTGATCGGAGTACCTCTTCTCCGTAACTTCTAAGCAAACAGTCTGCTTCCTACAGATTCCCTCCCAACACTCTTCATAACAGCAATCCGCAATAGTTTGGGCTGCTCTTGTCCTTTTGTACTTTGAAAGCTTGTCTTTCCCTTGGTACAGGTACACATTTTACCGTTGCGAATCAAAGAGAGACTCAAGACAGAAAAGCATAATCAACAAAAATAATATAGCCAAGTTATCTGGCTGGAAGCTAACAGTGGCTAGATCTAACTAGCGAGCTATAGAGTCTATGTTGTCACAGTGCTACTGCTTACATTAGCCATCCATTATCAAATTTCAATTCACCCGGCTTTCCAAAACCGTTTTCCTTCTTCCCGACTACAAATTTTGTTTTCCATAATAATGTCTAGCTCGAAGTTTCGGAGATGATGTTCAAACAGAGTGTAAGTTGAGAAGTTAGTAACATTATTGTTACTGTCGTTGATACGCACTCCACGACAACGGGGTATAACGCCAGATCCGACAGAGCACGGATCCCTTCGAGACACCTTGCGCTTGACGGGCCGGTGAGAAAAACACTTCCGTATCCTGGTACGTCACTGAATAATCCTTCATACATGCGTCGTAGCGGGCAACACGGAAACAGTACACGGAAGTAGCAGCGCTACTGTGCGGTCTTCTGCCGCAGAAAACCAGTAATATAGCAAGCACTGTGTGGTTCCAAATAAAAGGATTATATGATTTTTGTGATGAAATGTCATATTGTTCCTTAAAACTGAAATTGAATTGTTGAAAGGTAAGACTGTGAGCCCTGGCAAACAGTTCCTATTAGCTCGCTTAGCTAGACTAGCTAACTAGCTAGTTAGCTGATTATAATTTAAGCATCTGAGGCTGCCTTCTCTCATGATAATCTGCTGTTGACTAGCTAGCCAGCGTATCATTCCAAAATGGCTAAAATCACAGATTTGCTGTCGAACACGTAACATGTTACCGGTTAGCTAAATTAACTAGATCAGATAGTAATATGACGACGCGCTCGACTGATGAGATCTTGTCTTATAGCTACGTTTATGTGTCAGTTAACGCACCTTCCTGTCAGTGTTTATCAAAATAGTTGGATCAAATGTAAGTATTCTTGGCTGTTAAATGCTACATGTATATTTTATGTTGTTTTTTGGCTATTTCTATTCCGAGGCTAAAAAGATAGGACAGCAGAACAGGTTTCCGTTGGGATCCAACAGGAAATCTTCGTTTGTAAACTACAAAACTAATGAAATGTATGTATGTCTGTCTTGCAGGTACACATATGGTCTTTCAGGGATATGATTGGACGAAAGTCTGGGTGAATGTGACAAGTCTGAACAGAGAAAAATGGGCCAGAGAAAGAGGGCAGCGATCAGGGACTCCCTTGCAAATCAAATCATGGATGGAATCACACTCGGACACCAGGACTCTCCCAAGCACAATATATGCATGGTGTCTGATTTCTTTTACCCAAATATGGGGGGTGTTGAAAGCCATATTTACCAGCTGTCGCAGTGTTTGATTGAGAGGGGACATAAGGTGATAATTGTCACCCATGCTTACGGAAACAGAAAAGGGATCCGATACCTCACAAATGCACTCAAGGTGTACTACTTACCCCTGCAGGTGATGTACAACCAATCCACCGCAACCACCTGCTTTCACAGTCTGCCTCTGCTTCGGTGTGTCTTCGTCCGAGAGAGAATCACAGTAGTGCATGCCCACAGTTCCTTTTCGGCTATGGCCCACGACTCCCTGTTCCATGCTAAGACTATGGGGCTGAACACTGTGTTCACAGACCACTCCCTCTTCGGCTTTGCAGACGTGAGCTCGGTGCTGACCAACAAGTTGCTGACTGTGTCACTGTGTGACACCAGCCACATCATCTGCGTGTCCTACACCAGCAAAGAGAACACGGTGCTGAGGGCAGCCCTGGACCCAGAGATAGTGTCTGTTATTCCCAATGCCGTGGATCCCACGGACTTCACTCCAGACCCTTCCCAGAGGGACGACAGCAAGATAACAATTGTGGTCATCAGCCGTCTGGTCTATCGAAAGGGTAGGAGAGATGGATCTCACAGATGGATTGCTGTGTTTCAGCTTCAGGAAACATTTCAGCTTCCACCAAACTATCGTCTGCATCACGCTTATGCAGAAAATGAAAGTTATGAACTTCATTATCGGGTTTTATTAATATTGTTTTTACACATTTATGACCCCACATTTAGGTTTCAAGACTCTCACATTTTTATTTCCTGCTTCATTTTTCTAGGAATTGATTTACTTGGAGGAATAATACCAGAACTCTGCCTCAAATATCCCCAGTTGCATTTTCTAATTGGTGGAGAGGGACCCAAGCGAATTGTATTGGAGGAGGTCAGAGAGAAGTACCAACTCCATGACAGGTAGGGTTCCAGTGGGACACAATATAGTATGCACATGGCCAATTTAGCTGGATCAGTTGAATGGCAGATCATCAAATCTATGTTCATTAGTTGATCCGAAGTGCATTTGTTGCTTGCTAAAATACAATTTTTATACCTGAGACTAAGGACAGTGCTTTATGTTTTGGTCATTCTCTTTTGGCCCACAGGTTCCAGTGAAAGTTGGATAATCGCGGTATATTATTATCTTTGCATTTTAACCACTTGTTTTATAATACTTATTTAAGGCACTAAGGGTGGTTTGCATGAACAAGGGTTATGTCTTAAACCAGTTTAAATCAAGGTTTTAAACGGTTTGTTTAAAAGGTTTTCAAGGTCTGTTATTCCTGTTGCACAAAACCTTAAACCTGGATTAAATCTAATTTGAGTTTAATTCTGAATTTTATCTAGATTTATTTTGCACTTTAAGATGAGATTAAATTTTATCAGGTTGCTGCATAATTTTCAACTTTGATTTAAATCATGATTGAGGATAAATTCAGGTTTAGGTTGTTAGTAACTTGTTACAATGACAGCATACCTTTGATTGGTAGAGCAGCAGAAGAAAATTCCTCACAGGAAAATCAGGGGTAGACTCAAACCACTTGAGTTCTGTGAAAATTTCTTCAACGCGCCTGCATTACTTAAGATTCAGTCACCATACTTAATGGAAAAATTGAAGCTAAGATCAAACATGCACGTGAGAGGAACTTTGGTGTTCCACAGCTACTTGCAGCCCTGAGATGGTGGATGGTGATGTCTTTGAGGTGTGCAAGTCAACTGTGAGCATGATCATCTTCAGGAAACCTGTAAGATGGAAAAGATAGCATGCACATCCTGACAAATTCAAATTCAAATTCAAGTTTCACTAGCATAAGTGACTGGGGGATGTGTAGCCAGCTTTGATTGTTTTTTTCTATTATTGTTGTTCTGTTAAGCTAGTTGTTCAGTCTTAAGGTGCGTTTTAACTGAACGCGACGCGAAATTTTGGTGCGTCGTGAATGCATGAAAAGTCAACGGCAGGAGGCGAATGGGCGGAGTTAATCGCGGCGAAACTGCGAGCGACGCGAAATGGGCGTAATGAGCGTTCGCTTGAGTTAAAAAATGTTCAACTCAAGCGAAAAGCAAGCAAACCCGTGCGAGGAAAGCGAAGCGAAATTTTGCGTCGCGTTCGGTTAAAACGCAGCTTTAGAGCTTATTTTAAAATCTGATGATAGGCAATCTTGTAGAACAGATTAAAGGCCTAGTCTTAGATTTGTTAAGCGGAGTTTAACAAATCAGTGGGCAACACAATGAAGTTCTGTTTAAAATATAGCTTGGATCAACAAATCTAGTACTAAGTATTTAGCTTTATCAGGGCCATGTACTTGGTGTAACTGTTTATCTGTATCTGTTTATACTGTGTAAGTATGACATGTGCCTCTGTATATTTCAATCCACTTTTTACATTGCAGGGTACGTCTTCTAGGAGCCCTGGAGCACAAAGATGTGAGAAATGTCTTGATTCAGGGTCACATTTTCCTCAACACATCTCTGACAGAGGCCTTCTGCATGGCCATCGTAGAGGGAGCCAGCTGTGGGCTACAGGTAATTAAGCTGTTTTCTTCTCCTTCCATCCAATTTTCTAGGTGTAACAGCTTTTCAGATATACTTACAAAACAGATCGTTATCAGGTTGCGTTGCATGTGGTCTTTGCATGAATACCCACAATTTTTTTAGATAGTCAAAATTTTCTAAAATTGTAAATAACACGGACAGAAAGAAACATTCTGTGATGTGTAGACTAGGAAAAACTAAACTGTTCATCTTTGAAAAATAAAGGTGGTCCAATTAGAACTCATAAAGCTGCATGCGTATCAGATAAACCTTCAACTGACAGCATTGTTTTCCTGTTTTTCCCCACGGAGTATATACCATATACCACCTTTTATACAAGCCATTTGTAGCCAAAGGTGATTCGAGGAAAAGATAAAAGAAATACAAACATGAAATAGTAAATACAATTCCCAATTTTTTTACCTTGTGATAGAGAAGGTAAGGATTGGAGTTGGGAAATCTGATCAAAGATATGCACTTCACCCTGGAGCCTAGAGGGAGGGGGGGGCATGTTTCCTGCATGTAGGTAACTGCCAGATATAGATGAGTGGTGACCAGTTCAGTGGTGCTAAACTGTCCACTGGAGACCCTTCCCCATTTGTCTTCAGAACAGATCTGCGTAATTCATTCTTGACTTGATGTTTGACATTATGCAGTGTAGTGCTCCCCAACAAGAAAGCAATTAAATGCTGAGGCAGTAAAGGAAATGAAGTAATCATTCATGTGTCCGGTTAAACATTTTTAGAGGGCAGTAGGAGATGTAAGAGATGACCTGTTCCAGTGGAAGTGAAAGAGTCTAGCAGAGAGCCACATGCTAATTACTTCTGCTTTCACACCAATGCATGTCTCCTACATATCCTTCTACATGATATTTGCCTATATGGGCAGGCTAAATAATATGTACCGTATCAAAAGCCTTGTGCCACAAGTATATTTTGCCTTGTCAGGGTGGCTGTAATGTAAAAGCACCTTAGGAACAGGCAAGTGGTACAAACTTCCACACCGAACATGAGAATAGGAACAGTGGTGCCGGTGTAAACTATTTACGCACCTTCCACATTTCATGCATTCTATTACAAACCCCTGAATATAAACCTCAAGGCATCTTGACGGTATAACCAGACATGATATGGTGGTGATATTCAGCTCTGAAATGTACCTCAGTGGATGACATTCATAACATGAAATATGAAGGATATGTAGACCGGGTACAGTGTATAAAAAAAAAAAGTGCTTTTGGTAATTGCAGTCAAAGGTCAATAGTTTGTGTTTGTGTGTGTGTGTGTGTGTGTGTGTGTGTGTGTGTGTGTGTGTGCTTGACCTATGCAGGTGGTGAGCACCAGGGTGGGGGGAATCCCGGAGGTCCTGCCTAAGGAGCTGATCACCCTGTGTGAGCCCACGGTCAGCTCCTTGTGTGAAGGGCTGGAGATGGTGATTGCCAGGCAGCGTGCCGGAACAGTGCCACCCCCTGCCACTATCCACAGCAGAGTCCGCACCCTCTACACCTGGAGGAACGTGGCCGAGAGGACAGAGAAGGTGAGGGAAATGTTCATTTCTGCCTCTCTACTTTCCTTCTCTCCCTCTCTGGATGGCTCTCAGTATCGAGATTCGGACCACTACGATTATGGGATTAATTTCACTACATCTGTGGAGGTATGCAGTTCCGTAACTTGTACACACCAGTGTCGAAAAGTGGATATTAGTATGAGCAAAACAATATCACCTGCAGGTGTGCAACCATACATTAAACTGGAGAAAAACTCAGTTAAAGTGACTGACTTGTATAGAAAAGGTAATCCACAAGCATATTACATTACGTTATTGGCATTTAGCAGACACACTTACCCAGAGCGACTTACATCAATTACAGGTTTTACAATGTGTCCATTTATACAGCTGGATATTTACTGAGGGAATTGTGGGTTAAGTACCTTGCCCAAGAGTACAGCCGCAGTGCCCCAGGGTGGAATTGAACTGGCAACCTTTCGGTTACGAATCCTGCTCCTTAACCGCTATGCAACACTGCCACAAAACAGCACGTGCCTCAATCAGCACAAATACGGCATGTTTTTTATTTCGGGCTCTTGAAATAGATGAGGGGCCATATGTATCAATCTTTGTGTACAACTTGCCGTAAAACCATGCGTACGCACAATCTCACGATTTGTGTACGGAGGTTTTTCCAGTTAGCAAACACTATGTACACCTGATTGTCTTCATAAATCTGAGCATAAATCAAATTAGCATGAGATCATGTGCACATGAACGCGCTTAACGTCCACTCCCACAATTGTTCTCATATGGACCGAGACACTCCTTTAATTTGTCGAATTAGCATATTAAAGATCCCAGGTAAATCTGAGTGAAATGCAGAGATTGATGTTGAGGATCAATGGCAGGACGTAAGAAAAGAAATTCTTCGGACACAGAGATAGAAGTGATGGTTGATGAGGTGGAGAGGAGAAAAAATGTTGTTTTTGGAGGCCAGAGTAGCGGCATTTCAAATCGACGGAAAAATGCAGAGTGGCTCAAAGTGGTGACTGCTGTGAATGCAGTTTCACCAGAGGTGCGTACGGTGGAGAAGAAAAAGAAGTGGTCGGTTTTTAAACCTGAGTGCCCTCGCACCATTTAGGGAATCGGAGCACTCGGAACATAGGTCTACAAGATGCAAAACAATAGAATTTATGAACGATTCTAACCACTGAGAGATGACTGCTAAAATCAACAAAATAATAGGCAACAGTGTCAGGGTCATTAAGTAAAAAAACAAAGATAATCAGATCGTTTTGTCTGTCTTTCTGCTCATGCCATGCAGCTCTCTCGCTCTCTCTCTTTCCCTCTCTCTCGTTGACCGAGTTGTGTTGTTTCCAACGAGTATTCCAACGTTTCCAATATTTTTGCTGTTTGTGCTATTTTTCTATACGGTACATAAAACTTAAACTAACTGAAACTTAAACCCCCTCTTGCCCCCTCGTGGCGCCGGGTGCGGAAACACTGGTCCTGTGTGCGCTTATTCGTTTTTAGGCCTGTCTTTTAATACTGGCTTCACTGCTGTGAAATAAATGTATAATTTTATTTTGAAACAGTAGTCTTGTGTTGTTGTTATTTAGCCTTTCAGAGGCTATCAATGAATTGCAGTAAACCTATCACCAGACCAATTTTAGGTGGTGACCTGGCAATCTGCCCCAAATATTCCTATTTCATATAATGGTCATGACGCACAAACACGTGGAAAAGGTAAGGTAGGGAATTGTTCGCATCTAGTCAAAACGCCACTATATTGCCACCTGCAGGATGAAAAAAAATGCAGAAATAGGCAATAGCAGGATGATAATCTACTGTTTTACTGTATAAAAAGATTTGCCCCCTCGCCATGTTTAACTGCCCCCTCAGTCACTTCATCCTGGCGCTGGGACCTGGCGCAATAACATTTATCAATGATTGACACAAGACCTGTTTACTTCATCACCGTTAGTTCCTCTTGGTGTCACCAATCTGCAAATTACAGATTTTATGCGTACACCACCTTGAGACCATGCGCAGAGGTACGCATGTTTTCCCAGGAACTTTCTTTTCATAAATACCGTTTTATGTGTAGAAAAGTGCTCAGCATGATTTTAGTGCATACGCACCGTTGATACATGTGGCCCGAGGTGTTGCTTTAATGTTGCCCTTTGTCTGGGGTGTTTGCAGATATTTGTAACAACCACTACACCACCTGATTTCACTAATTAGAGCCCTTCTTTGGTTGAAGACGTAAGCTAATTATATAAATCAGGTGCAGGTGGCCCTCAAGGCCAAGAGTTTGACACCCATTCCCAAGTTTGAAGCGAGACAGTTTGGGCAGTTTTTGAGAATCGGAAACAGGACATTTTCAGATTTTCATAATTAAACTTCTAAAAAGGAGAATGTTGATGTAGATTTACTTTTTTGGATTTTATTTGAAAGATTACTTTAAGGTGTGAATAAAGGTGACCTTCATATTTTCAGCACTTGATGAATTATTTATGAACAACATAGCTTCTCAGTATGCAACACTGTTAAGGTTAAAGTGTAACATTAAAAAATAAGAAGAAAAATTATCGTATGTACATTTTTCCTGGTCTGTCATTGTTTATTCCTATATAATAAAAGGTATGAATATAAACTGAGGGAACTGTATATATGTGTGTATGTATACAAATGCGTTGTTTGTGGCTTTTGCAGTCATGATCTTTTTGCTTTGGTGTGGCAGGTCTATGACAGAGTGGCCAAGGAGACGGTCCAGCCGCTTCACAGACGTCTCCACAGACTGCAGGCGCACTGCGGCCCTGTTGCGGGGTGTATCTTTGCCTTCATTGCAGTTCTGGACTTCCTGTTCCTCCTCCTGCTGCAGTGGCTCGTTCCAGATTCAGTCATCGACCTGGCTGTGGACGCCTCTGGCCCACACGCTCTGTGGAAGAGGAGTGGCAACAGAAAGCACTCGGTGTGAACTGTCATAACGGCACAGGGCTGAGTTAGCGTGCTGCCCTGAGTATTCAGGTTCACCCCTTCTTGGTTACCTTTAAAAATTTATCATGCATACATATGCCAATGTCTGAGGAATATGTCCTTGTAAAATAAGTACAATAGGGTATGATGTGCTCAGGTGGGCATTGTACTGCATTATATGTCAGATCTGATTTCTGTTCCCAGTTTAAGGGCTAAATGTATTGCAGTCCGTTCCAGTTTCCTGGGCTGATAATCACCGCCAGTCTGTTTTAAAACCAGCTTTGATGTGTGGATATGTTGAATCTACTTACTTTTGAGTGGTTTTTCTCATGACTTTTTTTTTTACCAAAATGAAGAAATAACAAAGAAAGGAGAAACTTGTTTGCTGCTAAATTCAAGTACAAGTACTTCACACTTCATGTACATAAAATGAATAAATGCATTAGATCAATGTGTCAGTTGACTGGCAACACACCATGTCAGCTGATAAAGAGACAAATTTTGCTTCCTGCAAAGCTAGCATTTATAACAGTGTGAAAGGGAAAGTGTTTGATTGGATAACCCAAGCATTCAAAATATGTAAATACACGAGTAGAATATGCCTTGCATTTACCAAACATGTTCAGTATGTCCTTCTGAGCAGATTAAACTCTAGGGATCATTTCAAAGTACCTTTTCCATAAAACTTAAAATTGATTTCACACTGGGTTACATACACATTTTAATGATGTCCTTAAAGGGCTTTGAGCACATTATTAATATCCCCAGCTGAAATATGCTCTCTTATCCGGGAATAAAATATATATTAACTACATTTCCATGTTTTGTTTTCCATTTGTGATTTACATAGCTTTATTCATTGCATTTGCCTTGAGTTATATAACTCCACACATGGGGTGATTCACATTCCGGTATACCATTGGTTGAAAAAGACAACTGAGAAAGGGAACACCAAACTGGAAAAATGCAGACACAGTGGTGTGTTGTGTTTTGTACTGTCTGTTTATGACTATTTAAGACTATGCATATGGTTGATTACTGTCACAGGCTAGTACTTTGGGAAGAAGATTCTCCAAATAAGTAATTGCACGTCAACATGCAAAGTCCCACAAAACGCAAACTGTGTGAATGGTTGTATGTTTAGTAATGTCTTTTGGTACCCTTATTTTTTTCAGTTCTTTTGGTTAAGGTTAATTAAGTGAAATTGTGTGTTTGCATCTATATGAATTCTTTTCCTGTTTTTTTTGTTATTTATTATTACCATTCTCAGTTCAGAGGTTTGCTCCATTTCCTCTACTCGAGCAGCAGTGTGGCATAGTGGTAAGGGGCAGGGCTTATAACTGTAAGGTCAGTGGTTTGATTCCCTGCTGGGGCATCGCTGTTGTACCCTTGGGCGAGGTACTGAACCCACACTTGCCTCAGTAAATATCCAGCTTTATGAAGGGATTATTTGTAAGTCGCTCTGCATAAGAGCCTCTGCTAAATGACAGTAATATAATGTGATGTGAGAGAGGCCTGAGGCTTATTAGGGGCTGATCCAGAGCTCTTTATAGGGGAGTGACAGAAGTCTGGAAGTAAGTGCTGTAATAACCTGTAATAACCGTGCTGTAATAACGGCCAAATTAGCAGCATAGCCATTTTCCACTTTAGTACATGTTTGTTCTGTATTTTTGTTTGTCAGTTTTGCTCAGTGTGGGTCCTAGTGTAATGTCCATTGTATATATCTGCTCCTGCACTCAGAATTGACATCGCTCTGTAAATAAAATCGCCATTCCTCTGCTACACTGGTCCCCATCCCTGTTTGTTGTGCCTCTGGCCGCTGAAGGCAGTCTACAAATTATACTTTAAGACATATAGTCTGTTGTGTTGCTTTGACATGGCAATGTGGTTACATATGAAGCTATTCACACATGAGCATGTCTGGTTGCTGCATCGTGACTCAGACCTTGTGCACTTATGACTACCTGTACTGTGGTTTACATTGTAAAAACGTGTACTGTGTGGAATTGCCTGGATTTAGGTATCCGGTTACAACTGTGGCAATTCACAAAAAGCATGTTATTGTACCAAAGAGCTCTCTGTGCAGGGGAATGACACCTGCATGAAGACTGCACAGGAAGTGATTTATACTGTGTGTTCATGAAGACCAAGAATATGTATCATTGTGAGGTCAGACATGCACTGTCTGAGAATTCCACCTCCTCCCCTCTCCACCTTTTGCTCTTTTCCTACCTGCAGGTCTCTGTCACCTGCAGGGTTCAGGGGTCTTCTCCTTGGCTTTGTCCCCGAACCCTAGCTGTATCTAGGGTTCTGCTGTATCCCGGGTGGGGCTGGGGTGGCATCTCAGCTCTCAGCATCATTCAACAGCCATGCTAATGTGTTTGCCTCCCTGGAGAACTGGACACCAAGCCAGGCCAAAGATCCCAGCAAAGATCCGGCTTCCCACTCATTTAATACTGTACACTAATAAATATCCTTAAATTCAGGTGTTCACATCGAGAGGGCTGGTTGTACCGACTTCCATGTACCAGTAGATGTCAGTGTGGTGTGGAAGATTCGAGTGGCTCAACACAATGTATCTGCTTTGAAACAATTGATTCAAATGGTTCATTCTGTTGAAAAGGTTTGTTCTACCCATCACTACTCTCAGTCACTCTGGATAAAAGAGCCAATTTAGTGTAACATCAAATATCAAAAGGTAAAAAGCTATGTGAGCTATAAGATATATGCAAACTTCAGTGTTGTCATAATATATGCAGCCATCCACATGGAAGTTAGAAAAGTGAAGAGGCCACTGTTTGTGTACACCTCTGATTTTGTCTTTTTTTGCTGCCAACTTTGAATTATAGTTTATACTGGTTAAGATGGAATCAGTGAAATTCCGTGTAATTAGCATGCTAATATAGTTATACCACATTTGCAGAGATTCCCCTATGTATCTAAAAATTAGGCTACCTACAGAGATTTTCCCAACTGTCTATAGTCAGAAATTTGTCACGGTTGCTGCTTAGATGCCATATTTCTTTCTTCATTTTAAATATCTTAATAACTTATTGCTGTGTAAGATTCCTTTTTCTATTACACATGTCACCAGTGCATACCAGCACTGTGTGACCTAGACAAACAGGCTCTCTCTTATTCTGTAGTCATATTCCAACATGTACCTTTTACATTAATAATGAGATGATCAGGGACTGGTGTTCATAGGCCTTCGGTGGAGTGCTGGGCTTGCTGAAGTCAGAATTGGGTGTGGCAGGTTACTGACATACCTTGGTTAGCAAGTGAACAAGCCTGATACAAGCCTGTAACCCTGTTTTCCAGATTATGTAATGTCTTACTAGTGTGCAGATACACTGAATGTCCCTCTTATTAAAACCCAATGTCTGATTAGTGGAATATAGGGTGTCAATAAATGAAAAGGGCAACAGTGTTGGACTAGTAGCAGTCATTTCCAGCAGTCTCCCTCTGGGTCCTCATACAGAAGAAATGCCAAATTAGCAATAGTTTAACACATAATATGTGCACGGCTTTGTTCAGACACTTTATTTTTGCTCATATACATTTTAACTGCATGAATATGATATGATAGTAGGGAAGTCAGTCACTTTTTTTGAAATTTCAAACGCAAATTTGAAATGGTGAATTAATGGAAAAAACATTTCTGTGGAAGTCAAACATGATCTTACTTCTGCTGAAGAATTGTGTCATTTTTTTCAGTCAACCAATTTTTCAAACAGAGAAATATGAGTTGCCATCAAGATATAATACCTATAGCTCATATTCATACCTGTGGTCAGAGTGTGTTTCTCCTGCCACAAGGTGACTCTGTCTGTGGTGATACTGTGCTCTAATTTAATACTACATTGCGTTAGTGATATCATGCACTGAGAATGCATCTAGAATACCTAGTACTAAGATCTTAAAATGTTTGGACAGTTTGATTTGTCCAATTTTTATTTGAACAAATACAGTGAGCAATATTACAATGAACATAATCAAACTGGAAACACATTTTATTAAAACCTGAGTGATAATATAGTCTAATGTTCATGCCTGAGGTATAGATTTTATTGCTGCAATTTAGTTGCTTTAATGCAACAAAAATGTTGACAAATCTTGCAAAGGGGTTTAAAGTTAATAATTTTACTCACTATGTGGTTATATTTTTTCTGGTTTGAGGTGTGTCCAAATGAAAACATCATGATGTTCCATTCTGCAATATCACAATAAACATTTTGATGTCCTCCGGGTCTTGTTTTGGCCAGTTGAGTATTGGAGAGTGGAAAGTTTGCTGAGACATACTAGTCCTGGCATTTACTTTATGCACACATTTGTTGACAGGTGCCTTGAGAAGAGACATCTCATTTTCAAGAGCATCCTGTAAATACAAGTATACCAAGAGGTAGTGTAAATGCAACGACGCCCCCCATCAAAATTAATCAGAGCTAAGCAAAGACATGTTTATAGTATTCATGAACACCTTTCAGAACCCTGAGAAAATCATTGTGAAATTTCGATAAAAGATAAGCAGTTTTGAAAGAATAAGTAAAAAGAGGAACAGATGTTTTGAAACCAGGGCGAGTAATTTTTCTGTATTTTAGAAGGTGAATCAGGACCTGGGACTGGTAGTTGTGGTGAAGTTGCTATTTCCCCATATGTTTGTGCAAGAAACACATTCTCCAGCCACCAACCAAGTTTAGCAGTCGGTCAAAATGAAATTTCAAGAAGCACTTCTCAGAATCAAGCTCTTTCATTTCAACCAGCGTTAAAAAATTACAGTATGTGTGATCTGGCCAAATGCAAGAAGGGAACTCCCCAGACATTGTAACAAGTGTTCAGGACTCTTAGCAATGTAGCTACTGTTCAGTACACCGTAAAGAAAAGTTTCACTGTTTTGTCCTCATGCATTTTACTAAATTTGTCCTAATGTGAACCATATAATTTAGCACTAACTTGTATTTTATTCAATGATTCCATTTTAAACTGAGAAAAAGTTTGAGGTACCGTAAAATCAGATAGAGGCTCACTTACATTATACTTATACTATAGCACATGCTCAAATATAGACATTCCGTAACAAATCTTTATCTTTGCCATTAAATATACAAAAAACAGCACCTGAAAATTGTAAACTATGAATAATTGATTTGTACACAATACTTAACTGTTTATCTCAGCATCATATAAGCTATTAATACATGGATCGCCATTTATTAATCATCTAATTGATGTTTTTAAAAATGGCAAAACACCCTAAAAACACCTGTATGTCCATAAGATCAAACATAAAAATATAATACTGCCCCTGGAAAGTGACTGTGGCCAGTCCTGACCCTACGGTGATGACATCAAGGAGGTTAGGCGTCTTGAAGATGAAAGCATTTGAGTAAGTGCAGGAGTGCCAATGCAGGTTCAGAAATTCTCCTTATTGAAGATGAAGTCAACCCCAGACAGGGAGTGGGCGAGGCATTGTTTCTCTAAGGCTTTTGCCAAAGGAGTGGGGCCACACAGGAACACCCCAACTTTGGACCTGTGACACATGGGAATACACAGTTGAAGGAGAGAAAGATATAAAACATAAGATTAAGCCACAAACATTATTTTGTGGGAAATCATAAGACAGGGATGAATAAATTGACCTCAACAGAACTAGTACATTCTTTGTAATATATGGTGTGTGTTAATAGACATCTGCACAAAATATACTAGCCCAGTCTTAGATGAGTTTAACAGAGAGCATTGAATTTGATCTCCGGTTTCACACACTGAATGACTTCCCCTCATACTCCACACTCCCCGCCAATAGAGGAGTGGTAGGGGAATTCCTCTGGAAGCAACGCACAAAATGCACGAGGCATAGTGCACAAGGCAGAGTTCATGCATCTGTGTGGGAGGCAGGGCAGGGCAGACGTGCTTCATGCAGTTCTGCAAGCACACTATGAAACCGCACTTTTACAAAATTGGGAAGTTTAAATTTTCTGTTATTTGTTCTTAAATTCACCCCTTTGTACTTTAATCATAGTTGAAATTGGGTGCAGAAAACTTTGTTTGTGTTTACCCAGAATGCTTTGCTCCAATGGTGTTGAACTCAGTGTCCCAGTTGGGTTTCCCATATCGGGTCTTCTGTTTCAGTCCGGTGATTGGGTCGTTCTCTGCCTCATGGTGAACTGTGAAGTGGGCCGCCTTCACAAGGGATACAAATGGTCATAAGCAAAGCAACAATCATGAGCAGAAAGAAAAATGAAGTCTACATTGTGTATGACAAAACGCTTTACCATACAGGGTCCTCGGATAAATCTGACAAGTCTTATGATGAATGAAGCTATCCCACTAAGGGATATGCAGATCTGGATTCAATCAGACTACATTGAAGTATATCCTACTCATACTCAAGGCTGGATTATGGACCGGGGTAGTGGGGCCAGTGTCCCAGGGCCTCGGACTGCCAGGGGGCCTCCAAGCCTCAGGCCACGCGTGGTGCGTGGCCCGAGACTTTCAAAGGAAGCTGAACGCCAGGGCCCTCAGTGCGCACAGTGCAAGCTGACCGCTAGGCCCCTGGGTGCTTATAGCGTGAGCTAACCACTAGGGCCCCCCAGACCCCTCAGCTTTTACAATGTCAGGGCCTCTGGGCCCCTTGGTGTTTAAAACGTAAGCTGACCACTAGGGCCCCTGGGCCCCTCAAAGTTTACAGTGTGAAGGCCTCCAGGCCCATTGGTGTTTAAAGAGTGAGCTGACCACTAGGTCCCCTGGGCCCATCAGCACCTACAGTGTGAGGGTCCCTGGGCCCCTCCGCGCTTAAAGCATGAGCTGACCACTAGGGCCCCCGGGCCTTATTTAAAATTAAGGACAAAAAAACATGTATTAGGTTTGAACCCCAGCCAACTTACTGACACTCCTCTATGTTCATGTCAGCTCTATTCCAAACTCACCTCTGCGTCCTTCCACCTGGTCAGGTAGATGTTGTAACTGAGGAAGTCAGTCATTCCCTTCTCCAGCATCTGTCCCTCCAGACTCTGCAGCAAGTCTGCAAACCACTCAAAGGCCTGGGTCTCAGGGCACAGCCAGTAAAAGTAGATCTGGAACATCAGCACTGAAAGTCAGGCCTCCGTGTTTGTGGTTTATCTTCAAATGATGCAATTATTCACTGTACAGTCACTGACTACACAACAACCTAAATTCATCAGTCAAACTGCAATGTTAGAGGATTGAATAGTCTCTTCAATATTTAAATTGTTAAGCTACAGGTAGGATTGTTAACAAGGTAGCCCCTTAGTCTTTCCACACCAGTTCAACCAGAATTCAGAAGCTGTAGTCTGAAATGCCATCAGCTAATTTCAATATTCAAAGGTTAATGTCTTTTCAGGTCAAATTTAAACCTTGTATATTATCAAAATAACGACTAGTGATTCATTAATCAAAAAACATAAGATTTTATATTTGATTGATGGGAGTTTTTTTACGCTTTTTTCCTTCGCGTCCCTGTGTTTTGGAAGTACACTAGGCTCGCCTCACCATGACAACCTCTGCACTTGCACGGGAGCACTGAAGTGAGACAAATGCAATCCTCTGATACGCTTGCATGCAGCCAATGGCTGTTTTTCACGCTGCAAATCACACAGTACGCTACACTGGAGTGGGTGTTCATTGGAGGATAGGGGCTACTCCACTGGCATCATCCAAGCAACTCACAGGAGCCCTGGCCATCCTACCTAGCAGAACCGAAGCCAATTTGTTCCCCCCGCTGTGGGGTCCCAGTCAATATCAGCGGATGACACAGTTGGGGTCAAACTTACACTGCAGCGCTCACTGTGTGCTCAAAGTAAGCATCTTAACCAGAGTTACTCTGGAGCCCTGTGTGTGTGTGCTTTGTTTCAGGTCTAAACCATGAAGACACTGGAGTGCACTGAAGGAGGTAAAAGGGTGCTGGGTTGTATTTTTGTAGGTATACTCTCTTGATTGATCGACCTTAGTTGGTGATAATTTGCAGTGCATTGGGAAATACAAACCTTCTTAGTGAACACGCTGGCATTCTCATGGACATACTTGTACCACACTGACTTGAGAATGGAAGCAAAGGGTGTGACCCCAATGCCAGCACCCACAAGCATGACCACCTCGTACCGGAAGACATCCTCACTGGCTGTGCCAAACGGCCCATCCACCGCCATCCTGCATTCAAGAGAGCCAGGCCACTTTTAATGTCACTCCTCACTGTAGATTTCATTGTAGATGAGTCTGTCTACTTATGTTTAATGAATTCATTATAAGGACCCTTGATGTCCTTATTTATAATTATGAGGGTAAATAGCTATTAGGGTTTATCAGTTCATCTAGAGTCTTCTCTGAAACACTAAAACCCAAGGATGGTTTTGGTTTGACATTTTTTATTATTTTGCTTTGTGTCTATTGAAAGAGATTTACTAATCTAACCAAATGCTTTTCCTGGGTTTTGTTTATGATACATTTTAAATTGCTTCAGGGTACAAAGAGTAATTTAATTCTCCTACAGATAAGAACATATGAATTGATAACAGCAGGATGTACTAGTAATAATTCTTGAGAGGAACAGCTTAGGTGCATTTTAAAGCAGTCACCCACAGCTTGAAAAAATCCCAGATAGCTGCTATGTACAATATGATACAGTGCTATGTGGCCACAGAAGTACAGCTCTCAGAGACTGAAATCTACTTAGATCCTCTATTTCCCTGCTTCCTCTTCACATAATGATTTCCTAACAAAAGCACATGTAACTGTCAACACCACATCCTCTTTGTAAAATCAAGATTTTCCAGCATATCGCAATATGAGAAAAAAAAAAGAAATGGCACATAAATTTCCTATTCATATATGTATACATGTACAAATCACTTAATTATTTTAATTGAACATAAATGTTCTCTGAATTCTTATCAATACTTGACCTTATAATGACCATTTAACACAAATCAGTGCATTTTGAACCTACTTTGGTAGTTTCCAGGCGTCCTGAAACTCTGGCTTGTCTCCGCCGCAGGCTTCATATAGTCCCTGTGTCCAGTCACCAACGATGCGGATGTGGACGCTGAAGTGGTCCTCCTCTGGGGAAGAGGTCAGGGTGAAGGGGTGCCACTCCAGCTGGGACACAGAGGGGCACTGCAGGAACACGTACTGTCCCACTTCCATCTGGAAGCCCTTCTTCTTCATCTGCAGCTCCAGGGTCTTGGAGGGGTGCATCACTACCTGTGGGGAAGGTGGGCGGAGGGGTGGTGAGGAGATTTGGGGGTGAAGAGATGCATGGCAAAAACCTACTCCTGTGCTGCACAGAAATTGTGTACCAAGAAAACGTAAACTTAATTACATCTGGATACATGTTGATACAATTATGGTATCACTGGTTAAACTCTACATGATTTTAAGGAGGACATTGGATGCATTTGGCAATGACACTCAACCGTGGTGAAACAAAGCTTGGACATTAGCAAAGTAAATAAAGATTTACACAGTTTCCAGAATTGGACAGTCATCTAGAAAATGAAATTTAGCACTTCCAATGGTAAAGTTGTGTAAAGTAGTGTATGTTACACAATGTCTTATTCAGACCAATGAACTATTGTGTCCAGTTCAGGGATTCTATGTTAGCACATAGATTCCCTTTAAAGTAAAGAGAAGGGCAACAAGAGCGGTTCCAAGGAGAGGAAATGCAGAAATCAGCCCTAATATTATTAAAACATATTATCTATATATGTTTGGCAGGACCCATATCAGACCAGGCCTTGCATTTCAGCAGCACTCACCTTTGTGATGACAACCTTCTGTTGCGACCTGTAGAATCGAACTAGTCTCTCACACAAATACAGGAACATTGGTCCCACCACCCACTTCCATGTCTGAAATAAACAACAGGCAAACAAATTTTGTCAAAATCAATATGACAAGCAATGGGATCTATAAGCAATATTTATGCAGTCAGTAAAAATGGTGGCTATTGTTGTCAAATTAATCAGTGATTTCTTACCATGGGTGGGTTCCCAGCAAAATTTGGTACAGGACAAAAGGTGCCATTCTGTCCCCATGTCTCAAAGTATTTGGCACACTGCTCTGGGTTGTGCTGCTTCAGACTCTCAACCGTTTGGCCTCGCACAATTCGCCTGCCCAAAAGAGGAACAACAGAGAAAGCTTGAGTCACTGGTCCTCGAAAGCCACAGTGTCTGTGGCTACTCTACCCCGGTCCTGGAAGGGCACAGTGTCAGCAGGGCTACTCTACCCCGGCCCAGGAGGGCTGCAGTGTCTGCAGGGCCACTCTTCCCTGGCCCAGGAGGGCTGCAGTGTCTGCAGGGCCACTCTACCCCAGCCCAGGAGGGCTGCAGTGTCTGCAGGGCCACTCTTCCCTGGCCCTGGAGGGCTGCAGTGTCTGCAGGGCCACTCTTCCCTGCCCCAGGAGGGCTGCAGTTTCTGCAGGGCCACTCTTCCCTGGCCCTGGAGGGCTGCAGTGTCTGCAGGCTGTTCCTTCAGCCAGGTACTAAACCGATCTAAGCCAACTAATCATGGTCCTAGATTTCAGCACACAGTTCTCACAGTGAGAAACAAGGACTGCCAGCTAAATGCTGTCTGTCAGGACACCATGATTGTGTGCCAGCTGGACTCGAGCTGAGTACTCCTGAGTCAAAAATTATTCCTGTAACAGGAGTGTGACATCAGCGCCATGATGAGGTTAAAGCATATGCTTTTGTGGATGGCCTTGCCTAAGGTCATTGGGATCAATTTTATACAAGATTATAAGGCAGAAACATTCAGCTGTGAGCTAGTGGTGGCTGGGCACACATTCGTGATCTGAGCATGTTTGGCACTGATGCTCGTTCACGTATGTTTAGGGGCATTATGGTTACACAGCTTTTTCTTGCTACTTCATCAGATGCATTGCATAAGTTGTTCTGGATGTGATATAAAAGTGGAGCACTCACCCAACTCCGTGGATAACCAGGCCAATGAAGAAAATGACGAAGAGGTGGTGGGTGAACCAGAAGACCTCGAAGTAGGACCTGCGGATGACCTCCATGGAGGATGTGATTATGAGGATCAGAGCCAGAGTGATCGCTACTCCAGTCAGCCCAGCAATGGTGGTGAACATCACATAGGTTGGGTTCTGTACCAAGGAAAATAGAATACAATATCACAATGAATAATCTCATGATTTGGAATCAGTCTCATGATTCTGAAGTAAGCAATTCTATTCTATAAACAATTTTTAAAGAGTATATGAATTTATGTACTTTGTTTTTTTTCTACTTTTTTGGGTTAGACTTTACATACTGAGCCTTCGCACCCTTGTAATTGCATATGTATTGCTGTACATAAATCTTGTTGCACATTATTTACTGAAAAATTTTAAACACTTAACTTCGTTACATATGTACACTTACAGAATATTTACGTAGCACTTGCACATATTAACATTATTATAGTAGTTCTACACAGCCCAGAATAAAGGGTTAAGAATACGGGTAAAATATGGTAACATATTTCGGTTGCAGTGTTCAGATGCAGTGATCATTTGCACTGTATCTGAACACTGCAATTACATGTACACAGACACAAAGAATAAGGTAACAATATCCCTGAAATGAAGTGGTGAACTGCTACTATAATTCTACAGGCACAAGGCCACTATAATATAAAGTATGACACACCATTCCTCTGAACTAATATGGATGTGGATCGTGTCTACTCTGATAATCACAACTGAGCCAACTCTCTGTTGCAAGGCTTGCTATCCACACTACTTTTGGTAATCTCTCTGTGGCAACAATAGTGAGGAAAGTGTTTAAACCTGCACTTCATTAGTACTGAGTTTGTCATCCATAACTTCACCTGTAGAATGAACATGCTTACATATTTTTCCTATTGTTGTCTCTTTGATAAATTGAAGAGCCAATAGGAATGAGGACTCACAGTATCTCTGGTTCTGATGGGGTTCAGAAAAGCCCGGTTGTCTCCATTGCCAATCTGGGACAGCACATAGGGCAGGGTGTTGTTGCTGTCTAGCTGGGCGCCCATGAACCACTCAAAGTTGAACAAATGAGCCATAATGTGGACAGCTGACAAGAGACAGGACGAAGGAAATGAAAACGTGTTGTCCTGGAGTTCTTTATGCTTGCAACTGCATCATACAGTGGCCGATACTTATTAATAAACAGTCTAAGTTCAGTTTATGTGTTCGTGTATTTATGCTACAGGGCACAAAGGATTTTTATGTGAAATGCTCAACCCCTGTGAAAGTGTCCACTTGCACATATCATACGTGAACAAAGCCTTAACCCACTCCACCTAGTACCTGCTTACTTGGCTAACTAAGGTTTTATAATTCAATACCTGTCAAATTGTTGGAGGAATTTAAGATATATTTTCACGATTGAACTGATATATAAATATAGATTCATGACGCTCAGGTGGACTGGACAACAGCCAATTGTTAAACAGTGAGACCAATTCCAGTCAATAGTAAGGAAATATTAGCCTCCATGGAGAAGTGCCAGGCTCAGAGACACACAGTTCCTTTGGGTTTGTATAGCACAGCATGGTAGAGAAAAAAGGTCTCACCGGTGTGAAAGGCTATCATGTACGCCACCAGTTTATGGAAGGTCAGGTTCCTGTCCAGCTGCCGAGCAGCACTGCGACTGCAGCGCTAGAGACACACAAATAACAAAGTCAGTCTTTTTACTCTTATAAGTCCTCACATGGAAGAAAGCTATTTTTATTTTAAAATATGAAAGTATATATACTGTAAGAAATGTACTTTAAACACTGTTAATAACTGCATCTCGCTATGTATGGGGTTGTATTGGGGTTGAACAAAACTGTATAGTTAACTGTAATGTTATCTAAGACAACTTTCAACTTAGGCAGTGTTTACAATGGACAGCAAAAATGACACTGAATGACCAAATGACACATCTTTGGAAAAGCCTTCATATAGTTTCACCAAAGCAAGATTGTGATTAGCTGAAATCATCACATATGTATTCTAAATTAATTAGAAGGCTTGGTGGTAGGTCACTGTGGGAAGGCTGAGAAAATAATAGGATTTTATGTGCAAGAAAACAAAAACATGTGGCTCCAACACCTCCTTACCTTTTTTCCTGCCATTATAGCAAACAACTCATTTCCACCACTTGCCATTATAAAAACACTAGGCGTTGTTTACGTCCACATCTTTTCTGATTAGCTTTTGTGAAACTCAACACACACTTACCTGGAGGGAGTCTCACAGGAAAGAGAGAAGGTATCTGCAGCACACACACTCACCTGGATGGAGCCTCACAGGCAGGAGAGAAGGTATCTGCAGCACACACACTAACCTGGACAGAGCCTCGCAGGAAGGAGAGCAGGTTTCGGCAGACCGGAAGCAGGATGAGCATGCAGTTGAAATTGAGGCAGGCAGCAGGGGCTCTGGCCCATGACAGGGCGTGCTGGAGCGAGACAGCAACACAAATCCTTTCAGCCACAGTGCAACTCCACTGCAGGTGCTACACCCTTTGCAGCTACGCACACACCTGCTTCCTCTTTCTAACAGGATGGCCATCACCACCGAAACGAAAATCTGCTATTCAGTTATTTTACATATTTTATATATAGACGGAGTAAACGCTATGAGCTATTCTTAACCAATCCCTACTCTAAGACTGGCAAATTAATAGCAAATAGAAGAACTGAGCTTCAGCAATTTGTAACATTTTCCACAGTAAAATGTTCAAACCAGAGAGTATGCAAATATTGTCTACATTTATGTCACATTTAGTGATCCGTTTATTAATTTGCAAATTAGAAATGAAATTATGGACCCAAAAAACTGGCTAACCCATACAAAGCTGAACACAATTCATTCACTTACCCCAAGGAGAACCCTGGTGTAGTAGAACCTCTCAGTGAG
Organism: Megalops atlanticus; assembly: GCA_019176425.1. NCBI lineage: Eukaryota > Metazoa > Chordata > Actinopteri > Elopiformes > Megalopidae > Megalops > Megalops atlanticus. The sequence continues at coordinate 30,610,559 of CM032886.1, forward strand.
AAAGGCCATGTAAAAGTGCACAAAGAGGAAAGCATTGATCCCAAGCCACACCAGCTGAAAGAAATCCAATTTAACTCAGTCAGGTCAGTTGACAAACACAGAGCAGAACAGCCAGATGGACAGAGGAGACACTCACAATGACAAAGCTAGAGAGTCCCTCGTTGGCTACCCAGTTTCCCATGGTGAGAGGAGAGAGTGAGCTCTGAGAGTGAGCAGGCTAGAAATATACTGCACTCCGAAGGACCAGAGGAGGAAGTGAGATTCATGTAAGGCCAGCTGCCTTTGCCCTGTAAGAGGAAGTAGCCTGTCTTTTTAAAAAGGTGTTTACCGCTCTTCTCCTGCTTTCACTTCACCAACAGTAACTGCTAGTGTACATACGGTTATTTCAGGTCTTGATACTGTATCAGGCATGTGGGTTCAGCTACAATGGTGTACATTGCATTATATTTCATTACATCACTGTCATTTAGCAGACGCTCTTATCCAGAACAATTTACATAGCTTACACAGGTGTACAAATATGCAACTAGAAAGATAAAAGTAGTTGCAACATGCTATAACATGGCAACTGTGCTATAGTGTATTTCTGTCAGGAACCACATCTTTGCATATGTCTTATTGTTTCATGTTAGTTCTCTCCAAAACGGACAATTGTGGTAATTGTAATTTATATGTCTTCTTGTAAATGCACAGGAGTGACGTGGCTTAATATCAGTTCTGTAGATACCCACTTTTGATAACCATTGTTCTGGAGTTTTTATATTCAGTCTAAAACAATGGCTGGAACTGAGTGCAACTGAGAGAAGGCATGATGCCATTTCTGTCAGGCAGGGTTGTCCACTTTCACAACTTTCACAGCCTCTAAACACTACCATGCTATAGACTTTATGCTGTAGAATTTCAGATTCATCGTGGGGAAACCACACATTGGCACTAGGCTACAACAGCAAGCAGTATCAATAGGAAGGAGGCATAAGGAAGGAAGTGTAAAAGAGAGACCTTAGGTGTTGTGACTGCTTGATGACCTGATCATTTATGTGATCGCACATAATAAAAACCCTAGCTGAGCTTGTTCCAGAGATTAGTATTATGTTCCATGCACTTGAAATCTACAATGTTTTTCTAAAAAGGACATTTATTGCCACACAAAATAAAGCCTATTGGCATGTAGCCTATACCTTGACACTCCCCTGACCTATATCAAAATCCAAAGGCATTTCCTTGCTATGCCCTTAGCAATTGCCCTGCAGCTTCAGGTTTTTTTTGATGAGCTGTCAATGCTTAATGGCTTTGGCAAAGATGAAATTAAAGTTATTGAAGTTCCTCCTCCAGGTGCCAAAATCAAGACAAGGAGATTAAACAAGGATTAGACAAGATGATTAAACACAGATTAGACAAGGATATCAGAGTAAAATAAATACTTCAAACATTAAATCATTTCTAGATTCCCAGACTGGTGTTCCCCTAACTGAGTTATGAAAGGACTAATGACACGCTCAAAATATCATTTTTAATATCTCATTTAGTTTCCATTTCACATCTCCTTTCCTGAATGCATCTTTCAGTGAGCATAAGCAATGTCCATCACTGTACGTGTCACATTCTCCTCAACTACCTGTAAGACACACACACATACACACACACACACACACACACACACACACACACACACAGAAGAAAAGCCTAGAATGTACTATGACAGAAAGTTGTAAGGCTATAACAGGGATTTTTGACAGTTTTTACTCCTTATCTTTAATAAGCATCGTCGTCTTTTAACCATTTTTATCTCTTCTAATCGCATCTGTTGTATTTATTCATAATAATCATTTCAGATGTCTCCATTTCTATGTTTTTGAAGAGGACCTTTAAAGAGAACCAGCTTCTTCAAAAGGTAGCCACATATTGCTACATCCCCTGCAGCTCTGGGCACATTGCTGCATCCCTGCTGCTGCATCTCAGAATGTGACACTGTTTTTGGCCATGTTTACGGTAAACAGTTTACCAGGCCAGAAGGGGACTATGTTGGGGCCTACCCTAATCTCCAACAGCCCTTCATCATGAACATTGATGCCTGTATGGAGGATTTGGCCTGTCTTATTCAATGGGAGGCCTGGGAATGAGTGACCTACTTCAGCTGGGTGGGAGAGAACTGAGAGAAACTCCTCATTTCTTTATGTCGTGAATGTAGCCCTCAATAGCACAGCTCAGACACTTTTGGCAGCAATTAGATTAAATTAAACAGCTGTTTTACCAAAAGCTATCCAATACTTACTGACGATATTTGCTTAGGGAAAGGGCTAACCACTACTCTCTCTATTCCCACCCTGTACTGTACATCCGGTTTGCACAAGCCCCATTGAGGCTGAGCAAATAAGAGTGATAGACATGACAGAGTGACTAATTAGTTGTAGCCACATAGCAGGGTGGGGCCCGCTCCCTGCCTTCTGTTCCCAGTATGATTCCGGAAATCTGTAAGGATACAAACACTCTGATAACTGAATAGATTTTTTTAAATAAATTTGAATAATTCTTAAATTATTTTGAATACTTCTGTTGGGGCTGCAGGGGTGTCAGTGGCACCAGAGTGTCCAATGTGATGCTGCGCTCAGTCTGTTTTGGGGTTTTTTTTTTTTCGCTGTAAACTAATGAAAGGTCCTGCTGAGAAAAGCTCAACCGTTAACCGTTGGCCACGTTCCTGTTACCTTGCTCCTCATGAAAGGCTTACTGAACTGTTAGAGTAGTGTGGTCGTGGTGGTGATGTTCCACTTCTTAAACTGCGGGTGGCGTCGTTCTACCCTGCCTCTCGCAGGGTTATGCAAATATAATAGTCATACTTCAATATACTTTGTAGCAAGGTCAGAGCAACCAGCTGAGTGGAAAGCAATCATTGAGAAATAACTGAATCAGGTGATTTTAAAGGCCATGTTTAAAATTTGCATTTAAACTGTGAAACTTAGAGCTGTTTTGAGTGTGAGCTGTTTAATTTGAGTGTGAACGCCAAGGTTTATACGATCACGCACCCCGCTAAAAATTCGACAGGTTGTGAGAGGTAGCCAGCTTCATGTGGGTGTGGGAGCATTTAGAATGTATGTATGGATATATGTAAAAAAAGGGTTTCGTGTGTATATTACCGTTTCATATAAATGTGCGGGTGTTTCAGACGTATATATGTGTGCAGACTTTTTCAGATGAACCTGTTAAGCTTTTAGAAGTGTGTGTATGTGTCCGTGCCTGTGCGTGTGCGTGTGCGCGTGCGCGCGCGGATTTCATATGAGTATGTGCGAGGAAAAGTTGAATTATTCACCATATGGAGCCTCGTATCCCAAAGCGCTCGTGCACCCGTCAAGTCGATGAGACTGCAGTACACACGTAGAGGGTAAATAGTACACATGGCCATATCATTATTTATCTAAACCATCACACGGGTGAAAGTAATTTGGTTTCGTTATTTAAAACAGGCCGTGTAACTTTATGACACTTGATAACGACAATATTTATGACAATGTAATGAAACAGACTGGGATCCAAGTGCGGAAACACAAGTTTAATTCCAGAATCCAAAAAGGCGTAGTCAGGGACAAAACAGGTCGAAAACGGTAAATCCAAGGAGCAAACAAACCAGAATCCAAAACACAAGAGCAAGGTCCAAAAACAGGCGAGGGGTCAAAAAACACAGGAACAATACGATAGCGAGAATAATAAACGGCTCAGTACAGACTCAAAAAGACAATACCTCACAATGAGGTAACAAAAACAGAGTCCTTATAAAGGCAGGGCTTGATTGCTTGAACGCATCACAGGTGTGGTGGAGCCAGGCTGAGCGGGGCGTGGCTGAGCTTGCAGAGCGGGGCGTGGCTGAGCGCGCTGAGCGGGGCGTGGCTGAACAGGCTGACTGGGAGCAGGTGTGACAGACAATATATGCATATTATATATCCTCTTTAATTATTTCAATTGTGGAACAATTCTGTTGAACAGAAATGTGTTGAAATATTATTTGAATTGGGTCGATCCTTAATATGAATGTTACATCCATAGCTGTGTTTTATAGCTAAATTTATTTCTAAAAGTTTTGTGGGTTTCCTCCGGGCGCTCCGGTTTCCTCCCACCATCACAATATTGTTTCTGTTTGAATGATGCCTGTACATTTGCACTGTGGCTGCCCACTGCGCCTGGCCTTGCTCACTGCTGGTGTGTGTGTGTGTGTGTGTGTGTGTTTCACAGCGTCCCAGTTGATGCATCTTCATTGTAATTAATTACTTTCTTTGTGCCCTTAGTAAATTTAATGTTACAGTTACCTTTTGACATCCAGTAGGCCAAGATATAGGCCTACTGGTCCTCAGCACCCATTCCCTTGGCCATTCCGTGTATGTTGGCATTATATACTGTAGCTTACGTAGACTAACATTTTAGAATTCTAAAAATTGTAAATTAAAATTCTAAAATTGCACTGCATTATACATGCAGTGCCGGGAGTAAGAAAAACAAGCAGCTCAATCTATGGCGGATATGATGTGTTTTCCCAGTTTCTTAATAACCGTACACCACCATCCTCAGGACTGCAGGAATCCATTTGGTAAATTTAATCATACAGGGATTTATTGAAAATGAATTAAATATAACAACTACATTGGTTGAGTTTGTTACACATCGTTAAATGCCACTGATTAAAGAACTGTTGAGGTAGGAAACGCTTAGGAAACGCTTTCCTTTTAGATGCAGTGACTGAGACTGTAAGAGGGGTTGTGACTTTAAGAACTGCTGCATAGTCGGGATGTATTGAGCGTGTGGTTAGGAATGAATGTGGTTAATTCGTGGACAGCTCAGAAATAGCGCGTGAATATTCCAGTTGAATGTTACATGCACTATTTGCTTAAATGTAAAAAGCAAAACGATCAATGAAAATACTATGCAATTCAGAACATTTTTGCCTGTTACTGTGTGTATCGCACAGTAACAATTCGCGTAGAGTTTTCTGTTATCATTGTGGAAAATACAAATCCCACAAATCACTGGTATCAAGAATATACCATTTCCGGGTTCCATGGAAACAACAACGATACCGATGGTCTGTCAACGGGAAATATCTTGGAACTGAACCAAAGGTTTTTATTTTTTCACTGTAGTACTCCGTTGTTAGTACTACATCGGCTAATACGCAGCTCGGAAAGGGTACAGTGGGATTGTATTAGGATCAGCATATTCCTAAATTGCACCCATCCGCTCACTGTCGTCTATGATGGAAAACAAGCGTTGCTTTGCAAACCGTTTCGCAGACTACAGAGGTGCCTTATGCACGGGGCAAGGCAATGAGGCGATAGTGCCCACTGTGATTGCGACAGTAGAGAAGATCCTAAAGAAGGTGCCTTTTGATTCAAACGACTGCGACGGGGGGCTGTATGATGGTCCAGCTGGAGTGGCATATATGTTATACTATGTCTCGGAATCACCTTTATTTTCTCAGCAAAAGGACGTCTACCTTAAAACAGCGAAACAGGTAATAGACCTGTCCATGAGGTACGTTGACGCGGAGCCAGACAAGAACATGCGAGCTGCGTTTCTCCTCGGCGGGGCGGGCATTTATGCTGTGGCTGCCATGGTCTACAAAGCTTTGGGCTTGTCAGACTTTGTGAGGCCCCTCACCAAATTTCGAAACCTGTGGGAGGTGTGTGCACCAATTAATTTTCTCGAGTGCGGTTCTGATGAACTCTTCGTGGGCAGAGCGGGTTACCTGTGCGCTGCTCTGGTGCTGAAACAGAAACTGGAAATAGAGGTAAGAACCCAAGACAGCGCGAATGGAAAGGTATCACTCGCATGCTGTTGAGAGTGGTGCTAATAACGTAACTTTCATAGGTGTAACTCAATTATACGCCACAATTCACACAACCATGGTTCGTACATGGCTTTATTAACGCCTTGTAGCCACCAGAGGGGGCTGTTGTGAGGGAAAATACGAATGTGCCAGTAACAGAAAGTCCAAAAAAGGTTTTGCAGTGGACAGCTTGGAAAAGCACTAAAATCAATCGTATTAACAGATGAAGACATAAGCTTTAAATGGTTTTGGCTGTTGTAAGCCTGATGCTTATATTGTCTGACTTTTATCCTTAAAATATCTCTGTGAGAACTGCATAAAAGGGCAGGCTGTGGGGAGTGCTTGGGTAAAATAATCCACACAAGGGGGAGTGCTTGGGTAATATAGTCTGCCCAGAATTACTGCTTTGGTAATCTAGTCGTCCCAGGAGGAATGCTTGGATGATGTAGTCTGCGCACAGGAGTAGCGCTTGGGGAATGTAGTCTATGCAGCAGGTTCGTGAGTGAGTACAAATGATTGCTTTTTCCCGATGACAGGTGGACTTTGATCAATGTGTTAAATGCAGCACATGAGTGATTTAATTACTTTACAAAGAAAAAAACTGTTGAGAATATTGGTCTCTTGAATCATTCTTCTATGACATTTCTTCCAGATACTGAGTCCGGATCAAATAAAGGCTATTTGTCAGGCCATAATCGAGTCTGGCAAGCAGTACGCAAGAAAGAAAAGGAAAGCCTTTCCTCTCATGTATTCATACTACGGAACAGAGTATTTGGGTAAGAGCTGCTAGTATTTCAAACCCAAGGTTAAAATGTTCTTTCCTCCATTGTTATTCCAACAGTGCTACCTCCCTTAATTACATTGTTGCTCTGCACTTACGCCAAAGAGCCTGATACTAGGTGGGCACTTCTTGTAGTGAGCACAAAAGGAGGCCACTGAGGCCTTCCCAGTGATCCTTATCATTTGCCTCTAACATCACCGTCACACTTTTTTTTTTTTTTGAGCTTGTTGTGTATTCTCTTATTAAAGCTAACCTTACTCTTCCTTGATAGTGCCGGATGGAGAAGTCTTTCAGGGGGAAGATTTAACATTCACACCAACACAAAAGTCCTAGTAAGCAAAGAGGTTATTGCAATGTTTGCATGAAAACATAGACTTTAACACTGGGCAAAATTTGTACAGATTGTTAGATGAGGTGGTGGTGAAATGAACATGCAAAATTAAGATATTGATTTATTTATTTCTGATTTCTTTAAATCCCATTTCAACAGAAATTGCATGTCATTCTAATCCCGATTTATCTGTATGCTTGTCATTGCATTTCTTGCACCCTAGATAATTCCCCATGCATTTCCTTCCCTACACTAAATGACACCCTTTCAGAATGTAAAAAATGCTTGGTTGCTCAAACTACATCCTTCTTTTCCATACTGTTTGTAACCTTTGAAAGAATGTTGGAAACTGGACATGGGTTAAATTTTGCAGCAGTCTTTGTAATTGTCAAAAACAGAAAAGAGTGTATTTGGACTCACTTACTGTATTTTTGTCTGTTTTCATGTTCACTTAAAGTTTGAATGTGGGTTCAAATAATTAAAGACTACTGTCGGTTTGGCCCGTCTGAAATAAATGTGTGATTAAATTGGACATTAATGCCATTGTTATTTCACTGCACATGTGGTTGCATGTATTCCAGTTCCTCATTAGCTTTAATATGGCAGCAGTAGCATTATATTCGTAGCAGGTGGGGGTTTGCCTGGGTGGATATAAGCATGTGCACTTGCGGTCTTGAGGACTTGTGCTTCGTCTTAAGAAGAAATGTTTATATTTGGCAAAATCCTGTTCTTAGGAAAAAGATTAACTCATGTCACTTATAAATATTTAATATCATTTGAGTTAATCTCATTTTTCTGACCATAATATATTCTTCTGGGAAGAAGTTAACCAGACTATGCCTAGTTGTTGCAAATACTACATTTGGCACATTATCTTCATTATATCTCTGAGTAAAGCCAAAAAAAGGGAAATATATAACAAACACCCAGAACTCAAAGTTTGCAATGCAGTTAAACATGGTTTTCCTCTTCCAGTTCCAGTATATGTCAGTGTGCACAATTCCAGACACATAGGATGTAGAATTATGCTATAAGTCAGTGCTGTTGCAAGTCACTGTATGTGTGTCTGTGTGTGCGTGTGTGTGTGTGCATGGTTATGTTTGTGTGTACATGTACATGCATGCCTGGAAATATGTGTGCATGTTTATGTGTCTTGTGCTTGTGGCCTGAATGTGTGTGTGTGTGTGTGTGTGTGTGTGTGTGTGTGTGTGTGTGTGTGTGTGTGTCTGTCTTTGTGTGTCTGTGTGTCTGTCTTTGTGTGTGTGTGTGTGTGTGTGTGTGTGTGTAATTACACATATGTCGGTGTGCATTCATATGTGTATGTGTGCCTGTATATGCACGATAAATGTTTGCATGTGTTTGTTTATGCATGCACATGTGTGTATGCATGCTTTTGCATTTGTGCATTCGGTGTATCTGCATGCATCTGTTTACATGTATGCGTGTGTGCATGTGGGCCGTGTCTTTCTGTGTGTACACATTTGCATACATTTATTATGAATGCATGTATTTGGGTGTGTTTTTGCGCATGCATGTGTGTATGCATGTGTGATGTGTGTTTGCACTTGTGCATGTGTGTTTGCATGTGTGCTTGTTGGTACACATGCATATGTGGTGTGGGTTTTTGCGGACATGCATGGGGGTGTGCGTGCGGTGTATGTGTTGGTGTGCGTGTATGTGTGCGTGTGCATGCGTTTCCCTCACAGGTGCGGCCCACGGCCTGTCCTCCATCCTGCAGATGCTGCTGTCCTACCAGGAGCTGCTGTCAGCAAGTGAGAGGGAGCTAGTATGGCAGAGTGTGGACTTCCTGATGAACCAGGAGCAGAACTGTAACTGGCCAGCGGAGCTGGGCGCCATGATTGAGAGGGAGAATGAGCTGGTGCACTGGTGCCATGGAGCTCCAGGTGAGAGGCCCAGTTACTGCTATTGTATGTTAACAAACATACAAGGGCGGCAGTGTAGCATAGTGGTTAAGGAGCAGGACTCGTAACCGAAAGGTTACCGGTTCGATCCCTGCTGGGAACACTGCTGCGGTACCCTTGGGCAAGGTACTTAACCCACAATTGCCTCAGTAAATATCCAGCTGTATAAATGGATAACATTGTAAGGAGTGGTAACCTATGTAAGTCACTTTGGATAAAAGCGTCTGCCAAATGAATAAATGTAAATGTAACGAACCCTTGGATTAAGAGTACAGGTTTCTGACACTGTATTATAGCACTAATCAATCTTTGGCTTGAGGGTACAGGGTTCAAACACTGTATTTATGATATTAATGAATCAAACAAACCCTGTTGTTTGCTATAAGGAAATGCCCTTAGTCCACTTGTGGCAACTGGACCCTCACAGGTTTTAGGTCGTAGTTCAAGCTCAGATGTCACTGACTGAATCTGAGCCATTAATTGGACAGAAATTGTCAGCTGTAGGTTTTGTCAGCTGTAGGTTGAAAGGCAAATCTGAATTCTTCAGGATTGTAGATCTGTAGGATCAGGTGCAGAAGCATTTCTAAAAAACTTTATTACACATTTTGTCATTGCCAGGTGTGGCCTACTTGTTCGCCAAAGCCTACCTGATCAACAAGAAGCCGCAATACCTGGACACGTGCATCCGCAGCGGGGAGCTGGTTTGGCAGAAGGGTCTACTGAAGAAAGGCCCGGGCATCTGCCATGGCATTGCAGGAAGTGCCTATGTCTTCCTGCTCCTGTACCGTCTGACAGGAAACTCCAAATACATCTACCGTGCACAGAGGTAAGGCCCGTTTTAACAGCAGCTCCTCAGTGGCAGCCTGTGAGGAATGTTTGATCTTCATGCTGTTTCTTCCCCTCTGCACAGGTTTGCAGAGTTCCTGTTCACTGAAGAGTTCAAGGCTGGGTCCTGCTCTGTGAACAGCGTTTACAGCTTGTTTGAAGGCCTCTCTGGGACAGTGTGCTTTCTGGTGGACCTCCTTCAGCCTGACAAGTCAGAGTTTCCGCTTTTTAGTGTCTTTGTGTAGATATTCACACAGACAACAAGACAATGACCACCAGATGGAGCTCAAGCAAACGTTAGTGACAAAACATATTATTTTTCTCTCTTGTTTGTTCTGGTGGTTGTAGTAGCTTGAGATAACTCAGGTGGATAAAAAAAACTATTAGGGTGTTTATATTTTAAAGTGACTGTGATTTGTTAGGGTCAGAGGACATAGTGCAATTCATGTATTGAAAATTTGCCAGTTAGCGAAATGTTTGTGTTTTTGGTGGCATACAGTTGTGTGAAAGGCTTCTCCCTCTTTAATAACCTCTGCTGTGTTTACCAGCCTTTTCAGTCTCATTATGGTTATTGTAATCATCTCCTTTACACAGATGTAGCAAGACCACACCCCGTGTTAGCTAAGCATTCATCATTTGTCATCAACCCAATGGATTGACTTAATGAAGACCAAAATATCTCAAAATGCCTTTTCTACATTTTGCTACCTTTTTTACATTTTGCTACCTTTTTAATGGTTTTCCAGCTCTAGGACACATCTGGTTTACTGGGTAAAGGCCTGCATACATTTGATTCATTTTAAGTATATTCTACTTTGTAGAATGCACACGATTGCAGTGAAGGTGCCATGTGCATTGATTTGGCCTGTGTTACACTGTGTGAGCTTGTAATGTGGGAAAATCTTAGAGAAAATCCAGCAAAGATAATGACCTGTTTGCAGTTACCTTTGTCGGATCTGTGGTATGTGGGCTTGTGGCTTTCCTCTGTAGTGCAAGATCTCAGTGAATACTTCCAACGCTATGTGGATGTTGGTGAACAACCCAGGCAAGTGTTAGTCATGTTGTTGATGAAGGTTTTTTCCACTATTTCCACTGCATCCTGGATGAAATAGGACCTGGACCATTTTGAAGTGATAATGCACTGTTTCACTGGTATGCAATGGTACACTATGCACCAGTTTCACTGGCCCATCAGCCTTTTTGTGATTGTGATTGTTTTTGACAGCTCATTTACATCATTCACTTATTACACATTACACATTACTAATCAATTAATCAGATGTTACAGTCTGGCATAACCATTTTAATTAGTTTAATTAGTTTTAGTTTTAATTAGAGTTCAGTTTTGCTGTGAATTCTTCCACATGAAGATAATCAGTCTCCACTATGTAAAAAAGGGGCATGTTGCTTCTCTTTGCTCATGATATGCACTCTCCTCTGATTAGTGTAGGCACCCTATCTAGGACAGCAGTGTATACTGGAAGTAGGGAGGAAGAGACAGAAACAGACACCTGTGTGATAAGTGTGTATTTCCAGTAGGGAGAGATGTGTCTGATCAATGTATATGGGTAGTAAGGAGCCATTTTGGCCAGAAGCTATATGGGGCGACAGTGGCTCAGGAGGTAGAGCAGTTGACTGGGGGTCGGAAGGTGTTTCGAATCTGGCTCCTCCTGGCAGAATGTCAAAGTGTCCTTGAGCAAGACACTGAACTCCAAATTGCTCCCAGTGGCCAGTTGGTACCCTGTATGGCAGCCTCTGCCACTGGTAGGTAGATGTGAGGCATATAATTGTAAAGCGCTTTGAGTACTCAAATGAGTAGAAAAGCGCTATATAAATGCAGTCCAGTCCATTCTATATATTCATTGGGCATCCCTGACTGTGGGATATTTGATTAATCAGTGATATCCCCAGTGATTTGGGGTTGGGGCTCCTGCCACTGGAAAGGAAGGACACATAGCAGCATTGTACTGCAGTATTCCATGGCGGACCTGGTTCAAACCGTCTTAGAAAATATTATCCAAACACAATTGAACTATAGACTATAAAATGAACAATAAAATAAAGTGGTAATTATTTATGTGTTTGCTATTCAAAGCAAAAGGAATGAATCTTAAACTCATTTTTAAAAAATCAATCCTACTGTGCTGGAGAGTACAGTGCTGGAGACCTGTCTGAAAAGATTCTGAAAGATTTTAGGAATGGTAATTTGTTCTGATGAACTGACACAGTTGGTCTTTGCTGTTTTGATATAAACTGGCCCATGAAGAAAAGTACATGTTATGCGCAGAGAGAGCAGCAAGCTAACAGTTAAGTGTGATGTGTGTTTAACTGAAATCCTGCCAGTGAGAATGGTAATTTTACAGGTAAATGCAAAAATACTTCCACAGTGCACTCCATTTATAAGAAATACTGTTGAAGGAATCTACTGGATTTAGTCATCAAAAACACTGGGATAGAATCATCGCTGTACAAATTCTGTGTAAATATTCCACTTATAAAATTCAAGCAGTTTGCTTATGTGAATCATTTTGGGTTTGCACACATGTAATTTGATACTCAATGCAATGCAATGCAGTGGCACATAATGAGTTAAAATACCCATTAATAAATTGAGAGTTGAATTTGAAAGTGAATCTAGATTGTTTGTATTACCTTGACACATAATAGTGTCATAGTGTGAGAAAGAAAAAATCCTGTTAAGCCAAGTGCCCGTGTCAATGTACGTGTCAGAAAAAAAGACATCACTGTCTTTGGATAAAAAAAGCATTCCTCTGTCTTCAGACATTGAAAGCCTCATGCATCATGAAGGCAGTTGCAAACCAGCACCCAGACAAAGCCTACACTGTGGCATTGTAGCCTAAATAAAGGCAGATGTCAAGGACACACTGAAAAATAACGAACATGAATCAAATTATTTTATGTGTGGAAAAAAATGTACCAAGGACAATGACTGTGCTAAAGTATATTAAACTACTCAACACTAGCAAGGCCCCACAGGGGCCATGATTTGATTAATTATTTTGTTTTATTTAATATATTAATTAAAATGTTAATTCATGTACGTAGTAATTTAAATTTTTATTTATTTATTTTATATTAAATTAAATTTATGTAATTCAATTAAGGATTGTATGAAAGTGATGTACATTCAAATGCACTTTGTTCCACATTTGGAGTATTTACTTAAGGACGTTTCTAAACTGAATGGGAAAAAAAACATTATTTAAAACAAAGTTCCATTTTGTCCATTCATTTGTAACTTTTTAACAATCATCTGCTTATGAGAAATGAATGATTCTGGATGGATGTGAGTCTTGTAAGTGCAGTAAGCAGAGTGCAGTGTATTCATACATAGAGTACTGTGCAGCCCTGTATGAAGTGGTGTAATATTTTATACCTACACATTCTGAAAGTTGTTTTTTTTTTTTTTTGGAAATCACAATGTTTGGACTGCATATTATATTTGTTATTGTAAATGTCATGTTTACCTTTATGTAGCTGTAATTTTCTAGAGGCTTTGTGTCCGATTTGTGTCAGTTTGTAATAATGGTGGTGTTCAAAAACAAGTTGTTACAATAATTTTTGAAGAAAAAAATTCTGATTAATCAGAAGTTAATATTTCCATGCAAGGATTTAGCTTTGTGTAATTTAATGTTATTTTCAAAATATTTAATAAAAGCCCTCTTAAAAAGTATTTATAGAAATTTCCTTTGCATGAACAACAGAAATGATACTGCATATTTGTGAAGAAATGAATAACTGGACTCCTTACCTTGCATTAGTCTTTCTTTTCCATTCTTTGCCAATGTTTAGATGTTAAAAAGCAGCTTTGGTTACATTCTTAATATGAGTCTGAAAGCTCAAATTAGCATCTAGAGTAATACTACGCTTCTTAAGTTCCGGTTCAGTATTTAAAACCAGTGACCCTAGTTTCTTATTTTTTTCCTGCTTGGCCTTTGCTCAAGTAACTGTGACTTCTGTCTGACTGTAGTCAAGTTGGAGAAAATAGTGTGACATCCAAAACTGTATTTCAGTAATACTTCAGCTAGGGAATTGACTGAGCTTACATCCTCAGGTGAAATAGAAATGTGTAATTGAGTGTGATCAGCATAAATGAAAATCAGTGCCATGCTTTGTGATGACTCTGCCAAGGAGCAGCATGTATACAAACAAAAGATCAAAAGACCAAGAATGGAGCCTTGTGGCATTCCATATGTAATGTCTACCTTTTCTGAGGCATAGTCTCCTAGACAACAAAAAAATTATCTGTCAGATAAGCCTGAAGTGATTTTAGCAATGCACCAGAAAGGCAAACCCAATTTTGATGTTGGTGTTGAAGAATTTTATGATCCACAGTATCAGTATCACAGCTGTAATTAGCTCCGATAAGGGGGCATGGTGATTTCCTATCCATGATCTCTGGTGTCCCCTGGTGGAAAGGTGAGGAAATGCCTGACATCACCAGAACGGAAACGCTCAACTGTGCTGTCACTCTGTTACCTGGTCATGAGCACCTTGACTGTGGTAAGGTTCTAGGAGTTCCAGGGGCCCCCTGGTTGTACTGTAATAGTGGAACCCACCAAGTCTCACTCCACCCTGTCCAGGTAACAGCACCAGATGAAACCCCTCTTTTTGGTCAACACTAGCAAGAGTGGACACACACACACACACACACACACACACACACACACACACACAGGATCCTGGGTTTGGGCAAGTACCCTATTTATTGCCATGGTTGTCCGGCAGGCAAAACGACTTAAACACAGTGGTCAAACAGATGGTAAAGATGACTGACTTCCCAAGCTCTGACTCTGACAGCAGATACATGAAACAGGACGTCTAACCAACAAGTGATCATATAGTGGATTTATCTTTTACATCCAGATGTTATTGTATGGAATTAAAAGCACAGCTACACACAACAGCATACAATAATTGTCAGATTTCCAAAATGCTAGTATAAGTAACAAAGCTCTGATGTTATAAAAATATGTATTGAGTACATTTCCAAAATGTACCATACCTGGTAGGCAAAATGACATAAAAACGGTGACACAAAACTGACAGCCCCAGCTCCTTGACATAAAATACATACAGCTGTGAATTTTGATAGGATGTTGGTGGCAGCCATTTAACACTTCATTAGCCAAAGTAACCATTCCAGAACCTTTGTGGCCATAGTTAGATAAATTAGCCAATATCATTAAATTCCATTTTACGATCAGATTAAACTTTCTAAAAAGTCAGACTGGCCCACATTACAGTACATGCACATTCACAAAATACTTAATGTAACTACACTGGGCTTTCATGGAGTTTCAGATACTCCATACTATTGAAAGGAGCAGAACACAAATTTAACAAATCGTCCTTGCCATCAGATAAGTCAAAAGAGCCTAAGATGGCATCTTGCCGGATGGGAAATGTTAAATTATTGTAACAGGACCTCAAATTATCATTCTTAGAGAAAAGTATTGTACACATTTTTTCCTGTGAAGTATGTGAAAAATTTCAAAAATGTCATATGTCTCTTCATTTAGAAGCCTACTCCAGTAAAACCGAGCCCAAAAAGGAGTTGCTGAAACATCTCTGCTCTGTCACATTCACACACACACACGGTTGCACATGTGCAAAAGGTTGGGCCATGCTTGGGATGAGGAAGTAATTTTATTTTGATTGGATGAGATCACGTAGAACAGTGTTTTCCAACCCTCTCCTGGAGGACCCCTTGTCCTGCATGTTTTAGATCTCTCCCTGCTCCGACACAGCTGATTTAAATGACCAGTTTGTTATTAAGCAGCTTCAGGAGTTGATAATGAGTTGATCATTTGAATCAGCTGTGCTGGAGCAGGGAGAGATCTAAAACATGCAGGACAAGGGGTCCTCCAGGAGAGTTTTGGGAAACACTGATGTAGAACATGATAGCCTAATTGATCCAAAGTTATTTGATCCATGGTTTTGAACAGCACGTAAAAACAAAGAAAATTAAAAATAATATACTTAAAAGAAATGAACATGTGGACTAATTTTGAATTTTTGATCACATATTCTACAGGCACCAAAATAATTATCATACCTGTTGCAACACTGGATGGCAGAGACTGTGACCTTGACCCATTAACAGCAATTCCCAGTATTGCCAGAAGATACTGCATAAAGCTCCTGAAAACACTAATGAAGTAATATGTAGAACATTTTCACTTCAACCCTGCTATACTAGCTTTAAGCACAAACTGGCAAAATTCAACATGAAACATCTCATCCATTTCATCATAATTTCATAATATGTTAGAATTTTCATTACAAACACCAAGCAATCTACTGAAGTTTACTCTTAACGCTTCCAACGATTTGTTCCATGAAGAGTAGCAGTGCCTTTGCCTAACTGAATAATTGTAGGGGCTGTATATTTTATTAAAATGACTGAAAATGTTGATTTTCCCCCGTTGGATATAATGGATTGCATATAGCACTCCAACTTACACCCACGGTCACTTGTGTCACCAGCGGCAGACTCTCTAGGCCCTGATTAAGCCCTCTCCCTAAGTATTCTCCCATGTACTCAGGCAATGCAGCAAGAACCAACTGGTCACCCCCATGGACCCTGAGCCAACAGGTCCCTGCGCAATTAGGTAACTATTTAGCTGCACAACATAAGCAGTCTTGATTCATAAATACGTAAGTGTAAAGAAGATTCACATATTACAATTAGTATTATGTATTGTAGGCAAGGCTAATTAGCTAGATAAGGTAGACTAGCTAAACTGACTAGCTAAATCCCATTAGCCCATTTGCCCAAGAGTGCCAAACACTGTTTTGAGCATGTACTTGATGATAGTGTGTCACTCATTGCTCTGTGTTTATGCCTACACATGAGGCGCATGTTCTCTGTTTGAAAGGATCTCATCAAACAGAAATAAGAGAAGCCAACCACTTAGGCTACAACTTTAGGAATGACTGGCAAACATGTCACTGTCCAATCAGTGTCATGCTTTTCACCTGTTTTGTTTGAGAGTTATTTACAGAGTACAGATGCAGAATACAGAGAAATCCAAGTTATTTCTGTCTGCTCTGCAGAGATGTGCTTGAGCCGATAGGCTCACAGATTTCTTAAGACTAGTTGCCTTCACTTATTCTAAACAAGATTGACATTGTTGCAGGCCTACTTTCTTTGTAAGTTATAGCATTGTTGTTGTTAGCTTTGTTATTTTAAGGTCAAATCACAGTAGAATAATCTGAAATTCAGAGACAAAAATACTTTTACGTTCAGGTTTAATGCTGGCAAAATCCACAAAAGGTAGGGAATTCATTAAATCACCTCTGCATTAAACACAGTGTATGCACTGCTAAGGCTTTTTTAGCACATTGATTTGATGCACGCTGCAATGCTTTAGCTATATTGGGTTACTTCTCGCAACATGTATTCACCACTGGGCATATTGCTGAAGACTCATTTTTACCTCATGGAGCAACATATATAGTCCCCAGTGGAATAAAGGAAATAACCATTTGGTTACTTCATGTACTTAGACATTAGCTATGACATAAAATATACCAATTATTTACCAACACGTCTCTCAATATTGGCAGAATTGTTAACGACTGGTAAGTATTGTCTAGCCATCTGTGTTATACTATGAATTTTTTTTTTAAATGACAGTGTCTCAGAATTCATTCAGATGCACTTTTCTATTATTTAGAGGTTATATTTGTCCAATTCTGATTTACAGCCCCTATCAAAACCAGGAATAGAATCTAACAGGAGGATTTCCAAACCACCAATTTGTTAGGGGTTAAAAATCCTTACATGATACAATTGGAGCTGGATGACTGAAATTCATTTTCTTCAGTTAATAGAGATCATTAGCTTTTCTGAAAACTCACGGAATGATGTAACATATCAACAGTTTATTCTACCTATGCAGTACTGCTATGCCAGTGTTCATTATTCATTTGTCAGCTCTTCATGTAGTTCACATTGTCCAACACAAACACAGTCAAGATTTAAAATCAACTTCAGATGCATCAGAAAATTTTGCTGTGTCAGTCAATTATTAGGCTCTTTGGACAGCCTTACAAAAACCGAAAACAGTAATACTAATAACAAATGTGAAGGAGAAGAAGAGATTACTGTAATTACAGAATGTACTCAGGAGCTTTTCCCTGTATTCCAACTCGGCAACATGGATGGCCAGTGCTGGTGCTGTCCACCTCTTTGCAGTGCTCCATGTGTAGATCAACCTGCCATCTTCTGCCATGGATGAAGATATCTGGTAAGTACCTTGTTATCAATGCCATGAGGAATGACTGGCCTGATCAAGGCCAACGTGCAGCACTGCTGCATTCCTTGGGGACTGAGGGTCAGTGGATTTTCTGTGCCCTCGCAGACACAGTTTTATGCACAAGTTTATGCAGAAAGCTCAGAGACCCCAGGAAGCTTTCATAGACTATGTTGCTGCCTTGCATGGACTGCAGGCAAACTGTAATTTCACAGACATAGCAAGGCGAGATGTTATGGGACCAACTGTTCTGTTAAGGAATATCTAAGACACTTTTGTTACAAGCAGCAAACAAAGCAACAAAGCTATCATGTTAGCAAGGCAAACTGAATTCATCATGGAGCACACATAGTCATTTGTGACACAATCTCCACTGCCTGCCTGTGCAGGCATTTAAAGATGCAGCCACCACTGCAGAACATCAGCGCAAGACGAGCTGTTCATCGGATTCTGTTCTAATGAGTGGCCACTGCTGCTTCAGATGTGGCTTTGGAGATCATGTCACTACTGCAACTTTATGTCCTCCTGCAAAAGTGATGTGCAAAAACTATAAAAAAGTAACACTTAACGAGAGCGTGCCATTCTGCAAAGAAAGAGACAGTTCAAGAATTTGAGGTGTCTGAGGTCACAGTCCTTTTCATATAGGGTGAGATGCAGAGGACAGACTACATTGTCTGCCCACAAATGCTCAAGATTCATCCCCTTGCCATGCTGAATTACTTGTCAATACTTTGGCTGCAAGTGAGTGAGGGAAGTGAGTGAACAAGCCCATACTACACATAACATTACCTGTTGTACACAAATTCTCCAACAGAAAGAGGTCATTAATTCTTTAAAGAATTTATTCATTTCAAGCTTTTCATTCATGCATGGATTTACTGTCAATGTGTAGAAAAAGTGTTAGGTAAAATAAAACAGAAAGAAAGAGAATCAAATTATTAACATTAATTATTAAAAACCTTAAGTCTTGGTACTATTACACAAACATTTTGTGTTATGAGAGTCCAACGAGTGACAGTTGTCGATTATTTTTCCGTATTGTGAGTAAAAGCTGTTACACACAGTCATCATACTCCCGAGAAATGCTGTCTGCGGAGAGGTTTTCTGTTGCCCCCTCAGTCTCAGATGGGGCCCTCTGCTGGGGGGCTCTGGAAGGACACTCAGTCAATGCACACAGGGAAGGTGGGCCATGAATGGGACTCCTGGGAGAGTATATTCCTGAAAGGGAGGAGAAGAATTAAGGTTAATATTTAAACATCACAGCACCTCATCTCACCTCAGAATGTATGAAAAGGTACAAGAACACAAAACACACAAGAGTAATATGAGTGCCTATAAGAAGTCATTTCAGCATATTTCCGGTGTAATTGTGCATATCCACTGTGCCGTCAGTGGAGATTTATGACACTGTAAAAAGCAAGCCTAGGTGTGATATTTTCTCAAAATTGTTTTTATTCATTTTGCATGATCACTTATCAACAGTTTCTTTTTTTATTTTATCGGATCTAATGTGTTGGCACCACAGCATTTCTGTAAACTTTGTGGATTGTAGTTAGAATCTATCTATACTCTCTTACTCGTAATGAAAATTATTTACTGAATCTCAATTTCCCATTATGATTTTTTAACATCAAGTACACAAACAAGGTAAGGCAACCACGTTAAATGCAAAAAAGTAAAAAAGGAATTGGGAGATTTGTTTAAATAGATACATTTGTGACACCATGAAAAACTAGTTCTAGGCAGTCAGCAGTTTAAAAGCAGGTCTTGATCTTCCCCTGTTTCAGGCCTATGAGTCTCCATAGTAAACTGTAGTACTGTTTTTATCAGTGATGGTATTGTGTACCTGTGAACCTGAGAGTCCAGCACACAGGGAGGAGAGTGACGGCTGCAGTAAGAACTGTGACCAGCATGATCCGCCCGATGTTCAGAGTGAGAACCAACACATCTGATTGAAAGAAGATAAAACCATTTTATGTCAGCTTGTGTCAGGTCAGATTCACTGTTACCAAAGCAAGAAATAGAGGGATTATATTTATGAGCAGGCATGTAACACAACATACATGTTTGAATATGTTGAAACATATTTTTATATAATGATATGTGCTAAAACATTTTGTTGTTATGTAGACAAGTAATCTTGTTAAATATAAGCTAAAACTATGCATTTATTTGATGGAATCAACTATTACTTTCAGATGATGAAAGAGGAACACTGTACCGTTGTCAGAGGAGGAGCAGTTTTACAGATGACTGCAGACTTCATTTCCATTTCATTGAGCTGCCACACAGAAACAAACTGAACATTGACAGAATATAAATGCAGGCTGTGGCATATCATGCAGTGCACAGTGAAGTGAAATAGTGTGCATACAGCAGTGGGGGGATAGAAAAATATAGTACAGGGACACTTCAGAGAGGTACATGAATCAGTAAAACAATGTTGAGGAAGTTATGCAGAGATCCCTGTGTTTAAGGACTGATGCCAAGATGTGGACAGTGGGATGAAAACGCTGATAGAGTATGTCACTGCAGAGTCACATCAGGGCACAGGAGAGTGTCAGAGACTTTGAGACTGGAGCGCTCCAGGAAGTCTCAGATACAGAGACTAAAGTTCTGCAGTTTGGAGCTGTGAATCAAAACATCAATGTTTTGTATATATACATTGTTAACAAATTTCAGAGCCTTCAAGAGGGGAATTGTTACAGGAATTTCACAAAGCACATTACATAGAAACAATGCACATTACAGGCATCATAAAAGAGAAGAAAATGTGCAAAATGGAATTAGGGAACAAACCAAAAAGGATAATACTAAAATTAAGACCAATGATGAGAACTCAGATATCAACAACAGTATGATGTGGAGTTATGATAATGATTAGTTAATTGTTAAATAATGTACAGTTAATTGTTGATGTAGGAGAATTGTTCTTGTAATGCACATAATGCACTAATAGGGGAATTGTTCACCTCAGATGGAGACATTAATAACATGGTTTACATTGTTTGTTTTTCCACTGATTCACAATTGAACATGCTAGGATATATTAATTGTTCATTTTACAGAGAATCTCCTGCATGCTT
This sequence comes from Megalops atlanticus, assembly GCA_019176425.1. Taxonomy (NCBI): domain Eukaryota; kingdom Metazoa; phylum Chordata; class Actinopteri; order Elopiformes; family Megalopidae; genus Megalops; species Megalops atlanticus. The sequence continues at coordinate 30,631,595 of CM032886.1, forward strand.
ACCTGTGACAGAGACATTAATTAAATGGCTCACAGAGGACATTTTTCCTATGGTTTCACACCGGTAGAAACCAGTGTCATCCAAGGATGTATTTGTGAAATGCAAGAATGAGAATCCAAAATCTTCCCCTTCTATTTCTTCCCATTGGATTTTAATGTGTTCTGTTTCTTCCACAGGGTTGCAGTTAGATGAGTTATCTAATTTACACCATGCAACTGCAGGTATCATCCCACAGTGTTTTACAGAACAGTTGATTTTCAGAGTTTCCATTGTAAAAGCCTTCCACATGGTGTTTCGACGCACTCTGGCCTCCATGAAACATTCATTTTCCTTTCCTGAAACAACACATTGGTCAATATTAATCAAGGATAGAAAACACAACTCATAGTAAATCATATAATGTTTTATTGTTTTGTTTAGGATACACCTTTAAAGGAATATTGTTTTGCTTTGCTTATGTATGTTCTTAAAATAGAGCTTCTATGAATTTATCATTTTTCATTTTTTAATTCTAATGTTAGTTTTTCTCTCCTGCCAACCATTCATAATAGAAAAATACAAAAAAAGCAGATTTAGGATTTTATGTTTGGTATGATGTCATTATTAAAATAAAATTAATTGACCAGTATATAATCAATCAAAACATTATTAATACAGCACTCTTCACAAGGAAAATGATCAGTCTTATTGAGCACAGCTAGGAGAGGCAACAGAAAAACTAAAACTTTAAAAACGTTAAACGTTACAAATAAAGTTTCAGAGGCACCTGGGTGATACTTTAGACTAGAACAAATCACAGAATAATATGACATGGCATAACAGCAATGCAACGGACATGACTCTGTTGTAAAGAAGAAAAAACACTCTGAGCAATACACGTATAAAAATAGTAAAACTAAAAACTAATAAAGAATAATGATGTTATACAATGACTTTATAATTATTGATTACTCCTGTAAAATAATTTCTTTGCAATTTTAGTTGATTATAGAAGTACCATTATGCTTTTAAAAATTAAAGTGAGTAAAATGTTTTTGTGCAGTACACCAGCCCACTTTTTTTTCAAAATTTGAAGAAAAATATTTACATGAGAGAGAGAGAGAGAGAGAGAGAGAGAGAGAGAGAGAGAGGTAGGTAGATAGGTAGGTAGATAGATAGATAGATAGATAGATAGATAGATAGATAGATAGATAGATAGATAGATAGATAGATACATAAAAATTAAAAATTAAAAATAAATAAATAAATAAATAAATAAATAAATAAAAGACATTAAATGTTTACCTTCCAGTTGTGCTGCTACCAGGGTAATTAAAATACCAGCCAGTGTGTTGAAAATGACCATGTTGGAAAAATGTATCTTTCCTACCAGGAATACCTATTTATCACTGTTTTTCATATAAATCCTCAGGTGCTGTCTCTGTCTTGTGCAGATCTTTCAACCGAGAAATGGCAGTCTTTCATATCACTCTTCTTTCTTGTTAAAGACAGGAAACTAAATGAAACCTCCTCTCTCCTCATGTTGGTCATATAAACACAGGTCATGCATGTGTTTAATGATGCTGTGCTTCATGCCCCTACAATCCAGTAACAACTGTGTGTGACCGATAAGGTGTTTTTTAATCATCTACATGTACTTCACCAACCTGGGACTACAAATCTAAATGTAGCACCATTCTTTACACTCTGAGAAAAGGCAAGGCATGACCATGAAGCTTTTACTTTTGATCTCAGTATGGACAATGCAGAAGTACAAGTGCATGCATGCAGATTCTGTGCTGCTGTTCTCAGATAGACTCATAGCAGGCCTGCTCTGACACCGCTGTACTTCTGCTAAATGGATCCTGATTGCAAGCATTCACTTTCTGACAAACCTGGAGGGAAATGAGAAGTAACATGGAATTGAGAGTTAACCAGTTGTGTGACAATCTGAGCTTCCCCTCAGGATGGGCACCTCGTACAATGTGTACATGAACCTGAAGTTTTTCTCTCCTGCCAACCATTCATAATAGAAAAATACAAAAAAAAACTGATTTAGGATTTTATGACATGCTATGATGTCATTTTTAAAATAAAATTAATTGACCAGTATATAATCAAACAAAACATTATTAATACAGCTGTCTTAAATGTTTACCTTCCAGTTGTGCTGCTACCAGGGTAATTAAAATACCAGCCAGTGTGTTGAAAATGACCATGTTGGAAAAATGTATCTTTCCTACCAGGAATACCTATTTATCACTGTTTTTCATATAAATCCTCAGGTGCTGTCTCTGTCTTGTGCAGATCTCTCAACTGAGAAATGGCGGTCTTTCATATCACTCTTCTTTCTTGTTAAAGACAGGAAATAACACAAAACTTCCTCTCTCTTCACATTGGTCATAAAGTTTAATGTCAAGAACAGGTCTTGCATCTTTTTAATGATGCTGTGGTACATGCCCCTACAATGCACTAACAACTCTCTGTGACTGATAAGGTGTTTTTCAATCATGTACTTCACCAACCAATCAGAGTGTAGTATTTAGCAGTATTTAAACTAAAGGTAGCTCATCCTGACAGGTTATTTCTACCTTTCAGGATGAGCAGAGTCAGCTCTAGACTTTTGGGGCCCCGAAGCAGGATATGGAGTGGGCCCCCCAACCCCCATCATAAACTGTGGTATATGTGATGTGAGCACACTGGACAAGACACCAATTTGTGTAATATAGCCATTTATGTGCACACACCATGAATTCATTCCAGCAAACAATTTCTGAGGCACCTGTTAGCTATAACTCTATTGTTAGACAGGTTAAAAAAGCTACTCGACAATATCAATCTTCTCCTAACCCTATGAATGAGGAGAGAACCTCTTTGAAGGTCTGGATCTAGTTTGGTGATGGTTGTGATAGTGTTACATGTAAATCATTGGAAAGGGCTGAATATCATCTGCCTGCATCTGTGTGAGCATTTATGGGAGGAAGGATATGTGATACCTAAATATGATTAGATATGATGAAGATGCCAGGCAGTGGCAGTGCTGATGTCACACAGATTATAAAACAGTCAGCACCTAGCAACAGAGAACAATATACAATTACACTACAACCCATAGTCAGCCAGATAGATAAACATGGCCCCATTCATGAGAATGTGAAAAATCAAAAAATCATAAATATTGTCAGTTCTTAGCCTACTGCTCTGAAATTATCTAGTAGACTTTTTGCTTGGTTTTTGCCCCTTTCCATCTAACTAAGTCATCTGGCTAGCTAGCTAATGGTATGTGCTAGGCTGGCTCTGTAGCGTCATCATCATGTTTGACTGAGAACAGGTCCTTCGATGCTGAGTAATATTTTTCACAGACAGATATAGTCACGCAGTTTGCCAACACATGCTGTCATTCATTGATGATGCACTTCTCTGTTCTCATATAGTGTGGTTAGCTACATGAGGCTATGTATGCTAAGCTAAAGTACTTTTAGCAACATTTCTAGCTAGTGTGCCACTGAACGATGCTAGATGGTCTTTTTTGCCCAAGCATTGCTAAATGAGTGTCACTGCTGACAGGTAAACCAGAGTGCCAGCTCCATGTATCATGCCCCAGTGCAGCACAGAGAAGGCAGCAGGAACACACTGAATCAAAATTAGACTGGCCAGCACAAATGACATCGTTGTGGTGCACTATACATTTTAAGGCAATGTTACAGCAATAAATATACTATATATTGATTCTACTTATTTTTCCAATGTCTTCTTGATTAAAAAAAAAATATTGTTAGGACTTTGGTTGATGTGTACAGTCAGAGTCAAAGAACACAGCTGGACTGTTTTTGATTGGTGAACATAAAATGTTTCTGAACTGCCTTTCCCGCATTTTAATGTTTAATTGTTAATGTTTACAATACTCTTCACTTTGTGCATCTCCACTTATTTGAAAGGCCGAGGACTGTAGCAGATTGCCCTGCACGCATGCGCTTAGAACTGTGTCTTGTGCACATTTCGTGAGTAGTTCAGTTAGTTGGAAGTTCACCTATTATAAGTCCTAGCAGCTGGTTCACCTGATTATCAAGCCTAGCAGTTAATACTGTTGTAAATCTCAAGTTGTTTTCATTTGCTGGATGAATATATTCCATACTGTAATAACTTTGTTGGTGTTAGCAGCTAGTTTGTTAGCATTTAGCCATGTGGAGATGCAACTGCAAGTGGCTAATTCAATTTCTGGCTAATTCAAGTGCATTCGAGGCTAACTGTTAATGATGCGCATTTGGAATGTTAAATCTGTTTAATCGTTGTCTACTTCCTTTATTATCTAAAACATAAGAGGATTCCATTAGAAACATGATGTTGTACATTAAGTGCATTAGAATGGTAGCGCTGTTCATTCATTCCTGAATACTAAAACAGACATGATTGACCTGTAGATGGCAGTATAGTCATATAGTAACCACCAAGGGTGTACTGTTTTGTTAGAATCTTTATTGTAATGCATTGTTTGGTTATATTTGTACATATTAAGCATTTGTGTTATTTATACAAACCAACATATATTTCCTTTCCTTTAGACCACAACATTGCATCTATATTATTCATGTTGACTAAGCCCGAGTTTGAACCCTGTGCATTACTGTGCTGCTCAAATCCTTAAAAGTAAAATCATAAACGGCATTCTGACTCCAGAGGTGTTGTTACTGACACACCAGGGGACACCACCATACCTGAACCTCACCTATACAGTCCTTTATCCAGTTACCAGTTTCAATACCACTACTGATAACATTAGGATATATGAGGGAATTAGTGTAGCATACTGATTATTAACCACATAACCAATATCTTATTGTCATCTCATCATGTCAGGGCTCAGACAAGGACTCAAGCGCGGACACCAGGGCTTCAGGTTCCAAAAAGCTTTAATTAAGACGGCAGGTGAAGTAGCAAAACCAGAACAGGCAGTGTAGGTAACAGGCAGGCAGTCCGTGGGCAAACCAGAGTCAAAACAGGAACAGGCAGGGTCGGTAACCAAGCAGGCAGATAATCAGGCAAACAGAGCAAGATGGTGAGCAGAATCAAGGTTGAGGTACAGGCAGGAACATCAACAGCAAGTCTTACAGGCAAAAAGCACAGCGGGAATGAAACAGGAGATAAGCACTGCAACGATCTGGCAAACAGGACAGAGACAAGCAGGGTAGATATAGGGCTGGGCTGATGAGGTGATGGGAAGCAGGTGTGCAGGCAGGCAGGTGGAGATGATCAGGTGGGTGGAGACAGGGCAGAGAGCGGGGCAGGGCTGGAACACAAGGAAAAACAAAAGCACATGGACACAATGACAGATGGGGAGAACATAAACACAACAGCTAGGGGGCCGGAGTACTGACACATCACAGGAAAAGGTTCTCCAAATGGTGACTCCAAAGAGATGTAATTAATTTGGAACTACTGTATTACTACCATTCATGCTAAATTGTGACTAAAATGAGACCAAATTTAACGACTTTTTGAAAGTCAGTAAATGTCATTACTTCAGACAATATTCTTTCATCTTTTGCTACCTTTGTCACAGTATTGCTTGATCAATGGCACAGCGAAATGTGCCAAGACTTTACAATACACTGCCAATAAACTAGACTGCAGGTTGTAAAAGCCTGGAGTAATGTGGCTGATGAAGAGTTAGAATGAGTCACAGTAACAGGACATCCACTGACAAAACCTACCACTCAGCAGCAGCTCCCAAACAGCGGAAACTCTGGTGATGTCACAGCTAATGTTCAACATCATACACTCCAGCAGGAAGAGATCATTAATTATTCAGAGAATTTATGAATTCTCATGTATATGACTTTATTAATTTAATGTGCTGCATTTATGCACAGATTTACAGTCAATGCATATAACAGAGAGAGGTGCAATTGAGCAATTGACTCTTGCAAAGACAGTAAGTGTTGTTAATATTCCACAAACATATTTTTGTGAAATATTATCTCTTTTTGATGAGATAGTATCTTTCTATATAGTGAGTAAAAGCTGTCACACACAATCATCATACTCCTGAGAAGTTCTATCTATAGGGGGATATTCTGTTGTCCCCTCAGTCTCAGATGGGGCCCTCTGCTGGGGTACTCTGGAGGGACAGTCTGTCGATGCCAACTCAATGGGAAGGCTTTGAGTGGGACTCCTGGGGCAGCATATTCCTGCAGGTGGGTTACAATTTACATTTAAACATCATAATTCAGCTGAGACCATACCAAGAGCTACTTGAGAACAAAAGACAGAGTAGTAATATAAGCACAGAAGTTACTGATGTTGTTATTATAATTTTGTGAGTGTTACTCTACCACTAGTGGAGGTTTGGGAGCATGAAAAAGGTGAGCCCAAATGCTACAATTTCCAAAAGTAATTCTTTATAGCTTAACAAAAAAGTATGCTTATGTAATTAAGAATCACACAGTTTGCACTCAGTGTAAACTAACCACATTTGCTGCAATCAAGTAAAAAGGGATGAGGAAATGTATTTAAACTGTTACACTTTTGAGTCTAATCACACAGAGCCATGAAAAACTACTTCCAGGTAGTCAGGGACTGAAAAGCAGGTCTTGCTTCCCCTGTTTCAGGCCTATGAGCCTCCACAGTAAACAGTACTGTTTTCATCAGTGATGTTGCTGTGTACCTGTGAACCTGAGAGTCCAGCACACAGCCAAGAGAGTGATGGCTGCAGTAAGAACTGTGACCAGAATGATCCGCCCGATGTTCAGAGTCAGAACCAACACATCTGATTCAGTGATTGAAAAAAAAATGCGTCAGGGCACTTTTTCCGTGCTGTGCTAATATTACTAATCCAGTAATATTATTAATACAAGGAGAAGAGGAACTCATATTCAGGAGTAGGTGTATAACACAACATACATACAACATACAAAATATGTAATGGTATGTGCTAAACCTTTTACTATTGTGTTAACACTAAATTTTGTTAAATATATGCTGAAACTATATGCAAAATTATATATTTATTCAGTTTCATGAGCCATTACATCAGGTGAGAAGAGGAACACTGTACCATTGTCACAGGTGTCACAGGTGTCACAGGTAGACTGTTTTACCCAGTGACTGCAGTCCTGGGTCACCTCCCCTCCCTTTCCTAGGGGAGAAACACAGAAAACTGATTGACATCATGTCAGAATCACCAATACTGCAGACTGTGGTTATCTGTGGCATATCATGCAGTGCACAGAACAGGAAGTGAACTCACTTGTGACGTACAGCTGAAGTGGGGGGCTGGAAATGGTGTCTGGGTCACAGGGCTTATATACAGAGGCCCTGCAGAGATACTCTCCTGAATCAGTGAGAGAGATGCTGAGGAAGGTAAGTGCAGAGATCCCTGTGTTTGGGTCAGACTGATGCCATGAAATGTTGTGTTTTAATCCAGTTTCCAGTGGGATGCAGGTCTCTCCCTGCTGTTTACACCATGTCACTGCAGGCCTGACCTCACTGTGTCTCACTGCACAGGTCAGTGTGAGAGACTTTGAAAGTGGAGCACTCCAGGAGCAATTTTCAGATACAGAGACTTCAGTTCTGCAGTTTTGAGCTGTGGATCAAAACATCAACATTTCATATACAGTATACTATAATATAACTATCAACAACAGTATCATGTACAGTTTAGATAATGTTCAGTTAATTGTTCATGTACATGTAATATTTTCTATGCTCCAATGAGTAATAGGAGAATTTTTCATCTCTGATGGAGATATTAATAACATGGCTTACAATGATTGTTTTATATATGGTTGAGATATTAATTGTCCATTTTACAATCTCCCGCTTGCTTACTTGTGATGGAGACTTTAATTTTATGGCTCACAGAGGACATGTTTCCTATTTTTCCTGTGATTTCACACCCATAGAAACCAGTGTCATCCAATGATGTATTTGTGAAATGCAAGAACGAGAATCCAGCATTATCCTCCCTTTCTGTGTCTTCCCATTGGATTTTGATGCGCTCTTTTTCCTCCACAGGTCTGCAGTTAGATAAATTGTCCATTTTACACCATGTAACTGCAGGTGTTGTCCCACAGTGTTTTACTGAACAGTTGATTCTCAGAGTCTCCATTGTGACAGCCTTCCACACGGTGTTTCGACGCACTCTGACCTCCATGAAACACTCATTTTTCTGTCCTAAAACAATACATTGGTCAATATTGATCAAGGATAGAAAACACAACTCATAGTAAATTACATAATATTTTTTTGTTGAGGAATATTGTTTTGCTTTGCTTATGTATGTTCTTAAAATAGAGCTTCTATGAATTTATCATTTTTCATTTTTTAATTCTAATGTTAGTTTTTCTCTCCTGCCAACCATTCATAATAGAAAAACACAAAAAAAACAGATTCAGGATTTTATGTTTGCTATGATTTCATTATTAAAATAAAATTAATTGACCAGTAAATAATCAAACAAAACATTACTAATAGAGCACTCTTCACAACGAAAATGATCAGTCTTATCGAGCACAGCTAACAAATAAAAAGTAAAGTGTAGAGTAAAGAGGATGGATGATACTTTAGACTAGAACAAATCACAGAATAATATGACATGATAAAACAACAATGCAAAGGACATGACAGTATAGAAAAATAGTGCAATAATTGCAAAGAAAAAAAAACAAAGAGCAATACACATATAAAAGTAGTAAAATAAAAACTAATAACGGAGAAGACAATAGAATAATGATGTGATACAATGACATTATAATTATTGATTACTTCTGTAAAATCATTTCTTTGCAATTTTAATTGATTGCAGGAATACTATTATTCTTTCAAAAATTAAAGTGAGTAAAATGTTTTTGTGCAGTATACCAGCCCACACAACAAGTTTTTTTCTTCAAAATTTGAAGAAAAATATTTACATGACAGAAAGACAGATAGATAGATAGATAGATAGATAGATAGATAGATAGATAGATAGATAGATAGATAGATAGATAGATAGATTTAAATAAGCATACAAAACTAAGTCTAGCTGGAAAAATAAATAAATAAAAGAAAGACATTGTATGTTTACCTTCCAGTTGTGCTGCTACCAGTGTAATTAAAATACCAGCCAGTGCGTTGAAAATGACCATGTTGGAAAAATGTATCTTTTCTACCAGGAATACCTATTTATCACTGTTTTTCATATAAATCCTCAGGTGCTGTCTCTGTCTTGTGCAGATCTTTCAACTGAGAGGTCTTTCATATCACTCTTCTCTCTTTTAAAGACAGGAAATTAGACGAAACTTCCTCTCTCTTCACATTGGTCATATAAAGTTTAATGTCAAGAACAGGTCTTGCATCTTTTTAATGATGCTGTGCTACATGCCCCTACAATGCACTAACAACTGTCTGTGATCGATAAGGTGTTTTTCAATCATGTACTTCACCAACCAATCAGAGTGTAGTATTTAGCAGTATTTAAACTAAAGGCAGCTCATCCTGACAGGTTATTTCTACCTTTCAGGATGAGCAGAGTCAGCTCTAGACTTTTGGGGCCCTGAAGCAGGATATGGAGTGGGTCCCCCAACCCCCATCATAAACTGTGGTATATGTGATGTGAGCACACTGGACAAGACACCAATTTGTGTAATATAGCCATTTATGTGCACACACCATGAATTCATTCCAGCAAACAATTTCTGAGGCACCTGTTAGCTACAACTCTATTGTTAGACAGGTTAAAAAAGCTACTCTACAATATCAGTCTTCTCCTAACCCTATGAATGAGGAAAGAACCTCTTTGAAGGTCTGGATCTAGTTGGGTGAGGGGTGTGATAGTGTTGCATGTAAATCATTGGAAAGGGCTGAATATCATCTGCCTGCATCTGTATGAGCATTTATAAGAGGAGGGATATGTGATGCCTAAATATGATTAGATATGATGAAGATGATGCCATGAGCCATGTGTGAAAAGAATATTTGCTAGGCAGTGCTAATGGATAATGTCACTCAGGCTATAATACAGTCAGCGCCTAGCAATAGAGAACAATATACAATTACATTACAACCCACAGTCAGCAAGATAGATAGAAATAGAAAGACATGGCCCCATTCATGAGAATGTGAAAACTTAAAAAATTACAAATATTGTCTGCTCTTAGCCTATTTCTCTGAAATTATCTAGTAGACTTTTGCTTGGCTTTTGTCCATATCTATATAACTAAGTTATATAGATTTGGCAATGTTTCACTTTTTCCAATGGTAAGGTCACTGCAGGAGAAGTCATCAAATTTCATGCTGAAAAAAATTAATTTAGGGGGTTTTCTCTGTTGTTAAACTCAGAAACGAGTCATTTTTTGACCCATGAGACAACACAAGGGTTAAGAGTATGTAGGACTTCATATTCTGAGCAATGGGTGTCAATTGTCACTATATTGTGAATAATTAATGTTTATAAACACTGCCTAATATTTCTATTAAGTGAAAAACATAACCACATACCCTACTTGTTAATGTAGAGAAGCAAAGATTTATTCTGTTGAATATCTGTTGGTATTTTGTATACCCAGCTAGTAAATCGTCCTGTGGTTTGGCAACACTTTCCTACTTGTGTGCCAGGTAGTCCATTGACATTGCCAGGGAGGGAGGATTTACTCTTCCATGGATGCAGGCAGCTCATTTTAATGCAGTAACTAGCTAGCTAGCAGATACAAATTGTATTCATTTTATCATAATGCATTACATTCTAACACTGTCATGCTTGAGGGGTGAGCAACATTCACTATAAGTGAAAGGGTAGCTAGCTGGCGTGGCTACATTTAAGGCCCCTTTGTGCTGCTGGTCACAACAAAACCACTGTAGAAAGGCAGCTAGAGACAAAAAAAAACCTAGAATGTTGTTGAATCAAATTGATAATATCCGATTGGACTGTCTGTGAGGCAAGCAATGGAGTAAAATACGTCAAAATCTAAATATATTTATCAAACACATCCATGTCTGAATGGTACCATTGCGGTCTTCGGTCTGATACAAAGATACAAATCACTAAACCTATGTGATGTTGCTTCTCTATATTAACATGTAGGGTATGAATTATTATTATTATTATTATTATTATTATTATTATTATTATTATTATTATTAATTGTATTTACAAATACATTGGACAAAGTTCCAGGGGACATTAGAGTATTGGATGAGAAAGAAAAAAAGCAGATGAGAAGGATGGATATTTAATAATAGCAGAATAGTACAGCAATGATGGATGAAAGATTCTGATTCAGAATGACTAACATACAGTTTCTATTCACCTTTTCTGCAGTAAAACCCACAACCACAATTCGGGTAAAAATGTGGATGATAAATTAATCATAATTAATCTTAAAACAAAGTCATTAGAAAATCATCACACTGCTTGAAAAGCAGACAAAACTAAGACCAGTACCTGGAAAAAAAAAAAAAAACTTGCAGAGTGCCATGACAAAATTTGTTCCAGCAAGCCAGTTAGCAAGTAGTCTAACTTCAAAATGTGTAAGTGATGCATTCAAAAACACACTCAGTGCCGTTAAATCCGAATTGGCTCCAACATGAATACCTAATTTGCATTATTCTCAGTGTATAGAATACGAATCCACCGGTTCAAATTAATTATAAATGTATGTTCTTTGGACTTTTCTGGTGTGTTGTTTAAAGTACATTTGAATATTTTCTGCTTATAAAGTTTCTAAAAGGTGGTTGATGGATATGGCAATGACATGAATAAGTAGTTCAATTAAGATAGCACTATGGTCCTTACAAGCAATTACCATACATGAACAGGTGTTGATCTTTCCATGGTTACAATATTTTCTCTGTTCTGTTTAACTTGAGGCTAAAATTTGAATATATTTGTTTTAATAGGCATATGGATCCCAAGGAGGTCCACGGATCCATCAGTCCATTTTTTGGAAGCCAATACTATAAAGTAAATTGTCAAATTGACTCAGATGGGCCATTTGACAATTCTGGACCTCGTTTCCTGATAGATTGTTCTTAGAGGTTAAGAGGGGTTTTAAAGTGCATGTAAAGAACATTCATAAATTTCTACACGCATTTCCCAAAACAATTCACAGAGCGGGGACGCACACACAATAATAAAGAACGTCCACTTAAAGGGTGTGGAGAATGTTGTTGAATCAAATTGATAACATCCGATTGGACTGCCTGCAAGGCAAGCAATGGAGTAAAATACATCAAAATCTCAATATATTCATCAAACACATCCATGTCTGAATGGCACCATTGCAGTCTTCGGACTGATATGAAAATACAAAACACTAAACCTACGTGATGTTGCTTCTCTATATTAACATGTGGTTGTGAATTACTACTATTATTATTATTATTATTATTATTATTATTATTATTATTATTACATGAATAATATTAATACAGTTTCTATTCACCTTTTCTGCAGTAAAACCCACAACCACAACCAGGGTGAAAATGTGCTTGATAAATTAGTTATAATTAATTGTAAAATGAAATCATTAGAAAATCATCACACTTCTTGAAACGCAGACAAAACTAAGACCAGTACCTGGAAAAATACAAATACAAAAAATAAGGACATTATAGGTCTACCTTCCAGTGGTGCTGCTGCCAGTAGAACAAAAATACCAAATGCCAATGCATTGATAAAGACCATGTTGGAAAAATGTATCTTCAGTGGCTGTCCCTGTATTGTCTATGCTAATTCTTCATCTGAGATATGGCAGTTTGGTTCTTCTCATATCACCGTTCTTACTTATTGAAGGCAGGACATTAAGAGAAACTTCCTTTCGCTGAAGTTGTTCAGGGCTTGCATGTGTTTTGTGGTAATACCTGTCTCCTGTAGTGTACAAACAACTATGTGTGACTGTTAAGGCATTTAAGGTGTTTCATCTACATGCACTTTTTTGACCTGTGCCTACATATCTAAATATAGTGTCATTTGTTGCAGATGATGAGACACGACCAAGAAGCTTTCACTGTTGACCTCATTAAAGACAATGCAGAAATTGAACTACATGCCTGCAGACTCTGTGAATGTATCACTGTCTGTGCTCCCACTAATTGCACAATTTAACCCATTAAGTACTTTGAACAATACATCAAGCCTAGACAGCAAGCAAATAGTTATTCCCATTACCGTGATACATTTTGAAGAATGTCATCCTTGAGAGGTGCATGTGACACATTAATCCACATCATTTCAATCTCCTCTCCAACAGTGTCCAGGTGCTTCAGCCAGTTCCTGTGTGGGATGCTCCCACACACAGATGCCTTCATAATTCCTCCACACTCAAATTTAACAATACATTCAAGAATCCATATTGTTGGCTTTCTCTGTGTTCATTATCTACCTGATAACCCATCAGAGAGAAAACTTCTGAAGCAAGTAGGGTGTCATTTTATTAACTAAAATACTTGATAGTCACATTTTTTAATTTTTATTTTATGCAGAAACATTGAATAGGCAGGATTGCACATTATGGTTCCAGAACTATGCTTGAATTTCATAATTAAAGTTCCAAGCAGCTTGCTGGTTGGGTTCTATGGGAACTGTGACGGGACTGCACAGGAATATGGTAGAACCATGCTTAAATAGGATGAAATGAATTTATTCAGAGCACACAACCGTGCAACACTCATTTGAAGAGACACACACCTGCAATACATTACATCTGAACAGTGAACACTGAAATCTGCAGAAAGGAGGTGTGCAAAAAAGAGTTCACTGCTACTCAGCTGGAATCAGATCCCTTATAAATTCACCTCTTTTTTGACAGCCTTCTGTGCCATGAAAGTACATCGTACTTTAGAGTGAGTAAAATGACTTGTGGACTGGTCAATAAAGACCTTTCTTCTAAGAGGAGGAAAGCACTCACACTCAAAAATAGAAAACAGAAATTAGAAAGAAAACCCACAAAACTGATAATTTGAATTCTTTTCACAGGTATAAGTCCAAATAACGGTAATAACAATGCAAAACACAGTTTGCTGTCAATTCATTGAATTCTTGTTGACATGAGATTCTCTACTAGAGGAATATTAAAAAATATTCATCTAAATTTGACATCAGTAAATAGTTAAGTATACAAAATTAGGACAAAAAGAACGAACAAAAACAAATACAAAAAAATTACAGGTTCCCCTTGAAGTTGCTATGCCACCAGCAGAATTAAAATAACAGTGAATTCATCAGTAACAGCCATTCTGGAGGTATTTATCTTTCTTCATGAGAGCACCTCTTTTTCACTGGTTTCCTCAGTCACAGTCTCTCTGTTTTGTGCAGATTGTTCAGCAGAGAAATGTTTTTCATTTTGTGTCACTTTTTTGTTAAGGGTGTGACTTCATGTGTACCACCCTCTCCCTTCAGTTGTCTATGTGGTTTACTAAAATGTGGGCCCCCTTATAGTAGCGCCGACAACAACTATGTGTTACTGGAAAGAAGTTCTTTTTATAGTCTCAATGTACCTTGTCTACATGTGCCCACAAATCTAACTATACCAGCCAATTTACACTCTGAGAGAAGGCAAAACATCCCAGTTAAGAAGCATTTATAGTTGGTCCCATTAAAAACAATGCAGAACAGCACATCATGCTGGCTATTCTCATATGGACTCATAATAGGCCTCCTCTGACACTGCTGTACTTCTGCAAGATGGATCTCGATTCCAAGCATTCACTCTCTGACAAACCTGGAGAGAAAGGACAAATAACATGGAGCTGAGAGCTGACTATCACAAACCCCTATCAGAGCAAGCTCTGTAGATCCCAATGGGATGAAGAGGGCTTTTACTGTCTTTTGGGCCTTGCAGTTGTTTGAATCTGGCTAAGAGGTGGTTATCTGTGTATTCATCATATAGTACAACTTGAAAGGCCAGAAGCCATTCATTTTCAGCATGACTAAGGATGTAAAGTCTAAACAAGGCATTTTGCATTTACCGTCTCTGGCTCTGTCCTGATTTCTTCTGAGGGGTTCTTTCCTGTAGCAAAACAATAAATGATACTGATTTTCCATCTCCCATATAGACACATAATGGCTTAATATTGGGTGTCATTGACAATGTATGATTTATACACACAGATTCAGCATATGAGATATGGGTCCATCACAGGCACTTAAGCCATGGAGCTAGGAACAACCATTCCCCCAGTTTGTTCACACTAGTGATGGGAATTCCGGTTCTTTTTATGGAGCCGGATCATTTGGCTCCCAAAAGGCTCCACATTTAGTAGGCTACCACTTCTGGCTTTTATAATTCAGCCAAATTTAACAATGTTTTGACCTATGATTGGTATGTGTGCACGTACATCACTTAAATTATTCAATGTAATTATACTAAACCTTATAATTTCCAGAATACCATATAAAAACATTAATGTAAAAACATCAAACACTGTTACACATGTGTATTGAATGTTTTATTTATATTGAACATTGTAAATTAGCATGTTGCTACAAACACTAAACACAGTTCATCTAGACCTCGTGCATAAATGTAGGTTAGAATTCTAACATTCAGTCAGTGCATGGAGAGCCTGTGGCCAAGCAGTGTGGCGAAAAGATCATCCTATTATTATGTCTTGTATTAATTAACAAAAAAAAAAAGAAGAAATCGGCTCTCGGACAGGAGCCGGCTCCCATCGTTCACGTAAAGGAGCTCATAGAGCCAACTCATTCGCGACCGACACATCACTAGTTCACACACGTTCACACATTTCTACATGCACTCTGAAGAATGAGAGCTGGGATAATGTTGGCAAAACAACCTTACTTATTGATGAACTTCACAAAAGCAACCAAACAGTGTCATTAGCTAGGTACCTAATTGATACCTAGACACAAGTGGCTAGCTGGCTAAATTGTAGGGAAGGTATTTGTGAAAACAACTTGCCAGTTTTTCCCATCGAGGAGCTAAACGATAACATTATCAGTTGTAAATGTATTACAAAACTATATGTGCAAGCACCAGTAATCAGTTCCAAAAATGAACCAAGCTCGCTTACATCTTCACCACAGAGCACACACAACTTCTTTCTCTCCCTTTGCAGCCAGAGCTTCATTTTATGCTGGTCAGATTGGCTCCAGCTGGTTACAATGTCCTTCCCCGGCAGCAAGTAAATTGTCCAAGTAGCTAAGAACTAGCAGCATTTTAGCCATGCCCCAATGCTGCCTGCCCGGCCATTACAATAGCAACAACATGACTTGGGTACATTTGATTATTAACAAAACTGATAACTGCTGCAAGCATTCATCTTAAGCACACCTTAAGTAGCTTTACATGTATAGTTGTATATTTTTAAATATGTACACTAAAAACATTATCTCAAAACTTCTTTAAAAAATCAACATCATACAACCTAAACAAGTCGGATAACTCCATTTAGGCCCCAGAAGGGTGCATTTTGAATTACTATATGGTTTGTGCACATTGAATCACACAGGGGTATATTGAATCATTATATTTATGGGTTTGCATTTTAGGAAGGAATTGTTGCATGGTTGTACCTCTGGCAATGCAGCCTGTCAGCAGAGTCCCCACAAAAACAGTAAATATGATGAGAAAGAATACATAGCGTGCGATGGGCCACACCATGAGGAATACCTCTGTTGTAAAAGAAAACATGAAGCAGAAAACCTGTTATCTCCCTGGCCAAAATGAAATAAAGGCCGTACTACATATAAAAGCTTCCATCCTGAGACATTCTGAGGACAATTTACAGGAAGGAAAAAAATATACTGCAAACAACTACTTATTATACATTTTGGATTCATGTGGTGTTTTAAGGAGAAAAGCTTGATCTAAAACTGACAAACAAGTAAACAAAAAAATCATGACTGATTGTGGCAGTTGTGTATCAATTAAAGGAAAAACGTTTGAGGACTTGAAAACAGTAAGATGGAACACAACAGCACAGCCACAGGAAGTGTACTGCAGTATGTTCTCACAGAACATGTTCTCTCTTAACCACAGGGCTCTATGGAAGATACACATTTGGCTTTAACTGGTAAAAGCATTCACACATTACGCCATTTGAATTCAACTCACCCTCTATTACCTCAAAGGATGTGCTGTTCACCGTCGCTCGAAAAATGCTTCTGCTTGAACTCATGGTTGTCCCTTCAAAGTACATGCAAACCCTTTCATAAAATGCCTAATAGTAGTCAGTACAGTTGAATGTCTTCCCATGTACCTAAAGTATGGTGTTAATTTTTTAGTTAGTTTACCTTTCTGGCACACCTGAATGTAGATAAAGTGGATTGCCTCCATTTTGCCTGTGGAACTGTATTCAGGCATGTACAGCACTGTTGTGTTTTAAACAACTAACTCAAGATGCTGAAAACACAACTGAAAATGTCAGGTGAATGAAAAACAGAAATCATACTGTTAAGCTTACCTGGCGTGTATGACTGTCTCTGCTGGAGTAATAAATGACAAGGCCGAGGACGTGTTTTGTAAAGTCCGGTCAGCTAATTTTACCAAATGGCTGCGTTTTATTTGGCTATTCCTGTGACTGTGGCTGAGGTGTCTCTGTGAGATTCTGGCCTTCTTCTGCTATTCCTGGTCACCGCTCTCACTTTCAGACTACACCTTCCCCATCACTTCCACTTTGCTCCAAAGCCCTGAGCCTGCCGAAACCCTTACAGAAATCTTTTTTTTTTTTTGTAGAAACAACACATTAAACAATGTTAAACCAATAAGTGGGGGTTGTGTTTAGGACGGTGCAGTTGTAGGTGGAATTTAGATACAGAATATGAAAAATGATGTAAAAAAAGAGGGCTGTGAATGGCTTGTTTTATTCAGAGGGTACATGATGCTTTGCTTTTGCAGAGAATAAATGTCCTCACAACAGCACACTGAAACCAAAATCACAGTGACTTTTCTGGGCATTTATGAAGGTCTGTGTGAAGAGCACACGGGGCCCTTGTCAGCAAACAGATCAAGCACCAGTGGGTGGCGATTGTGGTACATGCTAAAATTTGGGGAAGTCAGCATGCAACAATTCAGAAGACAGTTGATGCTATGTGTTGCACAACTTAATGATGTCTGCCTCTGTTTCCCTGTTACCCCTGTTACCAGCAATTCACACACACACACACACACGCACACGCACACGCACACGCACACGCACACGCACACGCACACACACACACTAAATTAAACATTGACCAAATGTGTAGAATGCAACACAAAGTGATGCAATTCTATAGCAGCAGAGATCTGCAGTTTTTCCAGTGGCTGAAAACAGTGCAGTCATGACATGGTTAAAGCAGCTGCAGATGAGGGGTGGATAAACAAGCTGCATTCCTCCAGACTGCTGGTGGTCTTTCAGAAGCCCCTTGTTCTCTGTGGCCAACCTGACTGCTGCACCCCCACACGAGCGCTTCACACACCACGCTCGCCTCCCTCGTCCAGCCAGACCAGGATGTGAGTGCTTTGTGGTTTCCTGTCTCGCTGACAGGTGATTTCCACTCGCAGAAAGGAGAACGGCTACAGCCCCAGAGAGGTCACATCGACATGCATTCGCTGCAAGGACAGCAGAGTGACTCATTTTTTCCAGAGAGAGAATGTCACCACACATGCAGTTAATACACGCTGGGGAGCATGACCGTTAATAAAAATTATACCTATGGGGGAGTGTTTCTATCTCACTTCCTCTTGCTGTCCAGCTCATCACCCATATGCATGTACAGAGAGCGTGCAGTAAAGGGCACTGTTGTATCCTGCAACATCGAGTGCTCATTTATTTCCTTAATCTCTGGAGTAGTGGCACCTCAACCAAGCCCTACCTCAGAGTAAGCTCCTTACGCACTGATTATGGTAAGATGACAATGATAAAAAGAGACATTTGGCTGTTCATCTGACACGTGGCAAAACTTGAAGGCTCTTGTCTTTGTAAACCAATGGGGTTCATCTGGCAGTCTTCTCAGAGGAGCACTCAGTCTTCAGCAGCACAGATCAGGAACTTTGGGCATTACATAATTGCTGTCTAGTTTTCAATCTCGCTCTAGGACATTGCTAAAATTAAAGAGACATTGCAGCTGAGAGGTTTCATTTCCCGCCACATGTCTGCTGACAACCACGTTTCAATCTGAGATAATGTATGCACAAAAACTGCTCAATCAAAAACGGCAGGCCACATGCAGTAGATGGTAGACGGCCTCTCTCATCAGCTAAATAAGAAGTGGCCAAAAATAAATGTTAACCTGTACAAATAAGGGCAGTTTAAACAGCTGTATCTCAGTTTAGCGCACGGTTGTCATCAGGTGAATGCCAGGGTGGTTGAATGAGGGAGACAGTTTTCCTGGACTTGCCCAGTATAGTACAGTGAATTGGGCCATTAGGGGGCGACAGAGCAAAGAAAGAGCTTAGAATCACTGCCGAACTATGGAAATCTGGTAATACATAAATTGGTAAAGTGAATAAATAATGTTGAAATAATGTATTTTCTGAGCAATACTGCTTCTCAAGTGCAACTTCCAAGCTCACATTTTTACATTACATTCACATTATGTCTCTTTCACATGTTAGTAAATCTAAAGCGTTTCTAAACTTTAAAGATATCAGACCTATTTTTGTGAATGTACAGACGTGTTATTGTTGTGAATGTATGTGTTGGAATGAGAATATGTGGATGAAAGAAAACCAGGCAAATGAAGACAGAGACTTGTACACGGAAACACTGAATGAAATGAGGGATGCACAATGCATGGACTGGGACATGTAGCAATACAACAGGAGGAGAGAGCATCTGCAGTCTTGCCAACAGGACCAGAATAGAGCTGAAACTCCATCATTAAAGTTGTTGCAGCCAAAGGTGCTACATCCCTACAGGTTTTTTTAAGGTTTAATATTTTTAGATCTTTTAAAACTGAACAATTTCTTCTGCATTGCACACAATACTAGATTCTCCATGTATTCATATGAACTGATTTCTTACTGAACAGGTAAAAGAAAAAAACTTCAAACAGGATCTTGTGACCTCACTATCACATGCAAGGTAGCTGCTCTTGTAATATTATCAATCAACAATATACTGACAGATAAGGATCCTAAAATAGAAGTTAATTATAATGCAATTTAGGCTGTGTGGACATGAATGAGTTATAGTTGGAAGTATTACTGTGTGCACTGGTGGAGTTCAGATGATGTAATTTGACAATAAAATTAATACAGAGAAGAAGATATAACAAGAAAGAACAAGAAAGAATAAAGAACAACATGGCCAAAGTTTGGACACATGAATATGTATCTGAGTTGTCAGCAGAAATGAGTTTATACAGCACACAAAGAAATGTTTATAAGGACACAGAGCTCAGCCATTGTGTTGTCATATCTGAAGGAAATCCTGAAAAGGGCTTAAATCTTGGTGCTGTAACCACAAAAGTAACCCATAATTGGACAGATGGCCCACCTGCGGTCCCAATTTACACTGTAGAGATAATGATTGTTCAGAGGTGATTGCAGTAGACAAGAATAACAGTGCAACATGCAGATGAGGGAAAGCCTCTCATAAGCTGCGTGCCATGGACAGAATGTTCAGATATCCAACTGCCATCTGTAGGATCATATCCCCTCACAGCTGCACCTGACCTAGACTCATCTGCCTTGAATTCCTTACAGAAATATATCAAACTGCAAATTGTGCCACCACTTCTAGCCAGGATGTTAGCATAGATATTCGGATTGACTTCATGCACGTTGAGGCCTGAAAAACTGCTGTTTAGAGTGCAGAGCCATGAAAGTCCACGTGGTATAAATGGCCCAGGCAGTTTGACTGGCAAAACAGGATATGGTGCAAGTTAATGTTGCCACACCAGGAGTGCTACAGATCCCATGCACGGGGGAAAAAATGGCACATTTTTGAAACACACTGGTTCCCAACATATACACCCCAACCCTCCTCTCAAGAGAAATTACAAATATCTCTTTGAGGCAGAGTGGTAACTATGTGATGCACTATGGGTGTTTTGGGTACTGTTGTTGCACGAATAAGAGTACAAAGTATAACACAATGACGCAAATGCGTGACACCAGGTAGAAAAGTCAGACTCGCACCAGTGAGTACCTGTGTCATGAAAATCAAATATACCCACATCCATTTGTAACAGCTGAAAGAACCCAGTACCAACCTGTCGCAGCTAACAGTCTCTGTAATTTGTAACCGATCAGTGTTGGTGAGGTATGGGGAGAAGGCTGTGACTTCATTTCTTCTATGTAATGGGTCTTTCATGTTTCAAACTTCCAGAACCTAGCCAACCTCTTCTACAATGAGGTATGTGAATGACAAAACTGTATTGTTGTTTTTTGTTGTTAGATGGTATTTGTTGTTGTCACCTTGTAATTCATTGTGTAAACACACTACACAATACAGGAACCAGAGTCAAATTCCTTGTATGTATAAAAGCATACCTGGCTAATAAAGTCTGATTCTGGTCTCTCCTTTTGTTTTTGGGACCCTTTATGGAACACAAAACAACAGTAAGAGTCAATGTTTCTAACTGAGCAGAAAAGAGGCAGAATTATGCTGCTGGAATGCGTATGGTGCTATTAAAGCCGCAGAGCAGGAGAGCAGATAGCAGAGGCATTCAGCAGTCCTAACAGCAGGCTGCACTGCTCTTTTCCGCTTTTGAACTCGGGGACATGTTGTTTTCTCACCTGGCTTTGGCTTCGTGCCAAAGAGTTGAGTTAACCCAATGACTCATGCTTGAAGCCTCCAGAGGGTGTCCACGGTCACTTGGACCGGCCTTTGATGCCACAGCCACGGGACCCGGTTAAATAACTCAGCTGTTAAGTTAAACTTTGGCCTGCCAAAGTCCCGCAGAGGCACAGATAACACCTTGAAGACTTGGCAGGTGAAGTCTTCCTTGGGTCCGCAGCTGCGAGGCGACAGGTGAGTGTTTGTCTTCTGCTCGTCAAAGTGAACGTGTAGTGTTGAAATGTACTGACGGGTGATTGGAAATTGTTTGCACATTCATGGGGGGTGGTCCAGTTCCCCACCCCACCACAGTGGGGTCCCATTAGTCGGGTCTGATCCATGTAGTGGAACAGTGTAAAAGGGTCACTCCTAAGACGCGGTGATGCATTGACATG
Organism: Megalops atlanticus; assembly: GCA_019176425.1. NCBI lineage: Eukaryota > Metazoa > Chordata > Actinopteri > Elopiformes > Megalopidae > Megalops > Megalops atlanticus. Next base: position 30,653,671 of record CM032886.1, read on the forward strand.
GACAGCGATCAACTGGTTAACAGTTATAGCTGTGTGGTTTACAGTGTACTGCTGAATGACTGTTTATGGAGCAAACCATTTGGCACGCTCTATTAAATTTTATTCTCTGCAATGAATTGCTTGAATAGAAATCATAAGAGCTGGATAATTCTACATTCCTTTCCACAGAAAATATTTTTGGATATTTATGATCATCTAGGATGTCTGCTCTTTGGTCTGCATTTGCTGCAAATGTATGTGTAGGCCCATAGAAACAGCATGTAGCCAGTGTATGGGGTGGTTATGAGGTGGATGTTACCTGAGGCAGTGTTTCTCAATCCTACTCCTGGAGGCCCACTGTCCTGCACGTTTTCCACCTTTCCCTGCTCTACCTACCTGACTGAACTCATCAGTGGCACTTTTGATTAGCTGAGAACACCTGATTTAATCAAGAGCATGTTAATCATACTAATCGGGTGTGTTTGGAGCAAGGATAGATAGAAGATATGCAGGACAGGAGCAGGATTGAGAAACACTGACCTAAGGTATATGAAGATAAACAGAGTATAACAGCTTTTAAGATGTGGGTAAAAATATCTCCAATGATATTATTCTGCAGCTGCTCATATCAAATCCCTCACAGTGATGCCCCCTGGAGCCAACATTATGAACTCCCACTTTCGAAACGTCAAAAGAACAGTTCCGAAAAAATATCATCACCAGGAGTCAAAACAGTCCAGTCAATAGCCAAACACATTTTGCAGTGTGCATTGATTGCCTTGGTGGAATCAGGCTCCACAATTCCCATAACGTGTCCTATTGTCTGTGGAAAATAATGGGAACAAATCTTTCATATCCATCTCAGTGCAACAGTGTCCTCCAGCGTTAACATTGTTTATTGTACAGGCAAAGGGCAATTATTCCTGCCAAAGCGTCCTTTAGTAATGTGTCTCCAGCTGGCTGTACTGTTAACAATTAACAGTTTCAAGCATACCCGTGGACAGATGAAGGGGCCTGTAGCACCTGTCAGCACTTTAAATGTCATGTTCTTTAGACTTTTACTCCAGTGCAGATCTTTTTTTAATGAGCAGTAAAATTAATTCTTTCCACTCTGTGCAGATAAGAGTGAGGGATTCGTCCCTTGTAAAAAGGACTATCACAGTAATATGCTGAAGTCAAGGCCATGAAATCCCCCTGAGGACAAATTGGACACTTGTGTGAGAGGGAGGTGTCATGTGCTTTGATCCACCATAGGATCTTACAACATCATGGGCTCTTGTGCAAGCAGCATTGATAAAGTACATAGACATGATGCAGCATGTAAGCTGTCACTCCAGCGTCATACTGTTACATTACTGTGACTTAGCAGATGCTCTTATCAAGAGCAACTTACATAGCTTACAAACTTTATTTGTTTTCTATTTTTCCAGCTGGATACTTACTGAGGCAGTCTGGGTTAAGTAACCTGCCCAAAGGTACAACAGCAGTGCCCCACTGCAGAATGAAACTGGCAACCTTTGGGGTACAAGGTGTATACCTATTTTACACTATACCCTAACAGTATCCCACACTACTTTTCTATGACCTGACCGCTAATCCTAACCCTTAACCAGGAAAGTTCAGAGTGGGTTTATAAGGAAAGAACTGCATCTTTAAACCAGAAGCCTACTGTTTCCTAGAAAGGGCGCTGTTCTGATACCCACTGCGCAAGGGTCTGAATTGTACTTGTAAAATATCCAGCTTTGTGAATGGTTAATGTGTAGGAATGTAAGTCATGTGAGATGCTCTGGAAAAGGTCCTCCTCTGCACAAGGAGAGTGGCAGTATGGTCCAGTCAGACACACAGGGTATATATATATATATATATATCAATATTATATTATTATTAGTAGTATTATTAAGAGTGAGTGGGACAGATGGGAAAAACTGAAAAATGTAACCGAGTTAAATTATTACTAATTATTATTGACACAGCCATTCTAACGTGATGTTGCAAGGTAGCTTGAGTACTCGACTTATGTTATAGGATAATGCATAAGGATACTAACACACGAGGTCAGTGATGGAGAAGGGTATCTGCTTTGTTTCTAAAATAGGTGCATCTGAGTTTTCTCAGTCTGATCAGTTCATTCATGCAGGGAATGATCTGACATCAGGTAAAGTCTTGGGGCGGCGGAGCGGGGGTACTGAGAAAGATGATACAAAACATTAAAAGTACAAAAAAAGATAAAACGTCTGCATGTGGAAAAGTCACGTCTTGAAGATCAGCACCATATCTCATTTCTAGAGGTCATGATACTGGAGTAAAATTCTGCAATGACCTTGACTGACGTGAAATCGATCAATCAGATGTCACACAGCCTGCATAATAGACTGATACAGAGATAGCGCTACAGTGAAGAGGATAATATTTTAACTGTATTTGTCTGAGCCAGATGTCTGGGGTGATTTTGTACTGGGGAATGAGGCCATATTCGGTAAACAGATTTTCTGAGAGGAGAAAGAGAAGAAAGTCTTAGTAACAGCAACTGAAGTAACCACTTCTGTCATTGGCTCCTTCCACAATGAGCTTCACAATGAGCATGAGCTATATTGTTTGTTTGTTCGGTGTAAAAAGAAAGAGAGAACAGGAAACAAGAAAGAAAGAAACAAAGAGAGAAAGAGATAAAGAGGCAACAAAAGAAACTTTTAACTTTTAGACTTTTAAAAGCCTTTTGTTTCAACAACTTGCTTCAACAAAGAAAAATGCACTCTATATATTTACAAAAAAACAACATAGAAAGAACCGTCACAAAACCAAACTCAAAAAAATCGAACCCACTTGAAAACAATAACAAAAAAGAACCAACACTGTTTAAGAAAGAGAGAAAAGACAGAAAAAGAAGGAAAGAAAGAGGGAATGAAGGCGTCTCCCACATGTTTTTTTTTTTTTATTTTGCGGCAGAGAGATGGCCGCACACAAACCCAGAGTCATCAGCCTGAGCAAACGCGAGGGCCAGAGCTTCGGCTTCTACCTGCGCGTGGAGCAGGGCGAGGAGGGCCACCTGATCCGCAACCTGGAGATGGGCGGCCCTGCCGAGCTCGCCGGCCTGAGGGACGGAGACCGCATCCTCAGGGTCAACGGCACATTCGTGGACAACCTGGAGCATTCGAAGGTGAGCTCCGCCCCCCAGCAGTGTGGTACGTGAGGGGCGACCTGGATGTGAAAAGAGGGACAAGGGATCAGAATTCATATGTGTCCTTTCTCCTGCCGGACTTACACACGAAGATGGTACTCAAATGTCTCTTCCAATTCTGTTACATATTCAAACCAAAAATACATATGCATTAGTGTAACTTATGGGAAGGCGAAAGCCGAAAAAGACTGGAAATTCATGCCCTTAGCTGATTCAGGATCTTTATAATCTAAACTATGGAATGGATGGGAGTGGATGGGAGAACTGGCCATTGGAAAATGACATGATGAATCTGAAAATTGCATTTTCCATGACTATTCCATCCTATGACGTCGTCACCCTTAACTACAATTGAGACTATAAATCTGTATAGAGATAGACAGATACATTTTCATTTGATTTATTTTAGTCTGTATTGTTTTGCTTTGATAATGATCAGTTTTAAGTGAGGAAATGCCAAGTTCTCACTTATCACCTTATGCTTACTGATATGTCCTTTCATGTCCCTGGGTCTCCTGTGACATCCTCTGCAGGTGGTGGAGATGGTTAAGGGGAGCGGGGCAAGTGTCACCTTTCACGTCCTGGACAAGGAGTCCTACAACCAGGCTAAGGCCAGCGGTGCAGACCTGTCCAACCTGCAGTCCCGACCAGCCCAAACACAGCCCGTCGTGAATGGGGTGGCCAGGCCGACACCCAAGCCAAAACTCTGCTTCCTGGTGAAGACCAAGAAGGGGTATGGGTTTTCCCTCAAGTCTACTCGAGGTGAGGGCAAAGACCGCAGAGACAGTCGGCCATTTCGTCCTACAGACTGTGGCTTCATAGGAACTTTTTAACAGGGGTCTTGTGTTCACAAGGGTTCATTTAAACCTTCCCTGGATTCACAGCAACGCTGGCATTTTTAACAGATGGTTAAAGAAATTCATTAAATTGATTAAAAAGGAAAATTAAATTATTGAATTCATTAAAGAGATTAATTAGGATCACTTTGATGAAGAGTACAGTTACACTCACTAAGAAATTTACTGATGTATATGCTACACCATCCAGTCCTCGTGTAAACAGAGATGTGAGTGAAGACAAATGGAAATGGAAAAACCACTAGCAGTGAGTGAGGTCATGACCACTGTGTGGTTTACCCCAAGGCGAGCCGGGCATTTTCATGACGGATGTGGCCCCTGGGGGCGTTGCGGAGAAGGCTGGGGTGAGGGCCAAAGACCGCGTCCTGGAGGTCAATGGTGAAAACGTGGAGAGCGCCACCCACGAGCAGATCGTGGAAAAGGTGAATGGACCTCAAAGGGCCTCATAAGTTTATCCTGTGACACATCATATACACCCTGAAAATATTTCTAACATGACCTTTAAAAGACTATACAGTTCAGGAAAGTTTTTTGTTGCTATTAATTTCATTAGGACTTCAGTTTTTGTGTCCTGTTTTTGTTGTTGATATCTTAGCTCAGACATACTGGTATTAAATCTAACCTGTTCAGAACAACCTTCTATGATATGGCGACAGAGTGAAGCTCCTCGTGAGCTTCATGAAACCCAAAAATGGATGCCGCTATGATGTTCTACCATCAATTCCCTGATTTTAACCAATCTGTATTTTTGATTTCTTTTGATTGGATGGAGTCAGTGACTGACAGCTCATGGTAGCTCTACCAGGTATTGGGTGTATGAAGCCTAAACCTTTCCCATGTCTACCTTTTCATTGATTTCCACCATCACCCTGGGACACCTCTGTGTTTTGACTGATGGCCTGCAATGTCACCTGCATCAGGTAAAAGCCTCTGGTGACAGCGTCATGTTCCTGCTGGTGGATGAGGAGACGGACAGGTACTACAGGAACAAGAAGCTGAAGCTGGGGGTGGGGCTGGCCACCGTCAAGCACCTTCCACACAAGCCACGCATTGCCGACATGACCAAGAGCTCCGACGGCTACGGTTACTTCCTGAGAGCCGACCCCAACGTCGAGGGTGTGTGGGACTAGATCTGTGTCCATCACCTTTGTCTAAATGAACAAGATCCTTTTAGAATATAAACATTACAATGACAAGAGCAGGCCTCTTAGTCCTTCTTGACTTGTTACAATACCTCCGTTTATAAAAATAATAATATATTTATATACATCCAAACCTCAAGCTTTGTGGTGACGGGGCCAGTTATGAATAAAGGCAGGAAACCACTCTCAGATTTCAAAAGAATACAATCAAAATTATTACACTTCAAAAATGTTTCACACAGCTCACTAGGAATAAAAGATAAAATGACCTTCTATCCAAATGAATCAAAAGGCTAAAAAATTTGTGGTGTAGCGGAAATATGATGGGCATGAATGTATAATGCCTGCTTCCTGTCTCTCCTCCACACCAGGCCATACCATAAAGGACATCGACCGAGGGAGTCCGGCGGAAAGGGCAGGGCTTAAGGACATGGACCGGCTGGTTGCTGTTAACGGGGAGGAAGTGGACTCCCTGAGCCACGACCAGGTGGTGGACAGAATCCGACAGTGCGGAGACAGTTGCTCCCTGCTGGTGGTCGACGCGGAAACCGACAAAATGTACAAGATGGTAGGCGGCTGATCTAAAACTGCATGGAAATAAATGACTAGCGTGTGAAATATTAAAATACTGAGACAGTAACAACATTTCCATGTCAAGCTCTGGCCCTGTGAGAGATCCAGTACTTCAACAGCAACAGATCTGGGCCAATCAAATGGAGGCTAACTGTGTCTGTTCATGCTTATTATTGGATGTGCTGGTTGAACAATGGTAGAAAAGCTCTGACCTACAATGTGCCATTCAACAGGGCAGGGCGTCTCCTCTTCTGTATTGGGAGGAAATGAGGGGGTCACTTCCACAGCCCAGCCCACCTGCATCCCCAAAGCCAGTCACACCGGCACCTGAGCCCTCGCCAGCCCCGCCCCTCACCTCAGCCCAGCCAATCATAGAGGATTACAAACCAAAGCTCTGCAAGCTGGAGAAGACCAGCAGCGGGTATGGGTTCCACCTCAACGGCACCCAGGGAGTCCCCGGCCAGTACATCAAAGAGGTGAGGAGCTGGAGCCCCACACTGCAGTGGGTAAAGGCAAAGGGAAGCTAATGAATAGTGAAAATACAGTTTCAGAGTCAGCACTTCTTCCAGGGTTTTTTTTTTTTAACTGAACCAAGATGATTCATCTTTCCAACTGACACTTGTGTGACACCAATGGTTTTTTTTATACAGTCATCCCCTGAATTTGTATTATTTTGTCTCTAAGTAGCAAGCTTTCTTATTTTTCCTTTGTATTCACTGAACTGAGGTGATTCCGTTTTTCAACAAAAACTCTCATGGCAAGATGACAACAGCTTTTTTAAAAGCCACATCCTGAGCGGCACATTTTTATGGTTTTGTCAGTTTATTTATTTATTTTTTCATTCCTGTCTTTATTATTTCTTTATAGTGTATGAGTATAGGCACTGGGTTTAACTCATCAGGGCAGCTTGATCATCCTGCGCTTGCTTAGCAGACACTCTTACCCAGAGCAGCTTACATAACCAACCTGTCACCCATTTCTACAGCTGTAAATTTTACTGAAGCAATTTAAATATCTTGTTCAAGGTTGCCAACAGCCCCACCTGAGCCTCAAGCTGGCAGCTTTTGAATCATAAGGCCTGCTCTTTATCACTGCCATTGGTTTCTATTGTCACCTCCATTTTCTTTATGGTCTGTTTATTGCTTTGAAATATATTTGAATTTTTTTTTTTTTTACAAACTCACACTCAGTGGCAGGTTCAGAATAATGAATTATCTCACTTTCCAATATTTGATTGTAACAAAATAGCATCAAGGTCATGTAAGGGGGATTAAGTGTTTTTTTTCCCATGGTCATACTTGAGTACTCTCCTTCATGGTTTGATATTAGTAAGCCAATGAATGTATGCACTCTGCTTGCTATTTGTATTTGTATGAAATTATCAAAATAACGTTCTGGGTGGTGTGGCCTGGACCACAAGAAAATGCATTTCAATAACAGTTCATTCCATTTGCTCGGGAAAAACAATCTGGTGTTGTTTTTAAAAGGTTAAAGGTTGAGGTTATTTGTTACTGTGACCACAATGAATAAACTGCTGGGTCCTACATCTTATGCATGTCTTACTGCATGAGCTGAAGAATATGCAGTCTCAGTGTAGCTTTGGGGCCATGTGTATTTACATTGTGCCTATATGAGTGCTGCTATGTACATACACATTGTGATTGTGATTCACATATAATTAAATAAGACACAAAAAGGTTTAAGAATTAAGGACTATGTAACACCAGCTGATAGCTATGCATTTATTGTGTAATAATTTATTTTATTGTCCATTATTGCACTGGAATTAGGGCTAGGTTTTGTAAAGTGGGACTGAAGATCCTCATGTTATTACTATTAATGCGTAATCTAGTACTGCACACTTGATGGATTTCTTGCCCCTCCCCGATCCCAGGTTGTGAAGGGTGGAACAGCTGACAAGGCTGGGCTGGAAGACGATGACATTGTGGTCGAGGTGAACGGTGTGAACGTGGAGAGCAGCACACATGAGCAGGTGGTGGACTTAATTCGGAGCAGCGGCAATAGCCTGGTCATGCTGGTTGCCGAGAAACGGGCCTACGAGCACTTCAAGTCCCGGCAAATCCCGATCACAACCCTGCTTCTGGCCCCGGCCGCGACTGCTGCGCCTGCCACGCTTGAGGAGGTGAAAGAGGAGGAGGAGAAAGAGCAGGAGGAGGAAAAGGCAGAGGACAGAGAAGAAGAGACAGCACAGGGAGAGGAAAAGACAGAGGGCCAACAGGAAGGGGCAGGGAAGGAAGAGGAAGTGGCCCAACCAGCCACCCCACCCAGCCAGCCAGCATCCAGTGACAGAGTGAGTATGACTAAAACAACTGCTTCCTGAGCAGGATGACAGACATGGCGTGGCAAAGCACCTCGGCTCCTTACTCAGTCATGTGGGCTCTGTTGTAAACTCTCCCTCACGGCCCACATCGAACAGCACGGTTTGATCATAACATCCCCTCACCTGAAATCACCAGGAAGGACTTTTATACTAATTATGAGAGGCAGACTTGCAACGGCTTTGCGACTGACTTGTTTGTCTTTCGTTCTTTTGCAGAAGGCGTCGGTGTCGTCCACGTCATCGTCCTGTCTCAGTGAGGATGAGAGACTCTGAGGAGGCCTCCGATCTCCCCCACGGAAGTCACTCTGCCTCTGCCATTAACTCTGCACCAGACCCATCTACTAGAGGCGAACATCAGTAGTCATATGATGGAAGATCACAGACAAAAGCAAGGCATTGAGAATTCATCCTTTCTTCATCTTTCCTCAAGTATCAATGAATGGTCTCCATCCTCTTCTAGTAGCTACAGCAAGAATGTCCCAGTTAAGGTTCACTCAACTTATATCTCTTGTCCTAGCTCACCGTTGCATTTGTTAACACTGTCACTGTTTGTTGTCACTGTTCACTGCAACAGTAAACCTGACAGACTGAACATAAAATGAACAATGGTCATATTGGTGATATGAGTATTAATCTCAATATTAATCAGAATAATGGTTATCACTGCTATTATTAAAATATTATATAGAATATTTGTGGCCCATTACTCCAAGAATGGTGTCTGTAAGCACTCCACCAGAGCATTACTACCAGTGTTATGTCATTTATGGTTCAAAAATATTACTTAAGCATTTTAAATTCATAGGGTGGATTTTAGAGGCCAGCATTCTTCCCTTCATAATGGTTTCTCCTCTCCTCTTCTCCGTTACTGGAACAACTGTTGCTATGCTGTATTGTTTTAATAATAACAATAAAATAGTAAGAAGAATCAGCATCATACTTTTATCATGGATAAACTGACAGCCAATAATGGTTTAAACTGTTTCATGTATATGTTTCAGCATTTTTAGTCAATGGAATACCTATTTATAAAACGTGCAGCACGTGATCCAAACTGTGATTGGTAGCAACACATAGTTGTGCCATTGGCCTTCAGTATAGGCTGAGTCCTATGGCCTAGGTTCAAAACTGGCCAGGTCAGGTACCACCAATGACCAGGATCCCGCAGCAGCTGAACATAATGGCTTCATTCTGCCAGTGATGGGATGGGCAGGTCACCCAGAGTTCCGTACCTCACCGCTCTCGCGCCTGCGAGTTGCTCAGATGATGTCAATGGAGTAGCGTCTGTCCTCCAATGAGTGCCCACTCCACTGTCGTGCACTGTGTGACCTGAAGTGTGAAAAATACCGTGCAGGTGCAACAGAGGATCGCACGTGACTCGACTCAGTGCTCCATGGTGAGCGAAATGAAAAGGTTGCTCTGGTGAGACGGGCCTAATGTGCAACTGGCAATCTCAAAAATGGGGGTGCATAAAGGATTAGAGAACCGTATAAAGTCATAATAGTTCTGTTGTTGCAAGCACAAACTGGCTCATTAGGATGACCGATTCGTGCAACTGCAGGCCTTTATTCCATAGAGCAGATGGCAAGGTATGCAAGAGCCACCCAGGTCATATAAAAAATTCACAAAACTCCTGATGCCAAACATCATGTGAAGTTTAATGTGCCATTTTAAAGGTTCCTTGTCTTTTATATGGGGTCAAACAAACTGCCCATTATGCGGAGGGTACTGTTTAAATCCTTTCTTCACACAGATTGTTGCTAGCTGTCAGCATATTCTAGAATACAAAAGTGCTTCACTGACAGCCATTGATCAATTGCTCTAGTTGTATCAGATGTAGAATCTCCTCTTGAGAAATGTACTCATGTAGAACTCTACAGCTGATAAATGTGAAAATGTTTCATTTAACAAAATGATTTTTTGGTCTATCATGAATAATAAAAATATTTTTTCTCCAGGTGGTGTTCATTTGTCTTTTTATCTTAGTCATCGAGCACCCTGTAGGTTTCGGTTAACATTTCAGTTGTGATATTATCTGATAAACTGAAACGCAATTTTACTGATACAGCCTTTTAGAGGCCCAGTGAAAAAATAATCATTGAAATTGTGATTTATTGCACTTCTTGGCAGGACAACAATCAATAAAGCTCACCTGAGATACCTGAGACATGTTCAGATAAGAAAATATATTTTCTAAATAAATTGCTCTCTTAAATTGCTCTCATGGGATTATTATGTGGTATGGAAGAATTGCAATCAAACAATGATAAAAGTAGATGACATCACAGTCATTTTGTTCATTCATTATTATTATTATTATTATTATTATTATTATTATTATTATTATTATTAATGATCGTAATTCAGTTCTCTGACATGAATTGATAAATCAAAAAATCATAAAGGGGGTGCCAAATCCAGGAATTGTGTAACACAGAAAAATACTCAGACTCTGTCTTAGGGCCAAATATGTATTACTAAGGGAATCCATGCCGTGGTACTGATGTGTCTCATAAATACTCTATCATCAGACAGCATGACAATGGACAATGCGAGACACCACTGCTGTATCCTCAAGACAGGTAGTTACCTGCTTTACTATCATCCCGCTGTATGAACAGATAACATATGACAATGTCCCTCTGAGTACGAGTGCTCGCTATGTTACAGGAATACAGATAGATACAGATATGTTTTGCAAACTTATCTTAAGTGTGCAATATAAAATCCAGCAATACATCAAATGGAACACTTTATGTACATACTCAATTCTTTATGTACAGATAAATACTATTGGCTATAATAGAAACTGCATAGGTTTATATGTGTGATATTACATACTTACATACTGATGGAATAAATAAAATAACCTAGCTAGACACATCTGCTCTGAATTGAAGTCGATGGATTCATCACTATCTGAGGTATATAGGACATGATTATATTGTCATATATGATTACATTATGTTATACAATATAGGTTTGCTGTGTTAGGCAACATTTTATTTTCAGGGCCAACTTATTCACTCATAAAACAATTATTACAGATGCTGTTACATGTTAACTAACTTGTTTGAAACCATTAATATACAGGTAGTAAGAAAAGAGAAAAAATGATTTACATTTTGATATCTTTTTCAGGAAGGTAGCCATTTTGTAACCCAAACATAAATTCAAGCCAACAAATCTGAACATTAGTATTTTTACAGCAAATTCTAAAATAAGTTAATTTACCTGTTTACCATTTGGTTGTGATCTACTGGCAAGCTACTTCAAAAATGAATAAGTGATCCCTAAATAGGCATGTATTATGAAATGGTTCTGAAAGCATCAATGAGTTCTTTCAATCACATTTTATGTGAACAGCCTCAATATTACGAAAATGGTGAGTACTGCAGAAAGAGACAGCTGAGATCCTGTCCATACAAATTGCATTAGACTTATCCAAGGGCTTCAGGGCTCACTTCTCAAGTCCACTGAGTCTTTATCTCTGATATCACCTTTCCAAAATGTCTGGAATGAGAATTCAGGAAAATCTGGTGAAACAGGCAAATGGAGAGCATTACATTGGGAGGAGATGGATGGAGATTTTTTAACGACTGTTCCTAACTGTTCCACGTTTGGAAATGAAGATGTAGCAACTGGCCCTTTTAGCCACACATTTGGTGGGATCACGGTTTCCCCTCCGATTGTCACTGTTCAAAATGTTATTATATTATTGTCATTTAGCAGGTGCTCTTGTCCAGAGTGGCTTACACAATGCATCTAATAAAGTGGTATGAAAAGGACATCACAAGCTGGACACCACTAACCACACATGAACAAGCGTCAGTGCCAGATACAGTGCCGAGATCACAAACACATGCCTACATTGACCTGTAAGTGTAGACATTGTTACATTCCACGGCTCATCGCTGCAGTTTATGCAGGACCTACATACAGAGAAAATTGAAATTTGTGTTAAATGGGGGTTCTGCTATTGCTACTGGCAGCATAGCCAGCACTACCTGTTGATAATACCCCACCTCTCCACCACTGGCCAATGGTCAATGAGTTGGACTTATAGGCCAAGGTTGCAGGTTCATTTCCTGGGTGGAGAATTGCTGTTGTACCCTTCAGCAAGGTGCTAAACCTGAATTGCTTCAGAAAATGTCAAACTAATAAATGGGTATTGTGTAAAAAATACAAGTTGAAGCTGAAGTCACCTTCTGTAAGGCCATATAATTAATAATGTAATGTTGTCTATTGATGGGATTCGAGATTAAGTTTAGCCCAAGGCACAGCCCCGAGATAAACTCTGTGCATGTCGAAAGGTTTACAGACTTGCTCTAGTGCTTCCTCTCACAAACGTTCCCCCTTAGAGTGCTCACCTATAGCTGTGGACATTACTGCTGACAGACGACTCAAAATGGCATAGAGCCGGGAGGGGAGACGTCCCCCACTGCTGAGACGGGACAGACTGGAGGGGGCCATTTCAGTGAGCACCCGCCGTGAGCTGCTGACACTTCGAGCACTCAGCTGCCACCCTACAGCCAGAGAGATGCTCGATCGTCATCGCGTCATTCCATGGTCATGGCTGAGTACTGTGCCACAGCTGATTTTGAGTGCTCTTATATTGATAAGGTGCGGTTTTTACAGGCCTACACAAGACTGTTATTATCTGTACAGTGCACCTTCTGGCCTACTAAACACCTCACCTCGGTTTACTTATTTAGGTGTGCATTGAAAATGATGCCTGAATTTTTTTTTTCTTGTCCATGTGGAGGGATACACATTGTATCTATTTAGAGTTCTGGTCGTGATGTCATTTAGATACGTCTTGTTAAAAACTGACTGTCTTTCACTCAGTACATCAGTAAAGTACTGAAAAAAGAAAAACCCCTGACAGAAAGTGTTCATTACTCTGCATTTCATTATTCATGCTCATTTCCGGTTAAGCCCAAACAGCTTTTTACTGCACTGTGACAGGGCCTCTTCTTATGATGGGCTGTATCTGCCACTTCCAGATGCTTTCTGTTTTAAACAGCAATGAACTTATAAATCTTTTTCACATCGACTCAAAAATAATTGGTCTCCCTGCACTGGGCCTCACTTTAAGACGTCCCTGCTGCTGACAGCGCTCATCATCAATACGCTTCCATCTGAATTTGTCACCATTTTTAACATGGTGCTATAGAACCTGGTGGTGTAGAAGTGCACATTTCACTGGGAGCTTTATCCCAGCAGCAAACATCTTAGAAATGCCCCTTATTCCCAGTCCACTGCCCCTGTGAGATGCCCCTTGTCTGATGTTTGTGCTATGGATGTGTGGATGCATGTCTTATGTATCTCTGTGGCTGTTATCTCTTTCCCTGGGCTGAGCACTGCAAACATTCACCTCAGCTGAGCATGAGAATGAATACACAGAGTGAAAGGAGATTAGAGCAATGGAACTCACAGTCACTGGCAGTGATCATCCACCATGACCAACAGTGGCAGGTTTATATGGGTGTTGTACAGTTTTTATTTCCCCCTGGGTTGTACGGACATGATACTCTCTGCTCCCACTGTTGGGCAGGGGGGCTTCAGGACCTGGGGCAGTAACAGCCTCACAGACAGGCACCTGCACAGCTGAAGCTAATTGCTAATCAGCCCGGCTGCTGCTCGTCGCCTGTGTTAGGTTATAAAGGCATAGCCAGCGGTGCCTGTAGAAGTGATAGGGAAAATGAATCTTTTCAATGCAGTGAACCATCTGAATCAATTATTTTGATACAGAGTCACTGCACTGTGCCTCCATAATCTGTAATGGAGAGAGCACCTTCCCACAATAAATGGTGTCTTTACTTCTTTACTACTGTACAGAGATTCCTAATTACAATACAACCAACAAATATAACGACATTATATATGTTTTCTTTACTGTTTAAATGAACAGTCTGAATATTGGGTTTGGCACAAACTAATTTTTTATGCATTTATTCATTTTTTTGGCTGCCAGCTGTCAACTGAATGAGTCAGTTGTCTTATGATCATACTGAATGTTTTAAAGTGAAGAGAAAAAAAGGGAATAATCGAAGCTGAGAGTTTTCAACATACAAACCATAATGAGTGCAACCATTTTCACATCATCATCATTAGTGTATTAATTTAACACACCTGCATTGTAGATTCATGGTCTTGTTCTCTGCATTGCACACAGCTAATGAATCAGTCCTAAATTCAACAAATAATCATGTGCCCCAATTGGTTTTGTTTTCTTGATGTAGAATGAAAAGGGAGATTCAGAAGCTCTTCCTTTGCAGCATAAAAATCATGATACGCATGGCTGCTCTCTTTCATATTTATCAGTCGAGGAGCCTATTTTAAACACTCACACTGTAGAGTAGTGAGGTTCATGATAAAAGCGTATGAATATAATATGTGGAAGAGAGACAGCCTTCAGCATGGGGTGGGCTGTCAAGGGGAGTAAACCCTGTAAATGGACTTCTCTTAATCATGACACAACCACTGATCTCAGCACACGGAGTTGTGACCACACAGACATCTGTCCCATGCTGCAGCTGTCAATGAAACACCACTGGTTTGAGGAATAAGCTGCTGTTGTCCTGCTGGAGTGTCGGTGAGACATCACTTCGGATTGAGCAGAGTGGGAGTGCAAATGCTTGTGAAGGTGCCGCAAGCACTCTAGCTCTGGTGTCAATGAAACACAACGTGGGTTTGGAAACTTATGGCAGTGTTTTAACACGGCAGTTCAACTTGTGGGGATTCACTCTAAATAAATGAAGCCGGGCTCAAGAAACACCTCAGGGCATCATCAGAGAAATTACACATCATAACAGTATTTGTATATTTTTTAAATTTTTATGTTTGGATTTATTCATATAATAGCATTAATATAGATACTCTTTCCTCTTAATTCTTGAGAATACAAAACATTCAGTTGAGTTGAGAAAGAAAATTGGCAACAGCCATCTCAAACCTCTACTCTAACCACTGAAACACAGCTTTAACAAGGTGCTTACTCATACAGCCACATGATACACCAATGGCATGCCCTGGATTCATACATTGTGGGTAATATGTAACTTCATATTATTGCTGAACAATGAGTTCAGACAGCAGCAGCGCACTCAAGGGGGTTTGGCGCAGATGAGTTCAAATAAATGCGCCGTCATTGAAACAGTGGCTCAAACTTGAGTAGGCCGTCTTGGGCTAAGTCTTGACGCTTTTAACTTCTGGGCCCACTGCTGTGTCAGTGAAACAGTGGACTAAGAAGAAGTTTGTCCTTGACTGTTCTGTGACACAACATAGCTGGAGCGCTAACACACCTCAGGCGTCACCGCGGTGTCATTGAAACATGCCATTGAGAATGTATGTGAGTGCTATAACACAACACTTAGACCTATGGGGATTTATCTGGTTAAATGAGGTCAGATGCTGAAAGAACCTCATTGGTGGTGGGGTGATCCAATAAGTGACTTCCCAGTCAAATTACACAGCATAGCTGTCTTACAGTAAAGTACAATTAGCCTTAAATTGTATTTATTTTGCAGTGAGTAGCAACAGAAACACTGACTATATTAATGCAATTTAACAATATTGAACAACAATAGTAATGAAGACAGTTTTGAAATGAATATCAGTGTTCACTCCTGTTAATTTGGAAGTATAACAATCATTAAGAGTTCAGAAAGACAAACTTCAGAAGCAGCCTCAAACACCCTTTACTACCACTCTTGCACATCTTAAGCAAACTCCTTACTCATGACACCATTTTGTGACTATGAGGTATTTTACTTTCAGAGCACTATTTACTTTACTTGCCATTGTGTTATAAGCCAGGCCTCAGACAGTTTGTTTAGCTTCTGTCCACAAGTGATGTTTTTATTCAGTGTTTCTCTTACTAAGAGTCCTGCAAAAAGGTTCATTAAATTGGAAATGAAATACATTCTCATGGAAATATTTTGAAAGTGCTGTGCAGTAGAAATGTCTGTCTTTTAACCAATTGGTTCATTCTTTTTATTGCCATTTTAAATGTCTACACATTGCAAGGAGCACAGAATTTCACGTTATTTCAGACCAATGAGATCTAACAGCAGCAGTTTGCGGGTATGAAAAGTGGTGTGGTCACTGCAGTGTAGAGGAGTTTAAATAAATGAATTAGTGAGAAACACGTTTGACTAATTTAAAGGATCGGTCCAGTTCCGTGTGCATTATTCAGTTGTGGTATATTCAGAAATCCTTGACAGAGGATAATTTTGCATTAAGAGGGAAATGTTAAAAATGTAATGCCATAAAGAATTAAAGAATGCCCTAAATATTATTCAATTACTCAAACCTTTGATTCTCATCACTCCTGCTTTGGAAGCCAACGCTTGAAATCAGTAATAAGTTCTTTAGTTGAATTGCCAGAAAGCTGAACTGTTCCACTCCTGGGCATGAGGGTGTTTGTTTCCTTTGGGTTACTGTTTCTTTTGATGACTGTTTGACAGTAATGAAGTCAGAAGTTTACATAGAGAGGGATAGTAAGGAAAGGTCAATGGACATTCCACGAAATGCAACACAACATTGCATGCCTGCAGCAGAAATGCATCTCCAGCTATTAGCTGTGTAGCACAATGAAGAAAAAGAGCGTAAATTGTCTGACATTGCTCTTAGATTGCAGGTAAAAAACAATTCCAAGCTATGGCCGTGTCAGTCTATATAACTGCCAAGCAGAGGAAAAGAGTACATTCCTGCCATAGATATTTTCTGGATACAATATATGTAGGGAAAAGTAGCCCAGAAATCTGGAATATTTGCTCTGAAATGTTTTTGGAAAGTTTTCTCAGTCCAAGGACAGAGGGGAGAAGAGAAACAAAGCAAGCTCAAGGCCCATAGCTCCCAAACGGAAGCTTCACACCTGCACAATAACATGAACATGTTCTGTGTTTGAGCGGCACTATTCAATGATCACTGACAATATGAGAACGTAAAGGTTGTTCTATCAAGGATAAATCCTATTCATCGGCAGTGTATTTAGACCAGAATTTTCTTTGAAGTCAAAGCAGAAATTTAGATTACTATGGTTCTGATGAGGACATAATTGAAATACTGAGGCTAGAAGTGAGTTGAATTGCTTGCCAGTCGCAAGTGTATGAATACATACAGCTGGAGGGTGTAGGCAGACTTTTTACCCACAGTTAAGGCTTACTTATAAACACCTCATAAACAGTGCAAGGAAACTGAAGGTAAGGCATATAATTTTTATGTGAGACAGCAAGCTGGACCTACAAAGTGAGATCATACACACACACACACACACACACACACACACACACACACACACACACACACACACACACACACACACACACACACACACACACACACACACACACACACACACACACACACACACACACACACACAAATGCCAACACACACCTGCACGTGGAAACACACAGGCACAAGTTTCAAGTTCAAGTTTCAAGTTTCAAGTTTCAAATTTTATTTGTCACATACAGTTACAATGTAGTGTGCAGTGAAATGCTTAGGTACCTGAGGTCATTGTACACCAGAAGGAATTTAAAAATAAGAATAAAACAGAGAATAAAAGTATATAAGATATATAAAAGTGAGAAAAAAAAATATATATATATAGAATATATATACAAATACAGATATATATACAAATACATATACAAATATATACAAAGTATATAATATATATAAAAGTATATAAATATATATATAAAAGTATATATACACACTTGCATGTTAAGCAGCAGTATTATTGCAAGCACAAGCACATACATGCACACAAACATGCAGTCACACACTGCATACATATAAACACACCCATATACACCATCACAATACACCCACTATCCAGTGAAGAGGGCATTGCACTCTCAGTATCCCCCAGAATCCTCTCTGCTTGCTCCAGTCCCTGCTTCACTGGCAAATCTGTCCCGTTTATGGAAGTCCTGTGGCGTGACACACATATAAAGGTAACAGAGAGGAGAGCTGCACAAATTCACTGATCAAGGGCAGCGTTACAGCAGGTTTTATAAGCGTCAACGAATACTGAGCTCCCCAAGATCAATAGATGGTGACTCGTCCAATTACAGCTAAGTAATTAAGGGCTTAGGGGGACCGAAAAGCAGAAACCTCCAAGCCCTCAAGGGTTCAGATCGGTGCATCCTCCTTTGTGAGTGAAAACCACCGCCGTAATGAATAACTCTCCACAGAGCGTTTCAGAGTGGCAACGTGCCCGGGTAAAAAATAAGCTCAGTGTTTCCCATTTTTGAAAATATAATTGTGAACATATGATTGGGCTTTGTGATTACACTGGCGCTCACTGCCCCACGTCCAAACCACACGACTGAAAAAATGAACTTGGATACGACTCACCTCCAGCCCTAAAAACAACACGTGGCTATCCCACTTCCTGTTCTTCAATGTTCTGCTGCACTGTATTACTGTGAGAAGATACATTACTCTTCGACTTTTACATCATTGCACCCGGACCATGGATTATGCTATTAGACTGGAGCTATATGTCCCAGATTGGATTTCAATAGCTCAAAGATCAAACCCAAAAACACAGGTATGCACTGAGTGTATGATAAGCTTATGTAGCGTAACCAAGTATAAATGTATGACTCAATGAACCCATTCCACATTTCCTGACAGTTTTTCTGCCCATGCAGATGAACTAGAAAACCATATCCAAGGGCTTTGTAGGTCACAAGCACTTAACATCAGACCAAAATTGTCTTAAAATTACAAAAAAAAGTTTCAAGAATGGCACCAATCAGAGATTTGCACACCTATCCTGGTTGATTAACACCATTTATCCAAAATGTAGGAAGCACTCTTTTATGCCTTATCATAGTCTCTATGATATCTTTATAGTCTCATATATGCTCTAACATTTGCCAAAACATGAAAAAACAACTATTTCATATATAGTACAAAAAATTAGACTCTTGCCTGTGGAACAACTGTAAATTTATTCAAATGACGCCATGCCTGTTGAGCTCAAGATTATGGGGGCAACAGATGCTTCTCACACTTAATGACAGCAATAGTTTATTAGCCTAAAGGCCAACAACTTGCATAGACAAATACAGGAAGTCATTTACCAGAAGTGCGCAGCCAATTTCCTTCCCTTCATTCGCAAGATCTGAGATTACTTACTAGCAGAAGGTGAATAAGTAACTCTCATGCTGAGGTAGATTAATCGCTTAACATGTTAGCCTTACACTTTTGCAAACCTGAGATTTAAATACATTGACAGCTGGAAAGAAAAATCACTTGCCAAACATAATTTTTTACATGACAAAGATTCAGAGACCTCATTAAAGACAGAGTATTTAATTACCAAAATACAAATACAGAACACATCGTTTTGGTGTGTTTTTATGAATTTGACCTATCAGCTGTATTTAATTAGCAACAGCAGCTCAGAATGACATATTTTCACATTTCAGTTGTTGGAACAATGAAGAATGCTGAGATTGATATGGTTATTGTGGTCTCAGTTTAATGTGCTATTTTTGTTTTGTTTTGTTTTTGTACTGGAATCATTATTTGAGCAGTCAGTGAAATGTATTATAAAATTCTGCATTCTAAAATAGAACAATAAGCCTTGACTGAAAATGCCTCCAGAAATGAACAAACATATTTTTAATTATGTGCATGAGTCAAAGTGGGCACCATGCTGATCTAGGAGGAAATAGGATAGTTAAAGCTTTGAAAACAATTGTGTGGTGCTGTTACAAGCCACCGCCACTGTAAAACTGTGCAGACCATGGGAATTTTGAAAATAATCCCAAAAAGATGAGATTCAGACACATTTTCTATGCACTCTTTCTCATGTGTGGCACGCATTTGGACAGACCAGATCATGTGTGAGATTTTTTTTTTTTGAGAAAAGCACCCCTTGCATTTTTCTCATAAATACTTGACTAAGAAACTTATCTTATTGAGTGTATGTATGTATCCTACCAAAATAAAGAATGCATTCCATGATTATATATTCCATCAGTATGATAATAATATAATAATGTTTGAAATAATTTGATGAGTTCAAACTTCTGTGCATACAAAGCCTGTGGCAACCATATGTGGCCTGCTGATATCCATATCCATGCTGAGTTACCATAGAAACAAGAATTTATATATAAGGTTTATGTAAGGAGTGTGAACACTCTGTGGATATTCTCCTATCTTGAACATGAATGTGAAACTTAATAGAGATCAGCAGAAAACTATGCTAATTTCATTCAACAGAAAAAATGTGTTGGCAAGGGAGTTCTGGTTATAAAATAGATATTTTAATCGTGAAATATGTCAAGAATAATATGAGCTCCTCTGAGAGAAACTAAAAACAATGAAGCTGCTTGTTTCCACAGCAAGGTGTTTGCTTTCTGTCTCTGTTTAACTTTACGGAGTGCAGTACAACAAGAAATGAACTGGTGGATTTTTTCAAAGTACAAAATCATTGTGCTTCATCTCACTGAAAAAGCAGAAGCATCTATATCTTCAGGGAAGACATGCAGAAGACATAGGTAAAAACAATCCACCTAAATACCTCACAAGTAAAGAGTAAACATATCAGCTGTGCTATAATCCCCCCCAGAATGGAATAAATGGAATAAAATTTGATATACAGTAGAGTCTACACTACAAATACACAAATTTGGCTAAATAATTCTAGTATATGAGCACTTGGCCTTTCGAAAGTGTATCCCAAAAGTTTGCAATTCTCACAGCAATAAAGAAGGAATGCTCAGATGGCCTTGAGACACATCAGTGCAATTAAAATTCTGTCCACAGGTGAGGTTAAATGAGGGAGGATCTTCCCTAAAATCTCCCTGTTCTCTGACCAGTCAGCACCATATATACAGTACCACAGGCTTTTGTGGATGAGTTGTGGAATTCTTTGAAACGGCCTACTGAAGACAAAGACCTAGGTGAGTTGGGCCCTGGCATTAATATGCTTGGGAAACACCACTCCAGTGACACTTGCAGTTTCATAATTGACTCCTAGCAACACTTGTCATATAATCATTTACAAATGCGTAGCTGCTCTTAGCTGTGGTGTTATCATCAGACAGTATTGTCCTGGTTGATATTGAGTCCTTTTAGTTTGGACTACTGCTCAGTGCCATACTTAAAACATTGCATAGGTTACAGGTTTAGAGACAAGGCTCTTAATGTGATAGTGATAAATTCCAGACATGATGATTCCTGATGATTTGTTAGGTTTCTGAATTACTATGCAATCACTGCTGTGGGTTGAAAACAGCACAGAACTGACCACAAGTGCTAGTTCTATATTTAACTGCAGAGGGCGACACAACCACATACAGTAATTGCTCTTTGATGCCCAGTCTTTGCTGAATATTTTAGATAGCATTCCAACTGGAGTTTCGTAGCGAGACTCCATGAAGAAACAAATCCCCAAATGACAGCATTTAAAATTAAATTGTAATGAATATGTGGTCATCAACATGCTGTTATTATATTCATCTCAGAAGCCAGCAACGCCCATCTTTTTTGAGTAATTATCTTTGCACTTTGCCTCTACGAAGGCTGTAGGTTTTTGTTCTATTTAATGATATACACACTCACTCACAAATGTGTGCTCGTGAATTCCTTTCACAACAGTCTCTGTGCGGATATGTTGCCTGCTTGTATGAGTTTATCACAGTGGTCCATCTCACTATTAGTGGTATTTATTTACCCTACTTTTTGAGGTTTCTGTCAGTGGCAAACCTCAAGAGTCCACTTAGCTCCTGTTTGCTGGGTGGAGGACAATAAAGGGCTGTTACCTGGGTTGAATTATGGCCAAGGCTCTCATACACACATTCCAAGAACAAAAAACAGGGCTGTGGAACAGAGCTGTTTGTGATAAAATTCTAGCTTCATTCAGAACTTTGATTTTTTTTTTTTTTTTGCCTGGTTCTTCAGCTGGCTGTGCAATTTAATTGACATAGATGAATGCAAGCTGTACTCCAGATCAACATTTATGTATTTTGAGAAACCATCTTTCATTTCTTCTTTTATAATATTCCCAAAGCTGAAACATACATTTATTAGGCCCAGCTTTATTACGCATCTAAGGAGGCCCTCGGGTGGCTTAACACAGTGAAACACATTTCCCCATACTGCATTTGGGAGACTCTGGAATAGAGTCAAATATGACTTCCATGTCTTTATGTTTCCCGAAACAGACAGGCTCGGTGTTGTTCTAAATCTCCTCCTGCAGCCAAACGTGGTCCCAGAGACAGGATCTGCAGCACTGCAAGATGAACGAGGATGAGATGAAAGTTTAAAGAGGAAACAGCAGGGGAGCCCCGCCAGTCCTTTTTTTTTAGAAGATGAAAACATTATTCCCACTGAATGGTTTCATAAAGTAGGCACATAAGGCCAGCCTCTTTGTGGAAGCTGTCAACTCAGATACCGCACTTCCTCATGGTCGCTGTTTCAAATTTAATGCGGCAAGGAGCTATTTTTGGCCTTCTAAGGGGGGAAATGCAGATTGTCAGGGGTTTGGCTCTCAAGGTGGTAAAGACATCCTCCCACACTCTGATAAAGGTCAAAAGTTATTTGTCGTGTATAAAAATGTCATTCCTTTTGAATTGTATGCTTACATATTGCCCTTTAAAACAGCCATTTGGGTTCAGTTTTGGTCCACTTTGCTATTAAGATTCCACTACTGTTAGACATATATGCACATGTAAATTATTATGCAAAAATCTAAAATACTGATGAAATGATAATGATGATGAAAATAAATGAATAAATACACAAAACACGTTTGGAGGGCAGCAGTGAATTGTACTGGCTTTGGGCTTAATTCAGTCAACATGTTGCCCCACGGTTAAATACAAGTGATACTGTTTTACATACAAATAAACTGTTGTGAAAGCACATAAAGTGAATATACGTAAAGTGTTCCGTTTTCATTGTCATTTTGATGACCGATGAAATCGCTTAACTTTAAGAACAATGTAACAATTCTTTTCAGTCGAATGAGGACGAACGTTGGGTGAATCAAGGCCCCGACATTAGCACATGTGTGAATGCGGATACGCAAGGGCATGCTGGAAATTCCTGCAGTCTGTGCATGTACAATCAGCCTAGATTTGCTCGAGGATGCTACTTCCATTGTCTCCATTTGCCGTGGGATTACATGTGCATTGTGGGACCAACCATTCAATAACATGACCACAGCCATTAGCATGATGCAGCGCTTTGTAATCCCCACAATTAACATTACAAACAAACAATGATAGTACTGTATGCGCTTATCCAACGGCTTACACACCCTTACAGCAGAGGTAGCTGCGTACACTGGGCTGGAGTTTCCCTCTGATGCATTTGGTATAGATGTTTTGTTCTGTGACAGCTCTGGCAGTGCGGTTTTTAATAGACGTTAAGCACACACACAATTTACTCTGCTCACAAGCTGTCACCAGGAGGGGAAACGTGGGCGGTTAAAGATGAAGAAGCGGCGTGGTGACTGTCCCCGTAGATCCGTAAGAACCATGCAGGTGAAGCGAATTTGCATCTCAGACAACTCCTCTAGAAAAAGAAAAAAACACGCCGTACCCTTCGAATGACAACTACAAACACCCCTGGGGGCTCTCCGCATTCGCTAATCCTACCGTTTTCAACAAAATGCAGTAAACCATTTGTGGGAAAAAAGAGACCCTCTCACTGGAGAGGAAACGCTCCCGAAAACATCTCATCAAGACGTCCTTGGTTCACCCTTTCCCAAGCCGTTCCCAAGTGTTTAAAGAAGACAAGGGCCCGTTGGACCGCCACCGCATGGCTCTAGAGGCAGGAAATGCTGTCGGGAGAGAGAGAACGCCAGAGCGGAGGCCGACTGGAAAGGCTGTAGTTCTCCTGGGGTGAGAGAGAAGGAAGGGAAATGAAATTTCTTCCCATAGAACAGCCATATTCCAGAGTAATTACACCGAAGCAGCCCTGTAATTAGTAGTAATCAGTATGCTGCACCAGTAATTAGTAATCACATGCAGGGGAATACACTTTCCTGGGTGTCAGACACAGCAACCGCAGCCACAGAGGTCTTCGGGGGCAGTCATTACCGCATGTGTTGCTTGGATTCCCATTATTTATTTATTTATTTATTTATTTACTTCAGCAGCCACTATTTTCAGTTGATAAATAAACGCTCATACGTTTCTACGTTTCTGTGTTTACACATCACGCATTATGTAACTGAAGCAGTTTCAGTTAAGTGCTTCTTTACAAGTGTAGTGCACCACCCAAGAATAAAGCCTACGGTCTTTTGGTTATCTGTATGAGGGGAACAATTTTAGTGATGCCCCATCCTTTCCAGTTGCAATGCCCAAAAAGAATCGACTACGCAGATTTTCGCATACAAGCCCAGTTCCTTCAGTAACTGTACCTCACATGCAGAGATGCTGGCAGCAGAATGCCACACTAGACAATCAACCTCGTGATTCAATCACGAAAGGAATTAGAAATATTTGAATAAGCCATAACTAGCTGGGTCCAGCTTTGGCCGTTGTCCTGATGTTGCCAAACATCTGAGACGTGCCAGCTCCCTGATTCGCTGTCCCTCAAAGACGAGAAGTCCACTCTATAAATTATGGAGAGGAGAAAATAACTATCTCCCATTGGTTATTCATAAATGATTCAAAGTGTTTGCGCCTCATTAGTCACTAGATCAAGACCGGAGCATATTTGTGGACGGTACGTTAAACTTATGTGTCTGGTCGATTTAGGCGAAAACGGTGAAACATTTTGTCCTTCGCCACTGTCTGTGAGCTCTCATGCAGAGAGAATTCCTTTAAGCACAGCGACACAAACACAACTGGGTGCTCTTTCCGACAGAAGTAACAGATTCCTGTCGTTAAAAAATTCTGCCTCCTTCAAATTAGACCTGAGGGAGACAGGTGAGATTGTACAGTGAGACATTGACTTGACTGCAGCTGCAGTTAATTTGTCGCAACCAGCCTTGAAGGGTAACAGACAATAGACTGCTCTGCTGCAAAGCTCTACTTGCCAGTCCCTTTGAAAAGAACTGTAGCTGAAAATCATTTTAAAATTTCACTGTCAATGCCAACGACTGTTAGTGCCAGTGTTTTCACTAATGTACCCATTTTGAATTTAAGTAAATAGTGTTAACAGCATGTGTTAACATCTGAGGTATTCATTTTATACTGAAAGACGTTGTAAAAACCTTGTTTTAACGATCTGATTTCTGCATCAGCCGACTTTTTAGTGCATCTTTTTTTTGGGGGGTGTAAAATTAACGAAAAGACGCTCTGCCTCCCAGCTCTCTGTGACGCGCACAAACTGCGTATCGTGTCACTTCCTTCGAGCCACACTCTATTTAATTGACTGTGTCCTTTAATTATTCCTCTGAATAGGCTATGAATTCTAATAAGCTAGAGAATTTCACCCTGAAATGACAGCTTTAGTATGAAATTATGTTGCCATTTATTTTGCATGACATAAAAGCATAATGCAGAATATAACGTACATTGGAATAGGTAATATCGCACAACAATTATCTTCTCTTCGTAGTAGACTGTTACTGTGCCTCTTGTGCTTTGGTCTATGTCCTTCTGCCAATAGTACAGTGGATAATGGTCGAAGCAGGTACAATCCTTTCAACATCACCCGATAAGCACATGTCCCTAGAGACTGGCTTGTCTTAGAGGACAGCATTTTCCCCCGATTTGAAATACATTAGTAAATCTGAGCGATGCTCACTTCCTGCTTAATTCTCTGTGTGGTCCTACGAGTCTTATAATCCATCAATCAAAATGATTACAGGCCTTTCAAATCACAATTGTTATGAAACAGATGAACATTTACAGTTTTATTATTATAACGGAAATATAATCGGTTTTAATCATCTGAAATAAAACTGAAAAATGAATGAGCTTGCAAATAGTGCCATTTCTTTTAAAGCCTGTGTTTAAAAGTGATTGTTGCAGTAAATACTCAACTTGCTGATTCTGCAGTTGCCAGTGAAGAGTTGCAGATGAAGCAAAACGTAGATCTCTGTGACTTTCTCAGGAAATGAAAGCTCCGTGTTGATTATCTGCCCTTATACAGTCTTCTCACCACAGCAACTTCACACTGCAGTGAAACCCACCACAACCAGAGGTGAAAGAAGGCTTTGCGATCATCATCACACTTACAACCAAAGGAGAAGTTGAACACCAGCAAGTCAAGTGCTTACATGACACTTGACTTCCAAAAGGAGGACATTCGTATCAAAACAAAGACACAAAAATCCCCTACTCAATTAAAAGTAAAGAAAAAACAGTTTTGCAATCATTCACAACTGGGCCACTTCTAAAGCCAAAGGAGAAGGTGAATTCCAGAGATCTATATTTACGTGACCTCTATATAACCTCTTAACCCTGAATGTTAATAAATTATAGAGTAAAGCAAGCAAATTAATATATCAAGCTGAAATGAGCTGAGCTATCTGTGAGCTAAAAAAGTTTGCTTAGTTATTTGTTGTCATCAGGCCCTTTCCGGAAATTATTCTTCAGCCATTTATAATATAATGTGTAAAAATATACATTGAATATACATTGTGAAATGTACCATCATCTAGGGGTCAAATCCCGTTAGGCTTTTGGTCAAACTCATCTCCAAGATGTTCCAAACCATCTGTTGAGCCAAATTGGCAGCGATTGGTTTGGAAGCACTTTAGACATATACTGGTTGAATTGGCATTGCCTATGGAGCCTGTGGGCTAGGCTTTTACTGGTTCTAAATGGTTGCATCATTTAAATTCCACATGGTGTGAACACAGTATTAGAGTGAGAAGAGGTAATGAAGCTCCCCATTGGTAAATATGGTCCCTCTACTGGCAGCAAAAATGACTAAGGGGGCAGTTGTGTCAAGATGGATCACTTATCATTGGCAGCCGCCTGTTGTTTGAAACTAGAATGATTTTTTTCCCAGGATTTAAAAAAATACATATGTATGTCATGTATGTATTCATGATTTTAGAGCAATGTAAATAGCAAACCTAATGTGTTCTAAAACAAAGAATTATTTGTGATTTTCCCACAACTGGCCACAGACACAACACTCTGGACCAGTGAAGATGTACTGGCTGTTAGCTACCAGACTGTCAAAGCACAAAATCAGCCTGCCATGTAAGGTGGTCATATGAAGAGAGAATGCAAAGCCATCTCCACTGTGTAGTGTGTTAGTCCTCATTTAGAGCCTTAGCTTAGCACCTTTTTTGATGGCTGTGTATGTTAAGTGGTCAGTTCTTCATCACAGTGATCTGTGAATTGTTTCCAGACATATTAAAAGCTGAGGGCTTCCTTTCTGAACACAAGCTGAGCCTCATTGACTAGGCTTAAGTGTAGTGGTGTCATTTGCTGGCATAGAGATGCCAACTCTTCAGACCAGGGGGGGCTGCAATGCTTGCTGTTGTAGCTGCCCTGTCCTCTACTAGCTGCTTAACAGTCCACGCTAGCTATCTTCTCCATCAGAAACAATACCATTATATCTGTCAATTTATTGCTGAGCTAAATAACATATCTAGCTAACCAGATAGTCCTACATCTCTTGCCAGAGATTGGATTTCATTTGCTTGTGGCTGTATAGCGTCTCTGTTGTATCATACAGTGCTGTCATCTCCTCAAGCAAGCTGATCTATTTGACCTGGCTCTTGTACTGTATGTCCAAATCGCTGCCATAATTGTAGTAAGATGTGACTTCTATTTTCTTGAGTCAACAGCTCTTTCTTGTTCTCATTGCTCATGGCAATTCTCTCACGGGGATCCCCCCTGCCCTCTGATTGATCTAGGTCATCCAGGAAACACTGTCTCTGACAGCTGACACCAATTCTACCTGCTGAGTTGGGAACCACGGCCATCAAGGACAGGTGACTACAAGATACTTGTGGACCACACCACAGCAACTACAGGTAATAGTCGGCCACTGATGTTTTCTGACCGACTGTCAGGTGTGTGTGTCCCTAGCTTTTGCAATGCTCAGGTGACAAAGGGAGATGCACCTATCCCTCCATTTGGCTCCTTGCATCTGCTTTCTTGTGCAATGCGGGGCTTGCAGCATGAAAAAGAGTCTCGAAAGGTGTGCACATGTATCATAGGACTGCATTAAATATGCCCTGCACTGTTTTTGACTGTAATTTCTGACCCTTAATCTTAGATAGTTAAGGAGAATTAAAGACATAATATTCAGTTAAACAAAAGTAATGTTAAAGTCACACTTCATTTCTTTCCCTTCTCTGTTTCATTTAATGGCAATTGTATTTGTATGAAGTATATAAACACATGACCGGAGTCTACAACAGAGAGGATTGATAATTCTACAGCCCATTAATCTCTTACCCTACAGAATGCCCCATTTGGCACCCAGATTAATGAGGAAAAGTAACTGTTCCCTTAGCCCTTCACTTCACAGTGATCTCCTTAAAATCTGAAGTCTCCATTTGTCACTGAATTACACCCAGTACTAGCCACTTTTGTGTTCCTTTACTGGCTTTTGAGGAGCTCCGCTGCAAAGGGCACTTATGAATGCGTCTTTATGTAATGTCTCTGCATAACCTTCCCCCTCTCTCTGGACATGGAAAATACTTCCCCTTTAGGCTATACTTAAAATAAACAACATCTGCCAGAAAATTCCTGTTATTCTTCTCCTGGGCAGTTTCCCGGGGGCCAGAATGACAACGGCTCTCTTAGTGGGAGGTAACCAGTTACCCACAATGCACTGAGCAAAGTATACCCAAGCCAGAGCCAGGAGGGCGAATGGAAACTACATGTAGCTTGGGTTTAAAGCAGTGTCAGCCAACAGCCCTACAAGGCTCATTCTGAATTCCATGTGCAAATTATTTCAAACTAGTAAGGGAGTGGTGCAAACAAGGCTTGCCACTGTTAGTTGAATGACTTATTTCAGGCCCATGAGAAGATTTGTACCACGCAAAAGACAAAGACAGGGAGAGGCTGGCAGACTGAGTATGTCTTGCTTCACTTGTAATTTCCACACCAAGTGTTCAAGTACAGAGGCAACAGACAGTCCTATTGTATGTAGCTCTCTGTTAGTCTGCAAGAAGCACTTATTTTCCTTTCCACTTAAATCTGAGGGAAAGTATTGCTGCCATTGTTTTCTTGACAAAATAATCCGCATTTAATTAGCATTGAATCATAAGGCTTGGTGGATATGATGCCAGCATTCCTACAGCTTTCATGGTGCATGGCAAAGGCTTGCTATCTTCTGAGTGGTGCAGTGCTCTCTTGAGGCGAAACATGCCCAAACTTGCTCCTACCTCAAATGCCCTTCTCGTCCTGTTATTACCAGTCAGGCATCAGTGAATTGACAGCTCCTGTCGGGAGCAAAATGGGCACCCAGTCAGGGCCGTCGAGCATGAGCAAGCATGATCGACATCACAAGCTGGAAGATTATGAATAAATCTAAACGAGGTTTCAGTGATATTTCACAGATGCGCCCACCCACATTCCTGCTCTATCAGCCATGCATATTGGGCTTTTATCTCCATATCTGAATATTATGGGATACCTAACAGGAACAAAGCAGGAACCATTGCATCTAGAATTAATTTGCTCATTCAGAAATGCCTTTTCCATGAGTTAGTGAACACAAAAAGGAAAGACAGTCGCCAATCATCCATCACCAATTACTACTTCTTTTGGCAGATGAACAGAAAACAGTCATTGGACCTCTCATTTGAGGCAATTCTTCTGGACTGCATGCTGAAAAAAAAAATCTTTGAGTTTTCAAATTCAAATTGCCATGTCCCTCACAAAAGGATTTTCCCTTATGAACCTTCAGGCTTTTTGATATAATTAAGGTGTCTATCCAGTGTTTTACAACTGTTTAGTGTCATCAAGCTCACACATCCCAATTATAGGAATAATAGGCTTGCAATTTTGCAGTGCTTTGGAAAGAGAAGGCCAGAAAATGATTTAATATTATTATGTGGAAGTGGTTTTCTGTCAGGCCATGAGGAACGTTAGTTTAAGCATTTACAGTAAAGCCGCTTGTTTCTGTGTGACAACAAGCTATGGGGTGGGGGGACTAGTATATTATTCTCTATTGGAACTGCATGTACTGACTGCTATTTTTATAATATTTTGGGGGTACACAATTTATGGACAGTGGATATTGTTGACAACATAACAAATGGCTTTCCCCCATTTTCCCTTTTAAGATAAATTTTTGGATGGTAACCTCTCCATAATGCTAGGATGGGCAATTCTCTCTTTCTCTTACACAACAAGCCTCTTGACCTCCTTCCCGTCTGGCTTCAGGGTGGGTCATTCCACTGAGATTACCCTCTTTTCCATCACTGAAGCTTGTCAATCTGCTAAAGCATCCCCCCACTCCTCAGTCTTGATTCTTGTAGATTTCTCTTTCAGACCACACCCTTTTTCAGTCGACTCTGGCTACATTTTGGATCTCAGGCACAGATCTTTAATGGGTTGAATCCTACCTCTCTGGACGTTCCTTTAAGGTCTCCTAGAAGGGTGGTTTGTCTACACCCCACAGCTTGCCTACGGGTGTCTCTCAAGGCTCTGTACTAGACTCCCTTCTCATATCTCTTTACATGCAATCACTTGGCTCTGTCATCTCCTCCCATGGCTTTTCATACCACCTGTATGCTGATGATACTCAAATTTTCCTTTCTTTTCCTTCATTTGACACAGGGGTCTCTGCATGTATCTCAGCTTGCCTGAAGTGCATTTCAAGCTGGATGGTGGACTGCCAACTGAAGCTAAACCTGTCTAAGACTAAGACTCTGTACATTCCCTCCAAGTCCTCCCCATTTCAAGACCTCACTCTCAGCCTGGATGCAACAGGCAACTTACTGACAGCACTTCAACTGTCAGAAGCTTTGAGGCAATCCTAGATAACCAACTGTCCATCTCTTCTCAGGTTGTAGTGGTGAGTCAGGCATGCAGATTCTTCCTGTATAACATCTGAAAAATCCACCCCTACCTCACTGCATATTCCATACAGCTCCTAGTCCAGGTCCCGTTCCTCTCATGTCTTTACCACTGCAACTGATTGCTTGTCTTCCTGCCTGTGCATATGAAACCCCTGCAACTAATCCAGAACACAGCTGCACGACTCTTCTATAATCTCCCTAAATGTAGTCAAGTCACACCCCTCCTTTCCTCACTTTACTGGCTTCCTGTTACCGCTCACATCAGGTTCAAAACCTTGGTGCTGGTATAGAGGACAGTGAATGGGACAGTCCCATCATACCTCCAGTCATTCTTCAAACCCTATGCATTGGCAAGATCACTCTGAAACTATGAGCCAATTGACTATCCCTTCCCAGCGGTGTCACTCCTCCCAGCCATGATGGCTGTCTGTTCCGTTGATGTAATGAACTTCCCACAGTGGCCAGGACAGCAGAATCACTGGCCATCTTCTGATGCAGACTGAAGACCCACCTCTTCAGACTGTATCTTGGTTCCCCTTCACTCCCCACCCCCTAGCACCTCCTAGTCATACTACTTGTATTACTTGCTGTTTTTCTACCTGTGTTATTGCCATCAGTTATGGATATTGTGTGATTTAATGGCAATGTATGTTATATGTGATTTCCCATTGTTTCTAGGCTGTCTTAGTTTCAAATTAGCACATGTTAAGATGTGGTGATTCTTGAGTAATGTCATGTATGTACTTGCTGGTCTTGGAATGCTGTTAACTTGGTCTGACACTGTTGCTCATATAACCTGGATGAATACACTTCTATTCTCCTGTGCTGAAAGTCAGTCTGGATAAGAGCATCTGCTAAATGCATGAAAAATAATGTAATGTAACTTTTATTTAGAACCTGCCAACTATAGTTACTTACCAAAAAGACTGCCATCACAAGCTAACAGGCTAGCACGCAGGGTTGGACAGTAATGAAGTACATTTACTTGAGTACTGTACTTAAGTACATTTTTCGAGCATCTGTACTTTACTTGAGTACTAATTTTTTGGAAACTTATGACTTTTACTCCATTACATTTGAAAGACAAGATATTGTACTTTCGACTCCACTACATTTCTGTGAAGGTTCCTGTTACTTGTTGCTTTGAAGCATAGCTTTGAAGTCAGCAGATGAATTTTCTTTTCTTTTCTAAAATGTGATAGGCCATACGCTGTGTTCGTCACAGGAGAAAAACCAATCACAGTAAACTACTCCTACGCTGTCAGTCAAGTTCAAAGTGCTTCCTGCAATTTTTAAGCAGTTGAACTTGGCGGTGGTAATGATGGCTGCGGCAGATAAAGGTGACGATTCCTCACCAGAGCACACATGGCCAAATCTGAGATCAGTGTTAATTTCGTTGATGAAAAATTTGACGAAAATATGCCCTGATTATATTATTCAATGGTGTATTCTCCCACTCAGTTTTTTTTGTAGGAGAACCATTACTGTTGGGCTACATCATTAATGCTAGCTAGCTTTGGAAGAAATAGCTTGATGACTGTCTAGTTGGCAAACTTTTCTCACTGAACTATCCAGCTACAACGAAACATTTCGCCCTACAATCTTTAGTAAAATTTGGCAGGTTTACTACTTAGCTAGCTAGCTAGCTATGCACCAAACAAGTCAGACGTGCCACAGAACCACTGTGTATGTGAGATAGCATGCTATTTGCATCATCCGGTCGTCGTTTTCAGATGGTTTACATCCTGTTAATTTATATTACAGCTTAATTTTCTATTTACAGGTTGTTAACTTCTATTATTTTTGTTTTTGTTTCTGTTGGGGAAAGCTGTATTACACTACATTTCCCTTATCCCGCCATAGCTGTTTGTTCAATCCCAGTATTTTATACAGGCAAACCGTATAAGTTGACACCTCTGCGTTAGCTAGCTAGTTCCGTTTTCTGACTGGCTTGACATTAACACCCTAGCTAGCTATGCGTATGGCTTATTTGAGGAAAAGTGTAACTAATATTCTACAAGCAAGTCATTCAGTAGGTTGTTTCAGAGTCATTGGGTTCTGTAAATGCATTGTGGCAACAATACAACAATGTGTTGACATTAAAAAGAAAATGTACTTTTGAAGACTTAAGTATTTTTAAAAGCAAATACTCCAGTACTTTAACTCAAGTAAAAATTTGACTGAACAACTTTCACTTCTATTGGAGTAATATGTGGCCAGGAGTATCTATACTTTGACTCAACTACTGGAGTTGTGTACTTTGTCCACCTCTGCTAGCACGCTACTGGTTTAGATGAGTAGGTCAGCAAAACGTTCTACCTACACGTCTCACTGTGGATGATGAGGCCATGCCTCATAATCTGTAACTGCTGTGGATGTTCATCAGTGAACTTGACCTTTAGCATGCACTGTATTGGCTGTGGAATCACTGCTGGATTGAAATATTGAGCTGTGGCTACAGTGGGTTAAGCCTATACCATATCAGTTCTCCACTGTGCAATATTCTGTTTTCTCTTTTGGGATTTCGCTTGCAGGTCCAACTATCTAGTTTTGCTTGTGCAGTAAATTTGATCATAAGCTCTGTCATTATTACTGTAAGTAGTGTAGTAAAAGGTTGCTTAAAGGAGTCTGTACGGAGGAGCAGCTGTTCAGTCATAAATATTGTATTTGAGTGCATACACTGACAACCCCTTTCTCAAAGGTCACATACAAAAGCATTCCAAATAATCACAGAAAGAGGCTTAAAATGTGATTTTTTTCAATTAATTTTAAACAAATACTTATCAGAAATGATTTTCCATAAATGGAAAATAGATGGATGACTTTCCATAAAACATTTAAAGTGGAACTTTGTGAGACTGGCCAAATTAATGTGAGGCCTTAAAACAAGCCTCTGTTTGTAACATGGATATTTCTTACATTGGATTTTTGTTACAATACAATATGCAATTCATGAGATCTTCTTGTCTTTAACTTTCAAGGAGAGGTTGAACCTAATTTGCTTCTGAATTATTTTTCGTAGTGGCGCAACAATAAAAGCCTTCTGGGAAGAAAAGGATTTCACTAGAGAAAAGGGGAGGTTAGAGTTATTGACTTTTTGTCATAATACACGGGTTAATGCTCTCTGTTACCAAGGCACTGCAGCCCTTAAAAGGCTGAGAAATCATTGCGGTTTAATTACCTGATTCAATTTGCTGGCTGGTGTGTTACTGATCGGACCGTAGAGCAAATGGCTTTGCTAAATGTCTTCTCAAGTGCATAGGGTTGCACATTCTGGAGCATGAGGGGAGATTTGCAGCCTGTGCAATATCTCATCATACAGACATTGTACAAATAAAACACTCACATAATCATCACATTAACGTAATCAGTGGTGGACTGTAGCTCAGTGCCGACATATTTGGACTATAGTGGTTGGTTGTATCTTAAATGGCCATACATTTTCAACGTTACAGTTATTTTACTGCATTATATCTTTCTCTGTAATGAAAGGCGTGATTCAAAACCTCAGGTGAATGGATGCCGATGGTGTGAATTATTTGAATAAAGGTTAAGTCAACGAGCAAAAGTTCACGCACGACAGAAACTTCAGCAGATATTGGTCTTTGCAATCAGTGCGTTTTTATCAGATTAAAGCAAATAAAATAACAGAACAAAAGAACAGTTGGAATGGAAATAACACAGCCCCATGGAGTTTGGAGCAGTTCCACGCTTCCTTTTTTAGCTCTACTAGGTATATTGTACAAAGCGGGAAAAACACTGGGATGCAATTCAGCATGTTTTCACTTTGCATAAATCTGTTACACAATGGCGAGCAGAAGCCAGAACACGAGTGGGCTGTTCAACACTTTTTTCACTAAGTGGCCAGATAATGCTATCAAAATGATAATCAATCAAATGAGCATAGCTAGATAACAGGAATGCAAGAAGAGAATTCAAGGGCACAAGAGGACAACAATTCTCTGACTTTTTTTTTTCCAGTCCCTTTTTTAATAATCATACTCAGGTTTGTTTTGATTTTGCTGGTCTCTTCTCTCCCCTTTTCTGTCTGAAGCACTTCGTTTCAAGCCCGAGCTAAAAAAAGATGTGCTTCATCGTTGGATAGCCACTCGGAGCGTATGAGTCACTAAATTGTGTATGGTACACAGCGGAGAGCGTGGAGTGAAGATTTCATTATCCCCGCTCTCCACTTTGTCACAGATGTTACTCAGGAGTGTGATTATGTGGCCAAATGACTTGAGTGCTTTAACAGAACGGTGTTAAGAGCTTTTTCCTGCCTGGGTACAGCTAATCTGCAATGCCAAATGTACAACCGCTAAACCCTTAGGCTGATGGAAAAAAAAACTGAAAGTCGCACTGCGGCTGAAACATCGGAACATTGCATGACCCGGTCGTTCTTTCTGGCTAAATACACATTAGCACTTTTGCCCCATTTGCTTGATATAAGCAAAGCTCTCCTGTCCGCAAAGGTTAGAGTCTCCCCACACTCTGATTAATGGGGTTGTATGCTAGAAGAATCTACCTCCCCCCCCCCCCCCAACACTCATACCCCACTCCCTCCATGGGCGCTCGGATCCGCTGATGAGAGACCAGCTCCCTAATTACAGGAAGTTAAAAATACCGCGGCGCTGCCTCTCGAGTCGCTTCCCCCCCTGCCCGTGGTCCTTGGCCCTCATCCATCCCGGTGCTTGCTGATTATCAACCTGTCCGACTCCTTGAGTAAATATCTCCATCACACACGGGCGCTCAATTATTCAGTCCGACCTTGGATAGCAAAAAGCACGTCTTCAACTCACCTCAGGCCTGATTGCAAGATTTTTCAAACCACTGAGTCTGTCCGTACTGAAACCGTGAGTTATGGCCATTCTGATCCGCGTGTAAAAGCCACACTGTGAATATGTTTGTAGTGCTTCATGATCTCCTGCAAAAATGGGCTCCGTCAAAAAATCAAATATCCACTCACGCACCTCTTTTTCTCAGCAGTGAATTTAATAAACCTTGTATTAACAGTCCAATAATATGCATGTGCAATTCATTAGGTTAGATAAGGCAAGTACAATTATATCAAAATAATGCTCAGAGGCATATAGCATGGTCTTTTTCGCATTCAGAGGGCAGCGAAGTCGTCCCCATCGCTCTCATTAAATGGGAGAGTAGCTACTTACTGTCCATGCACTGGCTATAAATCCTGGTAGTATGCACAGGTCAGAGCAGGTTTTGTCATAACACACCATTCCCACTCTACCAGCAGAACAGAATCTCGGTGCCTTTACTGTCTACGGAATCTACTGTGACTTCAAATCCAGGATTTGTGGTATGCTTCCCCATGTGTGAGGATCAGACAGCATTTACATTTGCATATTCAGAGCCACTCACAACGCAAGTTACATAAGTGTACGCAACAAGGCCACACGAACATCTGTGCACACAGAAAAAGACCATATCTAAATGAAAGCGTCAACATGCAACACAGTGTAACAACCGATGCCACAGAGAAAATACAGCCCAATGGTAATAATATTCAACATTTCAATAACATAACTGATCTGTTGATGTAAAAAGCACTATCATGGTATCTCTAATGTGTAATCCAAGAAGGCCAGACAGCAAAATGTTGTGAAGAGGTATGCCTTCCATCTACATGGGAAGACAGCCAGCATCTCTGCTGTCCTGACCGTTTCAATAATCACATCTATGCTTAAGATTCTCAAGACTCTATGCTTTAAAGTACCAGTAGTGATTTCCTCATTTAACTATGGGTGATGGTTTCTCAGGTTTATGTGTAATTTTTTATTTCTTTTTATTAATTTATGTGATGTTATGGTAGCTAATCTAACAGAATTGTTTGCTAATCTAACTAGAATATTCTTTCTTTCCTTTGATCTATCTTAATCTATTGTATTTTTCTATGAATTGTAACTGTTTTTTATCACACTGATTCCTTTCTTTCATTCTGTTTCTAATTAGCTTTTGTCCTATGAGACGCTTGTGCAACAAGCCGCACAAGTTTATGATGATGATGATGATGATGATTACTTTCTAATGACAATGATAATTACATTTCTGGATCCCAGGTGAGAACTGCCAGTTGTAACCTTGAAATGATTGTTGAAAGTTATATTTTATTTAGTGAATTGTTTCAGTAAATGTCAACCTATGTAAAACTTGTGATATGAAAAAATGTAAATCACTCTGGATGTTAAACAGTTAATGCAATGAGATTTCAGAGCAAGCTTCCTGCCTAAACTGTAAGGATTTTGCTGTTACACAAGGGCCTTGTACTTATGGTAGATTTACACAGTACATAGTGTGCTGCAGGCTGTGTAGATGGCCCAAAATGAGTACACATCGAGCTCTATGGCCCCAGAGTTTGATCCTTGTCTTGTCATCAGCCAACAACAACTGGGAATCCGGGGGAGACTGGAAATGCAGGTGGGTATGTCAGCCAGAGTTCCCTCATCTTACCACTCTGAAGTACCCTGCGATTCACCACGTGTCTGCAAGTTGCTCATGTGATGTCAGTGGAGTAGCGGTTATCCTCCAATGAGTTCCCACTCCACTGCGGTGTGCTGTCTGACTTGCAGTGTGAAAAATAGTTGTTGGCAGTGTGCGAATGTACAATAAACCTAGGGATTATGGTATGCTTCCCCATGTGCGAGAATCAGACAGCATTTCCATTTGCATATTCAGAGCTACTCACAACGCAAGTTACATACGTGTACACGGCAAGGCCACACGAACATCTGTGCACACAGAAAAAGGCCCTATTGGAGGGTTGCATTTGTCTCACCTTGGCTGAGGCTGTTGCAGTGAAGCAAGCCTCATTGAAGTTCCAAATAAAGATTCAGAAGGAGGATTTTCAGACAATCCCTACCACACTCTTCTGCATTGTCTGTCTATGTGGCATCTTGCCATGTGTTAGGAACTCACACAAATACACTGGCAAGATTGATGCCTCTCCACTCCACACTTTGTTTGTTTTAACTCCGTTGCATCTCAATAAGCTGGTTCGTTAGCAGTATTAGTGGACTGATTAATAACAAGTATCACTATACACAAAGAATGCTCAACGTGACATTTACACGTTGTGGATTCCCTCTACACCTGAACCACACTTGAACTGGAATCATACACATTCAATCAGAGACTGTGACCTGCCAGTCATCTTGTAATTCATCCACCCTTAATGGCTACAGCTTGGATCTGGAGTCATGGACTTTGCCAGTCTGCTGTTAGCCTCTGCCTATAGCTTACTATTCTCAGCCTCACTTTGGACTCCTGCTGTGTCGACCAGCTCTTGCGTATGGCTTCAGGGGATTCTCCCCCTCTGTGGTTGTCTGTCTGATTTTCAGTGTGCGCCAGAGCGAGGTATGTGAATTTCATCTGTGGAGATGATGGCATCTCACAGAGTCCTGAGCTGAACTTTCATGGCACCGCAATAGTCCAGATGGCTTGATGAACTGAACTGCATGCCTCTCTTAACCAATTTTAATTGTGTTATCCTACACAATCTCACAGCTGCGAAACTTGACCTTTAAACTCCTCCAAGTAAAGCTATGCTATTCTGCTGCTGTGCACTTGGAATTTTAAATAGACAGAAATAGATCCACAGGGGCTCATGCTGCGGACTACACTTTAAAAATAAATTCAAATGAAACATTCTGGTGATAACTGGAAATATCACGTATTTCGGTCGCTCTGAGTGCAAAGTTAATCATGGAGTGGATTTCAGTGCACTACATGCTTTTGCAAGCATGAAAAAAACACCTCCTCTATCTCCAAGCTTATTTCAGGGGTGACACAAGGGCTCAGTGCTGGATCCGTTTCTCTTCAGCATTTATATGCTTCCCCAGGGAAGAACTCTATGTAGTCATGGTACGGGTTTTCATTGCTATGCAGATGATATCCAGATTTATCTGCATACTTCCCCTAATCTTAATACTACTAAGGCTGCCCTAACCACATGCCTGCAACACATTAAACAGATGCTGGAAAACCCACTCCAGCTTTACCCAGGGAAAACGGAGGTCCTCATAGTAGGTCCCCAGCACAGCACCAGGGAGCTGGGGGAATTTGACCTGACAATAGTTGGTGATCTTGTGTGAATTACCCAATCAGTTAAGACTCTTGGAATTGTGTTTGACTCCCACCTCACACTGGAAAAGCATGTCAAAAACACCAACAAATGATCACTTTTCCATTGAACAAATATAGCCAAAATCCACCCAACTCTGTCACTACAGGATGCCGGGAAATTTATACATGTTTGTTTTCTCAAGATTTGACTGCTGAAAGGCACTTCTCACTGGAGCCCCCAAGTGCATCCTTAACAAACTTCAGCTCATTCTAAATGCAGTTGCAAGATAACTAATGAGGACAAAAAAGCACCATCACATCACACCTGTTCTAGCAAATTTGTACTGGCTTCCTGTTCCTTTCAGAATACAGTTCAAAGTCCAGCTTTTATCCTATGAAGCCCTTAATGACCTGGCTCCCACTTCTGTGGGAGCTAGCAGTTCCCAACATCACCAGCCACAACCTTAGATATGCTAGCTCGATTCTTCTGATAGTACCCCATTCCAATGTCGTTCGTTTGGAGACAAAATGTTTGCAACAATTGCTCCCCAACATGGAGCGACCTCCCTCCAGAAATTATGGATAGTAGTAATGTCAACGTTTTTAAAAAGCATCTAAAAATGTACTTATGCAGCGTGGCTTTTAATGCAGAAATGAATTCACTCCCCTGCTTTTATACACGATAAGGTGTTGAGTCTCCCTGGTGTCTGAATATGCTGCATTTGCTGCACAGTTTTGCTGACACTGACATGATTATGACACTTCCACATTTTTAGATGTAATGCTTTAACACCACTGCATGCACTTTGAAATTGTCTAATGAATTGTACCTTACAAATAAAATTTATTGTTATTATTATTACAATTCACACACCCATCCACTTCTCAAGTATAAAAATCCCACACATCACTTCCTTTTCATGTCAGCTGTTCACAGCATCCCTCCTCCACCCCGTATTTCCGCTTTTCTTTTCCCAGTTTAGGATGTCTGGAAAGGGATTTTAAAAACCTCAGTCTGTGCAATCCCTTAATATAGTCCCTATAGTCCTATCAAAGGCAACGCTTGTGTTTCTCGAATTAAAATTCATACCTACTGAATATACAGTTGACAATTCCAAAAAAGGGTTGTATAAAATTGTCCCACCACAGCCCAGACGCTGCCAGTACAGTGATCATACTATTTCAAAACAGGGGGCGGCAGTCCATGGATGTATGGCCTGAATGAATTGGCCTGTGCAGCTGATGTTGCCAGCTCAAATTCCAGCATTGTCAGTCTAGGTGAGAGATTGAAACTGACAGCAAGGCACTCCGGGGTGGGTTGATGGTGGCGGGGGCAGGAGTGTCAGTTGGGCGGCCATTCATGGCCTACTCCCAGCCCCCCTTTCTACCCTCTATTTGCGCAGCACTGCGGAGATGGAGCTGTAGCACCACCAGCCCTGTCAGCGGTAAACCCAGCTCACAGACTCTCGCAGCGGCTGTGCTTCAGCTGTTCTGCCGTTCCCCCTCCAGCTCCTTTGGCTTATTAATGTCCTCCTGCCCCGTGGCTCGGAGCGCCTTCTGCTTGGAATCCGATTCAAAAGGAGATTCAGAACGGAAGATGGGGGCTGGGGAAGGAGCTGTCTCAGCGCAGCCCTGCGTCCCCGCCCCAGATCGCAGAGTGAAAGTGAAACCGCGGACAGGAGACGGATAGCCCCAGCGACGGGGCACCCATTAGTCTCATCCCAGGTGTCGGGGAAATAGATGCGCTCCTCCGTCTCCGCCATGCTGGAGACGAGCAGCTGCGCCCGAGGAGATCAGCCGCATCCTTAACGGCATGAAATCGATCTGCAGCCTGGTGTACTCACAGACACCACCCCCACACACACACACACACCCATTACATCCCCCCAAAAAAAGACCCAGAGCATGATAGTGAAATTCAGAGCACACTCTGACACACATGGTGCATATGAGTGCTCCGTGGCGAATGAATGGCAGAGGAGCATGTGTGCTGTGATTAATGCTGCACTTCTGTCACAGAGATCTCTGAACACACGCACAAGCACAATACTGTGCATGTGTATAGTTTTGGGATTTAACACTCATTTCCCACATTCAGCTTGTGAGTTCAGCATGAGTTTTACTGTCAGTACTCCGCCCCCCTAGCTGTGTGTTTGTGTTCTTCCCCTGTCCATGTGCTTTTGTTTTCCTTGTGTTCTAGCCCTGCCCCGTTTTCACCCGTTCCCCGCCTGCCTCGTTACTGCATCGCCGCCACCTGCCTGCTAGCTCACCTGTTCCCCATCGCCTCATCTGCTCTGCCCTTTATAATGCCCTGCCTGTTCCTGTCTCGTTGCTAGTTCGTTACAGTGTTTTACCTGTCTCGTTCCCGCGTCTTGTTTTCTGCTTGCTTGTTTTTCCTGTGTATTCTGACTTTCGCTTGTGCCCCAACCTGATTCTTGCCTGCCGCTTTGTCCTGTTTGCCCGAGATCTGCCCGTCTGGTTTTCGACCCTGCCTGCACCTGTTCCTGACCCTGGTTTTGCCCCTACGGACTGTCTTCCTGGTATCGACCCTGCCTGTTTCTGGTTACGATCTTGCCTTCTGTTAATAAACCCCGTTCGGGATCAAAGCTCCGTGGTCTGCGGCTGAGTCCTTGTCCGTACCTGACATTTACACACCAATACTGTAACTCAGGCATGATGCTCACCACCATCATCATCATCATCTCAAAGATCACCATTATCACTTGAATGACCATCATCATCATTACAATCTTCATCACCATCTTCATCATTATCATCATCATCATTATCATGATCAGAGCTGCATCTCAGTCGTCAGCACAATCTCTCCAACTTTACAGAGGAACAGGAAAAGCACTTCCCTGTGCTGCCTCCCTGGTTAGAAGTCTGCAAATGGCACAGGGCAGAGCTTTTTCAGTGATTTCTCCCACTGCCCATCAAGGGTGGGGCTGCTGAAGAGGGGGGGCAGAGACCTCCACTGTCAGTCAAACTCACGTGACCTGTCTAAGCAGAAGGACTCGTCTGCGTCGCTCGATACGGGGAGACGCCGCGGAAGGCCGGCGGCTCGGCCCGAGGGAGAGAATCCGGCCCCGGGGGCTCGTGCCGGAGCCTCCCGAACAATGGAGTAAGCCATTTATAATCCCTGTGGCGTCTGATATATTGCTTTCATTCTGGAGGGACGGACACCATCGGTCTCTCTCTGTTGCTCTGTCACAAAGGAGCCGGAGAGACCCGCGAACCGCATACAGCCTGCCCCTGCCTGCCATCTTTCTTCATTCCTACAAATTATTCCGTCCTGAGCACAGGGTTACCGACAGCCACTGCCCCACCTCCCTGAGGAGCAGGGTAGAGCGGGGAAGATTTGTCATACACATGGATATTAATTACCCCAAACTCAAACCCCCCACCCGCTCACCGTCCACAGAAGGAAAACTAGATTATTTTATAGAAATACCCAAATGTTTCCCAATGCCACTGCAC
Source organism: Megalops atlanticus (assembly GCA_019176425.1). Classification (NCBI taxonomy): domain Eukaryota; kingdom Metazoa; phylum Chordata; class Actinopteri; order Elopiformes; family Megalopidae; genus Megalops; species Megalops atlanticus. The sequence continues at coordinate 30,696,230 of CM032886.1, forward strand.
AATTACACACTACACAATTGTCACTCCCATTAACACAAACCTTGAGTAAGGGAGCTGAGTTTGGTTGGTCAGTACTTTTCCGGGACAAAGCCCTACAATGTTGGTGAAAGTGTAATTAGCTAATCCTGTCATTCAGTCCCAGCATAGGGGCGTTGGGTATGTAGAGGAGATGCTTAACCATGATCCTGGAAAAGCCTCCCCCCTTCCCCCACACCAGTCATAGATGTCAAATTGTTCCAGAATCCCAAATTTGCCTCACACCCACCCCCAAAGTCTTGTCCTGCTGTAGCCATGGTTCAGATCGACGACTGAGTTCACCACCAGCCCCTACCCTCCAGCCCAACGGCAGCCATGCAGGAGGCTGCTCCTTGGAGACAGAGAGTACCACCAGCTGAAGAACAGTCAACCAGCAAGCGGGATAATACTTTAATTGGCTGCAATTTCACCTAGTGTGCCCATTTTCTGCCCAGCTGAGTTACAGGGGCTTTCAGTGCTATAAAGGGGGGTTCAGCTGACAAAAAACCCCACTCTTTTCCAGTCAGTGTTTTCTCTGAGCCAAACATCTTGTTTGTTCACAGTACCACATGTGTGGGAGGGCGAGATAAAGGTTATTTTCTTTCTGACTCCCTCCACTAACAAGAAGCGACACAGATAATACATTATTTATGTGCTTTTTATACGGGGTGCATTACAAGGCTTTATTGTATATTAACCTTCACATATCAGGTGAAGTACGCTGCTCAAGGATACCACAGCAGTGGGAATTATTCTTTGTGTGTTATACATGTTATACCCTTTGTGTTATAAACCCACCTACAGCAGATAACTACGTCACAGTGCTCAAGTGTTTTTTGTTTTAGTGTTTTAGATACATGTGCGTAACCTGTGTAGCATTAATATGATTTGTTTCTTAGCAATATAAATGCAGGTACATATTTTCAAAACAGACGTGTAGGTAAAGTATGTGTCTTGCTGTACCCTGTCAAACAATTGAACCCACAGCTGCAATGATTAAATGGGAAAAAAAACACTTCTGCCCATGAAGATTCAAAGCGACAGGTAGCTGTGAAGGTTATCACAGTCAATGGAAGCTTATTCCCTCACGTCTGTTTTGCCAGAGGAGCCTGCTTCTCTTCAGATAAGCTGCGGATTTTGGGATGCAGGGGCGAGAAAGAGCCCAGCCTGAACCGGAACACAGCCGCCTGGTGCAAGGCGATTTCCTATCTTCAACGTCATTCCCTTCGAGGCTGATGAACAGTAACCCCCTCATCCTCCAACCCTGAGGAACGGTTGCACATCATGGCCCTCACCTAAAATGCCATGTCCTCAGGGAACAGGTGTCAATAAAAGATAATGTAGCCCAACCCGTCAGCTTATTTTTAAAGGCCCTTCCCACCCATGTTTGGACTGAGCATGCCCACACAGGATTGCTTGTCTCCCAAAACAAAGTTTGCCCTTGAAAACTCTTTTATGATAGCTGCGGGTGTTGCGTTGCATGCACATACTGAACTCATGTAGCGCAAGTGATTTTGGGGCAGGTCCACCTCTTGGTCTGTGAGGCTGCTGATGGATTTTTACACTAGCAGGGAAGCAGTCTCTAAGGGATGGGGCAGAAATTACACCAAAATGGGCAATCGCACCGAGGGGAACAGACGTCTGATGACAGCGGGGCTGGTGTGGAAGGCTTTGACAGAACTGGAGTATGAGCGTGGTTTTTAAAATTCAGTGAAAATCATCCGCTGTTGCGGTAGCCCTGGGGGATGAGCCAGTGAAAGTCGACGCCGACATGCATGACAGCTTAACCCCCGCCAGTAGGCGTAAAAATACTCAGTTTGGCACTTGAAAATGGGCCAAGGCCTTGAAATTCATTCAAGTTGCACCATGGAGTGTTTTCATGAAGGCCCTGTGAGTAAACTGCAGTAAGGAACTGGGACAAAATCTCAGGTGAGACAAAATCATTGGCAGGAAACCTGTCTGACGGTTGTGAACACACGTTCTGACGTTCCAATGGTGGATGCAGGAGATTTCCACCGTTCACCTTATGAGTCTGTGAGGAAGCCGTTAGGGAGAAGTGTCCCTGTTTTCTTTAGGTTGGAATTCAGTAGATATGAATTTTCATACAAAGCACAAAGGTGATGTGGTGATAGCAATACTTTTATTTGGCTTGGAATCTGATGAAAGGACCACACCTGGCCACGGGCCAATGTTGTTGACCCCCATGTGGGCACCATAAACAGTGGAAAGAAAGGGAGAGAGAGGGGGTAGAAGAGGGATACCATGAACAGCTGAAGCGGAAAGGAAGTGGTACAATCACTGCTATATATTAATATACGATATCATGGACAGCATTTGTATAAACCCACTTTAAGATAGCTACAGTACATATGTGTAACGTCTGGATGTATCGTCACCTCTTTTCTTCTGGGAGTGTCAATACTTCCTTTGGTGATGCCATTGACTCTAACTCAATATGCCACAGACATCTAATCACTGATCTGATCATTACCCTCTAATTAATTAATTGCCATTACGGACCTCAAAAGACATTCTGTCTTGGATGAAAACTGGTTGCTTGTTGAGGTTGTGTTTTACCTCCAGCAGTAATTCCCTCTTCTCTCCAAACACACTTTCAACTTGTTTTCAGCTGCTCTCCAAACTTTTGCTGTTCTATGAGGAATTTTTTTGCACTAAAAGGCTTTATGAATTATTTTGTGACTGGTTCTTACACTTAGCCCAAAGGATCACACGTGTTCCTAGGATTTCCCGCACTTAAGTGCTCTGTTGTTAACAATAAGAATTTTAATGAACATGCAGCCCCTGATCTCACATCAGCCTGAGGAAGTGCTTACCAGGACCTCAAGATAACATGATATCACATCCTTTTATTTATATCCTTTGCAGATGCCCTGATTCAGGCATCTTTCTGACTGGCAGTACTCCATATGTATGCTCACAACAGAATCCTGGAGGAGCAACTGAGGTTAAGTGCCTCGCAGTGACTTATTCAGGTTGCAAACTCGCAGCTCCCAGGCCTCAAGTCTTGTTGAATAAGCTGCCAAAAATATCCTGACATCTTCCATATAGTTGCTGTATATTCCTTTGTTTGACATATTATTCTTTTTCTCATTTTCATATTTTTCTTACATCATCATTTTAAGCACCATTTATGTATTTATAAGAGACCGACACTTAACTAACAAGAGTTTTAGCTTGATTAAATTAATGTGTTACTAATTCTGTGCCTTTGCTATTATTGTTTGCTGGTCCTCTTAGGATACGCACCTCAGGTGTCATGCTGTGGCCTTGTGAATTGCTCCGGGTGAGGACATCCACCAAAATGAGTAAATGATACCGGTGATCTGTAATATGTATTGGAGTCAGTGCTCCCTTTTAGCTGATGTTAGGATCACTGCACCTCGGCCACATGTCAGTCTGTTTTGTGGGGGCTCGCCCATATATACCCACTTAGAGATCAGTGCTCTGTCCAGCAAGAGGCAAGGTGAGTGCAACAGCAGCTGAGCTCGTCCGGCTCCGCTTCAGCAAGTCCACCCTGACTGCAACCGCCAGCATTAATAAACCATGGCTGTGTTATAAAGCGTATTTTCAGCATTTTCACGAACCGGGGGAATATCTGACTCTAATCTGTGTGCTGCAGCCTCGATGTAATAAGTCTGTATGGAAGCGCTTCATGAATATTTAGCATTAAGCGGCTCTAAAAAGTCTGCCGAGCGAATGTTTCAGCCCGCCTGTGGCACAAAATCCATAAAAATAAGAAAGAGGATAAACTTCTGTCTGTTTAAGCAGCATCCAACCAGAGACACTGCGTATGAAATGAGTGCTGTTAAGTAATTCTCCTTGATAAGCAGAGTACAGCAGAAGAAACAGCGGCCGTAAGTATATTGTACAATCACGCCGCATAAATGGTTTTATACCGTGCTGTATTTCACAAACTACAAAGTCAGTGTGCCAGAATCAATGTAGGCATTTCCTGTTTGACCATATCACTCTCTCAGACAAATAAGGTTGAGAACTAGAATAAAGTTTGTGTGTATTAAACAAGAGCATGAGAGAGCAAATGTCAGTCCTCGCAACTCTAAAGTAGGATATACTAGTATACTGAGTTCTGCTTTAGTACAATTGCAGAATCCTCTACATCCATTCTCCAAGATGCAGCTTAACAGTCGGTGACTCCACTTAGCTTTAAGGGTATCTTCAAAGACTCTCTAGACTTGCACATTGCATCACATATTTGATTCGTCATGTCTTTTGTCCCTGTTCAGTATCCGTAGTTGTTAAACTGACAATGGAGCTCTGGGATTGGAAAGGCCATTGAGTGAATGAGTCAGAGACGTTAAACATTATAAAAGAAGGAGCTGCATTCCTCTTCTGTGTCTCACTTTTGTTTCTGTAACAACACAACAAATTTCCTGATACTTAATTTGTCTGCTTATACAGCACTTTGTTTCAGCATACACTTTTGTAGGCTAGGACAACCAAATGCAGAATTGAACCAACCCAAATTACTCTAGAACACCATAAATAAAAGCATATGCCATAACAGCCATAGTTTACCTATTCAACATTACTTTAATTCACAGATCTAGCAAGATTCTGCATTGCTGTAGCTTAGTTAGCAATACAGTGGTAGTTCATTGCTAGCTAGGTAGCCAGGTGGGAACAAACAAAATGCTACTCATTAAGCAGCATTATTGGGATTTAGCAGCAATAGTTAGTAGTCAAGTGTTCAGTGATCCAGTTAGCCAGCTGGTTAGATAATACCAAGGGTAGGCTGAATAGTTTTTGCTAGTTTGCTAGTGGGTAAGGGCATACTCAACTTGGATGGTTTCCATTGAATTTTAATGAAAACAATACTTTTGTGTCGTGTCATTGACGTACATGTTTTGGTTGCTGGCTGTTATCCTGTATGTTGAAGTAACTACAGCTCAAAACTACAATATTGCACACACTTGAGCCAGGCAGAGTTTTAAAAATTTCCATAGTTACTTGGTTGGCCAGCCTACAGATTGCCTAGCAACAGTGGCTTGGCTTCAATTCCTTAACCATTCTACCATTAATAATGTACAAATGGCACAAAATCAACTGTGAGTTTATCAAGAGAGCGACAAAGTCATACAAGTTGGATACTGTTGTACATTGTGAAGTTTGGTATTTGCAGCTGAAAAGAGAGTAGTTAGTGTTCAGTGTCTGAAAGTTTGAAAGAAATTTTCACATGCAGAATATGGCCTGAATGTGAATGTGAATGTAAAAATAGAAGTCAAATGAAACAGACAATTAAAACTAAAGTGTTTGTCTTCATGTGGGAACATTTAGAGGGTAGTGCAGTTTCTCAGGTTTCTAAAATTGAGGATATTTGAGTTTGTAATTATGCGAATGAGTGTGTGCAGAACAGTTTTGGCTGAGTACTCAGGGTAAACCGCAAGGCGACAATCTCTCACTCTGCAGGGAAAGGTCTCTCGGGTGGAATGTCACATAGATATAGAAGAATAACTCAGGAAAGCGTCGCTCACCACCTCTGGTGTTGGTCTCACCAGCTCAGGAGTGCATGGGGTGTTTAGGTCCAAGCTCTTCTAACATTTCACATTTCCCTCAGGTATGTGAACACCTTTTCCATCTTTTCCATTTCCCTCTGAGACAAGCTCAAAATGGCCACTTTCATAATGAACCAGCTTGCACGTAAAAGCACTCTTGCCCCCAAGAAAAACATATTGTTCAATTTGTGGCCAGGAAGGCCTGAAGATATAGGGGGCTTCATTGTTGATAACTGCAGAAGTGGCTGCTCTGTAACAGATAGGCTGCATTAACATAACTTGAAATACAGCTAAAAGAGACACTAAGAGGCAGCATTGCTGAGTGAAACCTTTTTTTTTTGAAGAAGCCTGCCTCCATGGTTCACTAGGCTTGTAATGACAGGCTATTAGACTTTTATGGCAAAGTAAGGTCAGCGCATCACAGAGGCATCAAGTATACATCAGAGGACTTTGGCTGAGCAACAGACGGTGCATTGGAGCTCAAGCCATCAGGCAAGACACAGACTAATGAATCCTCCCATATTGCCTTAGTAGAGTGCTCCATTAGAAGAAGACATGAAGGTCTGGATGTGTGTGTGTGTGTGCTTGTCAGAGCGTATGGATGAGTGTGATTGCATGTGACTGTGTATTTGTATGAATGTGTTTACGCATGTTTGTGTGTATGTGTGTGTGTGTGAGTTTGTGCATGTGCGTATCAGTGTGAGTATGTGTGTGTGTGCACCTGTGTATCAGTGTGTGTGGGTGTATTTGTGTGTGTATGTGTGTGTGATAGTGTGTGCATGTGTGTGTGTGTATGTGGGTGTGCATGTGTGTATTGTAGAAGAAAGAGAAGCAACTGCAAACTTCCCAAGGTGCCCTATGTGATCTATAACACTGACCGTGCATATGGACAAGCATTTGACTTCCCAGGATGGCTTTTCTTTCTGTCTGTCTTTTTTTTTTTTTTTTTTTTTTTTAGTGAGACAAAGTTGACAAAGTAAGAAGACATGTTTTATTCATACAAGTTTGCCCTGGTTTTTTGGTGGCTGGTAGAAAACAATGTGTCACTGACAAGGACTTCCTCAGAGAGAGAGAGAGGGAGAGGCACTAAAAGGAGAGGGAGGACATTTGCATAATGCCGGCCTTAAAATAAATCCAGCGTGAAAGGATAGCGCGGAGAACAATGTGGCAGACTCCCAGACTCGTTTAATTGGCCCGATCCAGGTTAGAAACACAAAACACATCATGAGCTGTCACTCAGGCTGGGGGGGAGGGGTCACACAGAGGCCTCTGTGGTGCAAAAGCAACCCATTTGGCGGACAGGAAGCAGCAGGGGAGGGGCAGCCTCAGGTCACAGGTAATAGGCTGAGTCTGCCCAAAGAGCAGAGCTCTGTGGAATGAACGGTAAACCCAGCCCACAAACACACACGCACACACACACACACACACACACACACACACACACACACACACACACACGTACATGCATGCACACACTCCTGCTCCTGTATGTGGGACGCGCAGTTAACATTGCCAGAAAGATGAAAGACAGAGGATGGGAAATGTTGTATATTCATTAAGCCCATTGCATTTGGAGCACAGCAGAGACTTGAGAGGGGAAAGGAGTGTGACTTCCAAGGGAATATCTGTTCTCACTGGCCCAGCTCAAGAGCCAATGGCATGCACCATTTCCACTCTGAGCCGCTTAAAGTGGTCGTTCGCATTTTGTAATGTCATTTCCCCAGGTACATGTTACCCTACATGCCTTCCAGGTAGAACATTTGCTTACACATTCATGGCAAGCTATATAATTGTTTCTGCATAAGAGTGGCTGGTAAGCCGTAAGTAATGTTAATACCACCTCTGACAGTTTGTTTTTTTTTTTTTGCTTGCATACATTAAATCATCATCGGCATTGGGACTGCACGTAAGTGGCATTCAAGGATAGCGCCACAATAAATCAGCTTGTAAAGAGTTTAAATCTGCTCACTTTGAGAAATTCAGTGCTTTAATGATAGTAATTAGCCAGCATGTGACATTGATGTACAGTATCAAGCGTCGCTGCATGACTGGTGCTCGGTTCTCTGCCTACTTCTTTCAGTAAAATACGACGCTGAGACACTCTCCTCTTTAGTGAAAAACACAATGATTTTTCATTCCACAAGAAAAGTCTAAAAACAAACGCACCTATTTCTGCTGGGCTGGCCTTGGTGTAGTACCATGTTGGGACAGCAGAGACTGGTCCAAGTACAGTCTCAGGTGTACCTGATAGAGATGCAATAGAAGAAACATGGTGATATTAAAATGTCACTTTCTCCCTGCTCACAAAATTTCTGGGATCAGTCATTTCTTCCCATGGCTTCTCCTCCACCATTACTGTGCAGAAACTCATTTACACCCTCTGACCAGCACATTGCCTCGCACAGCAAGGCGTGCCTCAGCGATGCTTCCAATCGGATGATCAGCAAAACCGCACTTCTCTGCATGGCAGCTGCGCCGCCATTACACAGCCTCCCCCTCATCATCGGCAACATGACTGTGTCATCATCCCAGAGCACCGGGAACCTGGGGGTAGTGCTGGATACCAACCTGCCTGTCATTAATAATACGGCAGCCATGACGTGGAGCTGCATATTCCTGCTGTATAACATGCCAAAAATCCAGTTATTTCTTTACTACTCAGCACAACTCTTGGTTCAAGCCACGGTGCTCTCTACACTAGGCTACTGAAACTCTCTTCTTGCCTCCCAGAAAGTGGTATAAGACCTCTCCAGCTGATTCAAAGTGGAGCCCATCGACTGATCTAGAAACAGCCAAAATACTGTCATGCAACACCTCTCCTCATCTCTCCACACTGGCTGTCTGTTAAGGCTTGGAGAAAATTCCTGGTTCTAGCCCACTGACCAGGTAACACAACTGCACCCCCACACTGAAAATCTATCATTACACCACGCACTCCTGCCAGACCACTCCACTCCACTACCTCTGATTGTCTAGTGGTCCCCCTTGTAAAAGGGTCACTGATTTTGCTTATGTGCCCTCTCCATGTCTCCCCCAAAAGTGGTGGATGAGCTCCCCACAACTGTCAGAACAGTGGGACTAGCGTAAAAATGTTTATACATGCAGAATCATTTGTGGCAGTAGATGGTGGGTGGGGACATCTTTGCAGCTGGTATTTAAACAAAGACGATTTCACATGGAGGACTGCATTGGCACGACTCACAGCCTAAAGCCAACTGACTGCTGGTGCGCACAGAAATGTCAGCATAGATTATCAGATGCATTCATGTGTCTTGCTTTAAGGTGCTCATTTCGTGCATGTCAGACAGAAAAGCAGGGGCAGATACCACCCGTCAACATCAGAGTATCCCTCAGATTGAATCTTCCCAAAACGGCAAAGGAAAGCAAACATCAAAGGGTATTAGCACGAGTGGCTTTTCAAATGTGCGCCGGCTGAACACTATCTCTTGCAACGATACGATTGTGATGCACAAAATTAATTAATATTTGATAGGCTTAACAGCATGCAGAAACCAATTACTTTTGAAAGGACAAATTGTGGACTGAAAGGTTTAGCCTAATTCCAAAATCAGATTTGACACAATACCATAGATACAAGGGATTTTATCTGTTTGTTTGTCTTTTCTGCCAGAAGCACAGTTCATTTTTTTTTCAATCAGAGAAGAACTGACAGGCAGATTAGATGAAAACACTTGGCAGGCCCTTGACTTTGTATGCCGTTAAAATACTGGAAGTGCAGATGACAATGATCTTGTGAAGTGATTGCATTTGCACAGGGAGGAGACTTGGAGACTTGGAGATGAGGTGAAGCACCACTGAGTTCACATACAGATACAACAGGGATGTGCAGTGACCATTTCAGAATCAGTCCATTTCACTGTGCAGCAGGATTGGGAGGCAGTGCAGGACATCACATTAGAAACACATATACCTCAAACAATATGTATGCCAGTAATAAATTTAATTTTTTTCAGCTTACTTATTTGATTTTTTGTGGCTGTGTTACATCTTTTTGGAGGGAGGAAATTTTAATTTTGTGTATAGCTGCATTTAAAGATGCCTTTTGTGCAATGCCAACAGTGAAGAACCTGTGCATAAAGCTCCAAGCGTGGAGAATTTGCTTGGGATGGACTTATCTGTTTAATGGTGTGTCATGATTGCAAAGACCTGTGACCTCCACATTTATGCCTCCTTGAATTGGGTAAATGTTTAATCTCTGTGCATGCAAACAGCGCAAGATACAATGCGAGGGTCATCGCCCGTCACATCTCCAGAGCCCTTAGCTGGGTTAATGCGATTCTGAAGGCTGCGAACCTTTTAGCTGTTTCAGCGAGCCGGGGTGTCTTGCATTAAGTCGATCAATAGCACAAGGTCGACATTTTTTTCCACTTAATTCAGAGACCAACGAGCGAGCAGACCCCCCCCCCATATCCCTGAGCATTGATTGAGTCCTCGTTACACTGGTTCAGGCTCAGCCTCTGCTGGGGGCTTAAATTCAGATTGTGGGTAATTGACTTTCACCCTGTCTGGGAGACTGTGTTGATTATGAAGCTTATCTTGCCTAAAAGGAAGTGGGGGGGATGTACTCATGGTTGGGGTGGTGGCCTTTAAAAGCACTGGTCCCAGAACAGCTCAGTCACTGTTTCAAGCATTACTGGTTGCTATCCTGGCCAGAATTTGGTGGCTTGTAAAAGTAAGAGCACCCTGTTGAAATACACTGAATGTGCTAGATGGCATGCACGCTGCAAGCAAATTAATCCTTTTGTGTGTACGTTCAGATGGGTGTGATCATTCTAGAGTGGTCCCTACAGCATACAGTCAAACCATGTGTGTGATTACAACACTAGATTTGAATGGCTATTTAGTGACACAACAAAACAACATTTGATCTAAACCCACTGGTGTTTCACATAAAAACGTTCCGCAAATGCAATATGATTATTTATTTTTCAATGCAGATTCACATCAGTTGCAACATAAGTAGCATAACACAGTTCTGACTCCCAAATCGGAAAAATTCTAGCTAACGTTAGCTTTGAGGAAACAGTGATTTAATGTTAGAAAGTATAGCAAATGCAGCGGTTAAGTCAGCCAAGCAGTGTGATTCCACTGATGCATCCATGAATAAAGCGTTGTCCCAAGTATACGAATATTTGCTTTAGGTAATTTATATCATATTGTGTATTCTTAAAATTATATTTTGAAATAAGACAGTTCACATTTATGTATCTATATTTCTGAGTATCACAAAGCATAATCACATTCGCTGCTGTTTCGCCCACCAAGGAAGACAAACAACAGACTATCATGTGTACACACACAGAATACCAGGTTTGGATGTACGTCTGCTGCAATTCTATATGTACTAAACAAGTTTTAGTGAAGGATATTAGTTCAGATATTAACCAACTTCCATGCCTTCTTAGCTAGTATCACTAACTGGGCTGCTAGCATTGGGCAGAAAGTCTGTTTATTATGACGCCATAACCAAATTCTAGAACAGCAGGTGTTTACAAGCTAAAATAACTCATGCTGGGGGACAGTGAAAGGGCTAAAACAGCTATTTCCATGATGGGGGAGGGGGAAAAAGTCCCCATGGTAGCTGAGGTAAATCCATGGGTTGGTCCACAGGCACTGAATGGATTTCCACCCTAACAGGGTAGAAATCAGCAAACTATATCATAGAAATCAGACCAAAGATCACAAAGCAGGAATATAACAGTACTCAACTTTAAAAAAAAATACTGGTGAAATAATCACCCGTTTTGAGTGGCAGGCATGAGAAACAGGTGGATGAGTAACGTTCCAGAGCATTACCATGCCAGCCTTGTCAGAGCATATATGTGCCTAGGAGGAACTGTTGCACAAAGATAATGCCAATGCTAATGAAGCCAAGAGGTAGGCTTAAAGGCACTGAGGTCGTCGCTGCATAATTTTCAGACAGGCCTCACATTGAATGTCTCCCCCCCGATACTGCCTGTTATCCAAAATAACCTAGCATCAAGTAGAAACAGAGAGGCAAAATTAGCGTACAGACCCTGTTGCTCTGATCACTTCAGACACGAGGGTCTCTGGGTGTATTCCCAAAAGAAGCACGGATATGTTTAAATGCTGCTTGTGTGCAAGCTTGGCTGCTGCCTCCCCTCCCCACAGGTAAGTTGAGTCGACAGGTACATCACCTCTCATACTCTTCCACCCGCAGCTTTCGCACTCATAGGTGTCAGTGCGATGCACTGCTGTTCGACGCCCAGCTCATCAGCGGTTCATACTTTTGCTGTTAATTTCTGCACTCCTGCAGGTGAGACTAATTTTTCAAGGTAAGTCTGGCTCCCTCTCACCACTCTCATGTGGAAACCAGACTGGGTGGCCCTGGTTTGGCTCCACCTCCAGATTGCCTTGCAACATCTGACTCTTACTAAATATTCCTTCTCTCAAGCCATACACAGTAGCTGTGTGACAGTTCTAGCCACACTAAGTTGACCTTTAGAAAGAATGATTGGCTGTGTAGTTATGACTTGATCCATTATTTTAGGGCTACCTACACCCAACACATTGTCCTGTGAAACAATCGATGGTGCATTCTGTGAGTGTGAGTTTACGTTACTCCTGCTAAGATCTCCAGGGTGGCAGGCATCTCGCCCTCCATTCACCTGTGTGTGCTGCTGTGCCACAGCCTGGGAGCCATGATGGGAAACAAAGCAGGCCGTGGCGGTCGGGCCCAGCCGGGCTCCCACACAGCTCAGCACGGCTCGCTCTGCTTCCCAGCTCTCAGCTGGCAGAGCACGATGGACCGTGGCTCTCCTCATTCTTGCGGTCAGCACGTTGGCAATGATGGTATTCGTGCCCTCCTTTTTGGCTTGTGTGACGGCGCTGGCATTCCCCCCGCTGACGAAAGAGCCAATGGCCTGACGCAGGCCTGTTTCCCCTTGTACTCATTTTCACCTTGTTCCGTTCAGATACATTTTTTCCTGTGCGTCTGTTCCTCTTGACTTCAGCTGCGTTTCCTGTGTCCTCCTTATCCCTCCCTTTGTGACTCACTCATTTTCCTTATTGGCCATAAAACTGACAAACCTCACAAGTGGAAATTGCACGCAGACAATCTGGCCACCGACTGATTTAGCTCCACATAATGAACTACTTCACTGGGCTGGGTGAATTGTATGTTGGAGTGTATTCCCGGAAGATCGAATTTAGAGTCAAAGGTGAAATGTGTCCCGGATATTTATCGTTGTCCTGAATATTGCCTCCTAAAAGCATACATGGTTGAGGGTCTATGTGCAGGGATCTTCTGGAGTGTGGTACTCTGAATTGTGGCTGATGCGTACCTGTTTACTCAGGGGAGGTCACAGGGGGGTCAGCTCATGGCACGGGGAACATTCAGTCATGCTGTCTGGACATTTTGTCATCCAGGATACCGCTAAATTAATGAGCCCATCTTAAGGATGAAGACGCAGGGGAGGAGCAAGTTCCTGTGGCTCGGACATGTTTTTGTTTTGGTCTGTGGACATTTGCTAGGAGGTACCAGGACATGTCTGTTATTCAGGAAATATGAGCAATGTCAAAACAGCAGAGGTAAAACACAACTTCTGGATTAAAAACACTGCTGTGGCAAGGGTACAGGTGCCCTGTTTTGAATGTGCCTTTTTAAGAGCTGACTCTTATGTGGGTAAGGCTCAGAGGTGTGCCGAAATGTTGAGAAACATCAAAACTGGCCATGTAAAGGATAGTGCTACTCAATCAAATCTTCCCTGATTAATCCATTACCATGTTATAATGAAGTTGTTTTTACCCTTAAGATAACCTGATTGTTTTGATTGAATTCGGGTTACTTTTTGGGTAGACGTTTTTGAAAAGTCTTAAAATAGTTTGGTGGATTTGGGTTGAACCCATGACAGTGCATGGCCCCAATCAATTCTAAATGCTATACTCTTTGCTTGCTGTGATTTCTCTGCACCTCACAGTCTCTGAGGAGTCAGAGTAGGCCTCTGTTTCAGTCCCCAGAGACAGTTCCTCTCCACTCTTCTGTAACCATACTGTTCCTTCCTTCCTTTCTTACAGTTCCTAATTTTTTGTAACGACTTCCTTACGCAGGCCTACCCAAGTCACCGCGGTGGTTTCAGGGACTTTAAGGGATAAATCAAATCAAATCAAAGCCTGTGGGATGCTGCATACTCTGAGGCAGACTGCAGTCCTTTGCCTCAGACTTCGCACTGTGCGTGGCATTCGTGAGGTGTTCGTTCGCTTTGTTTGTTTCTTTGTTTGCTTCTATTTCTGAAGCTGCGATGTCGCTATGCTCTCTGTGTGATTAGCTGTTGAGGTGTGTGCGCGTGTGTGCGTCTGTGTTGCAATGGTTCCTGTGTGCACAGTTGATGGGATTATGAACTGTGGCGTAACATTGCTGTTGAGTTTTGTGGGGCATGTGTTTTTTTTTTTTTACCATGTAGCCTTTGAAATGCTGTTTTGTAATATTTTTTCAGTGTGCTTGTTGTAATGCTGTGCTGCAGTGTTTGGTCTGTGCTGTGTTGATGGCGCCACTGTATAATAGAATAGGATGCCAGGAATGCACACTCAGGGCACTGACATGGCACTGTGCTTCCCACAGACAAAGTCTCTCCTAAATAAGGGCATGCATGCTTATCAATGCCCAAGTAATTTCAAATATGCAGAATAATCAGACAAAATTTGGGTGTGGGCTGTTTATCTGATCCTTGGTGAACTTAACATAATACACTATCACATGCACATTTTAGTGGGAAAGAAAAAAAAAAAAACAAAGTTTACTGTACGTGTGCTGGTCATCACAGCTATCAAAGACCGTGTAGGGTAAACACCTGGGCTCACTCTACAGTTGCATTGCATGAGAAGCGCTGCGTGTATTTTAAGCATACCGTAGCCTTTCGGAGACCGAGTGGCATAAACATAAGACCTTGTCCTTCACCTCACCCCTTTCTCCACACAGAACGCGATGTAGACAGCGTATGGCCGAGCGGAATGTGTACATGGAGTTCATGAGGAGAATCCAGGCGTGATGAAGCAAGCCGCTACCTGCAGAGATAGAGGGCATGCAGGTGCCTGCAGATCCATGGAACAAATGCCAATGTCAGGAGCGGCATTGGCTCGCCCCTGAACCCCAACCGGTTCTTTACCCTTTTGGGATCCACCCACCACAAAGGATGCCAGAACAGAGTACATAAAAGGAAAGCAAGACTTCATTAACATAAAATTTAAAAACACATGAACAGGGACGCCAGGACTCACACCCCCGGCCTGGTTCACTCCCCTCCCCAACCTGCCGTCCCCTCCTGAGACTCTTCCACCCAGCCCGGGATGACCCGCAGGTATGGGCAACCCCCTCACATCACACCACACAGACCGCTCAGGTCTTCTCCCACACCTACACGTGCTATTAACCACTCCAGGTGTCCCCACTCTGGCCCTTCCCACGCCCAACACCGTTTTGGGGGGGTGGGGACCCCACTCGGCCGACTCAACAGGGAAGGGGGGTTGCACCACCGGGGCAGGCCCTCACGCACGCACTCACCCACACACAAGCGCACAAATACAGTCACGATGGGAGCTTGGCCCGCGCCTCTCTGACGGGCCTTACTACATCCCAAAATAAAAACCAAAGAATGGAAACACAGGCGGAGGGCACGCTCTTGTTCTTGCCATCCAGCCTCCCAGCGGGTGCCATAGTCCCCGGTTGTCAGCTCCTTGTCGACGCCGCACCGTCGGGTCTGGAGCTCCGCTGCACCATACTGTGGGAAAGGGGACGGCAGCTAATCAGTGTTACCCCGGCCCCCCGCTGCTACCAGTCACACACACCCACAATGCTCCTCTAGGGTGCAGACGTTCCTTACAACGGGGTGTCCACTCCCCGTCTCACGCCCAGCACTGGGGGGTCCGAGGCCGCCGCCTCTCCACCTGCCATGTTCCCCAGCTCCTGTCTCGGCCCGTGTTGTTCTGTCTCGGGGACTGCCACCAGGAAGGCCGGTGGTCACTCAGCCCCGACAGACAACACAAACCAGACAGCCCAAAAAAAAAAAAAAAAAAACTAATGAACAAAAAATAAAGTTCCCAGGCCACAACCCCTGAGGACCAAAACCAAACAAAAGAAACTACAAAGAAAAAGAAACTCCAACAAAAAAGAAAAAAATTGAACCAAAAACCCTGTCTAAAACTTCCTGCACACAGAGCCTTCTTCCCTGGCATCCCTCACAACTAAGCCTCGCATCCCTCCTAAATACCTGCCTGGCGCCCTGATCAGGAAGAAGGAGCAGCTGCCAGCCCACACTCCAGCCGAAGCCACTGCCCAAAAGCCAATCACACAATCATTTAATTTGTCCTGGAATGTCCTGGAATTCCTCCAGGGAATCCAGCCTGGCCAATTAACCCTGTCAGGACTTCTGACACCAACAAATCCTTTTTTTTTTTTTAACCCTTTCATAATGTTTTAGAGGAGATGGATTGGCGTTCTCTGCAAGAATTTAAGCATTTTGAATGATAAACTAAAATAATTAAACAGCAGGCTAGGTCATCATGGTATAGCCTAATATTAGCAAAGCTTTCCCCTTTCCAGGTATGAAGTCGGTAAGCAGTTCCATAAGAAATGTAGCCTATAATTGTCAATATTGATTTAAAATGAAGTGCAGTGTAATTTCCCAGGAAGTTACTGAATTAGATCATCGTTGAACTTTAACTTTGTTTTAATTGAATTGTTTATTCATCCTTTCAAGCTGCCTTCCGCGTCTGTTCCACAGATCTTGTGTAATGGAGAAGCGGGAAGCTCTAGTAGCTACGAGAAACTTTTCATAGTTACAAAGAGGGGAAAAACGCCCTGCGTCCTTTGTAGTTTTATCAGTATGTGAGTCAGTTTTCTTGTAGAAATCCGTTTGTTGAATAAAAAAACCTTTCTATCAAAATGTGAGCCTTGTCGTTTTTTCTTTATTTCTTACCAAAAAGAAGGCAGGGCGCCAAAGACGAAAGCACTCGTAAAACAAGTGTAACAGCATCTTCCATTGCTGCTGAAAACACACATGGGATAGTAGTACAACAGCTGAGCTAAAAAGTGAAAAATATTTCTTCTGCTTTTCACCATTGATTTCACGCTGTACTGCTGCTGTAGCGAGTCAGCGAGCTGACATATCCGAAAGGGTTTTATTCCTTAATTACAATCAAACTTAAAATGGACACATTCCATTAGTCGCTCTGAATTTTCCTCTCCTAGCTAAGGGTTCACCAGCATGTTCCGCCCGTGGTTCTCTTTCCATTCCGCCAGTTCTAAAGTTAAATGACCATCTGGGTGAAATCACCTTGCCAGTCAGGTAATCGGCACCTGATGTAGGACCCGTCACAGCTTTGACTACGGGCAGCCAGATCGATCGGAAACAAGCCGAAGACAACAAATTTAGTGTGCGTTTCAGCCGGTGTGGTAAGCAAGCCAAGCCACCTGCACGTGTTTTGCAACATGTGCTTTGTAGAGGACATCCGCATGAGCAGGACTTCAAGTGGTAACAACGAGTGCTGCTCGGAAGCGAAGGCCACAGGTAGCGCAAAACTGCAGCAACTTCTGATTAGACTTCACCTCCCACCAGCCCCGTTACAAAATGTTCACCGTCGGGCTGCTGAACTCACCCCCAAAGTCACTTTTTCATTTACAGAGACAGAGACCTGGAGACACATCCATAAGCATTGCGGTTAATTAACTGTTAATTTCACCTACTCTCAAATTCCAATAACGCGCCATCTAGTTCTTCCTCCTTCGTTCCCTTTTCATAATAATCCAGTTTGTTTTTTTTTCCTTTTGAGTTCGTTTATTGGATTGTTTCTAAATCCTGTGTTATATTATTTGGGTAAAAATGATTTTTTTTTCTAATCTTGTATTCAAAATCACACTTTAACGTGCTCTGCACACTCGAACCCCTCCAGAAAACAAATAATAAGCTTCCAGTGTCAGAAGCTCAGGTGTCATTTGATAATCACGTTTTACACGAGCTTTACACACTTTAATCCCTCCAGAAAGCATTTAACACAATGTCAAACGCTCGTGTCATTTCATTTCAGAACGAAAGCAGAAAATATCCAATATCCTAAGGATTGTTTGTAGGGAACTAAGTGCGCTTTTTATGATTGTGACTTGTTGAACTGTACCAAGTACAGGGTTTGTTGGAAAACCTTCTTTTGAACCCTTTGCAAAATAAGACCCCGCGTCGCTGCGTCAGACCCTCAAATTTGGAGCAAGATTACACAGCCCCCACTTCGCCGTTCCAGACGACGAGGTCTTAAATTTGCTGGTGCTTAACTGCAGGTGATTTTAAAAATTAAGAGGAGAGAAGTCATCACAAACAAAGCCAAAGGATCATATTATGTTATACATTCTCATAAAATCCAAAAGGTGCTGCCTTTTCAAAAAAAGGCACATTTTCTTGCGCACACCTTACAATTTTTGAAAATCGCAAGAAGACGTACCGTGAGAGCGCCTGACACAACTACAGAATATGGTGTGGAGCCAATGAATGATTTAAGGGCACACCTGCCTAAGCTGCCTGCTGCGAGCCGAACCAGGGCTCAAATCGAAATGATGTGCGCAGACGGCGAAAGAGAATCTACACCCGCTGCGTTCCCCAACCAAGCCTTCATGCAATTACTTTTAGGATGTAATCTCCTGCCAACGCGGCTTCCATCTTAACCCATTCGAGCGGTCATAGAAAAGCAACTGCACTTCTCTTTCCTTATTTTTCCAGGAGGGCGAATAAAAACCAGCATGGAAACTGTGAGAGAAGGAAAGCGGCTGCTCGGAGTAACGTAATAAAAAATTAAGCGACGCTTCTTGTGTGTATCCCCAAGTTATCTTACACTATTTTCCAGTAGTCTCTGCCGCCTTTTCCCGGTGCCAGGGAATAATTTTCTCTGGAAAATCCACTATGCCGTTTGTAAAGCGCTTTGTGATAATCTAAATTGCAACAATGCGTTGGAACAAATAAACTTGACCTGATTTGGCTAATCCCCCCCGTAAAATAGCCTACTTAGTTCATAATGGTGTAAGCGTGTTTGTGCTCATCTGCGCCTGGTCCTCTTCTGTTCCATTCTATTTCATTAAGTATAGCTCATTAACTACGGTGGACTGTCATTATCTACACCCGACCGTGGTTTGAAAAGAACATATTGCTTCGCTAGCGTGGTTATTAGATTTTTGATGAAAAGCATTCGACTGCCAAATCCTGTTGTGTATACCTGCGTTTTTGAAACGAACAAAAGGAGGTACATCTCGTTTTATTTTAATATTGCTAGTAAAAGAGAAGGGATGTCTCACTCTGGTCAGACTGACGGTGAGGGAGAGAACGAGAGCTAAGTCTAACTGGTATGAGTGAGAGGCGCGTTCCTCCCGAGGCCTCCTCTTCTTGTGAGTTGTCTAAACTCACCCGCTAATGACGAGCCTAACGGAAACCCATCCAGACATGGGTCTCAGGAGGCATATTGCTCTCTGAGGATCGCACAGCAGCTTTCTGGAGATGAGTAAAAAGCACTGCTACAGTATTGTTTTTTGCCGCCATGTGAAAATCCTTAAGGAATTAGAGCAGCTCGCCTGTGATCAAAACGCAAACTGGTGAAAACGCACCTCCTGCATTTTACAGATTGCTCGCTACTACAGTGGTACGGGGGCTGAGATGCAACAGCAGGAGGGATTATTTACATACGTTTTAGGGCCATGATTAAAAATGAGCACCCCGTTTTGAAATACAACGCCGCTTGTATGCCGGGAGTTTATTTATATATTTATTTAACGCAGCCCCGTAAGCGAGATTAAACAGAATTGAAGATCAGAGGGCGAGCGTGCGGACAGCGAGCGTCGGCCGAGACGCTAATTGTGGCGAGGCTCATTTAGATTCCGGGCGAGGCGAGCCGTCACGTTGGGCCAGTGCACATACGCGCACCCGTCCATCATCCCCGCCGTTGCCATGGAAACAACCTAGTTCCGGCTCCAGAGCGGGGGCCTGCGTGCTGGTACTCTTCAGGTCGGAAACTCAACAAAAAGCGAGCGCTCTGCCAAGGATTATATCACACTGCACGTTCCCTCATCCATACGAGTTAAAGCAACAGCCAGTTAAAACAGGCTTCACCGCGACAACAACAACAACAAAACGAGGCGTTCCTGTGTCAAGTGCGAAACGTGGCACAAAGACTCTCTTTCTCGGCTGTCTTGCAGGTCGCCATGACTTGCTGTGCGTCATGTACGGGATGTTAGAGTTATTTAATGTCCTCTGTGTGCTCACCACTTCCGTGGTTGCGAGCGGTTAGTATTTGTGTCTTGTGGCACAGAGGAGTATTAAAATGGCAAGGTCTGAAAATAAAGGCATCATCAGTGACGCTGTGGTCATGGCTTGCATTATCATGGTCATCATCATCATCACCTGATACTGACCTCATCAGCCTGAGGCAGGCAGTCTGGTGAGACAGTAGTTCCTCATGCAGGAAAAAGAAAGCTCACATGTGTCTGTGAGCCTCACCCACGACTAAACAGGTGTGAGATAAGGATCAATCTTAAGCAATCATGGCTCAGTCAAGGATTCTTTATTTTAGACCATGTTCAGTTTCCTCAGCCTTCTGTTACTAAAAGTGTTGGGGACACAAAATTGGAGGTTTGATTTCCACACAGCGAATCACTTACCAACCCCCTGGCTAGCTCTGCTAGGGGTCCTGTCAGGCACCTGAAGACAGAGGCAGACAACCAGTCCCACCCTGTGCTGAGGGATATGGTCAGAGAGAGAGGAGAGTAGGGTGTGAGTGACAGGGGTTGAGGATGGTATGAAGTCATAAAGGGAATGAGGGTGGGGCTGGGGTGACAGTGGAAAAAGGGAGTATGTTAGCTACAGAGATGGAGTGTGTGTGGGGTTACAAGGGGAAGCAGGTGTTGTGGGGGTAAGGGGTGGGGTGATGGATGTTTGAAGAGGAAGATGTCCCGCAGACTCAATGGGAATTGCTGGAGGCGAAGACATGTCCAGATGACAGGTAACGTGTGCGGCCCAAGACGTCAACGGTCCGAGGGGATCTTCGGATGGACAGGTGCTGAGAAGCGGGGAGGGAGAGGAAGGGGAGATAATGACAGGCGAGGCGTTAACGGGGCCAGCAACGGCACCGGGGGGTTTGACTCTCAGTGTGAATGTTCAGAAGGATGACAGACTTCACACTGGGATGGAAGACAAAAACTGTGAGGGGGAGGGGGTAGTTCTAATTGGCCCTCGGTGGATGGGAAACACAAAATCCACCCTTTCCCCAGCCCTCCCCAGGATCAACCTGTCCTGTCAAATATGCAGATACCAGACACAAACTCCCAGGAGCTACCCCGTTACTATTGTTTCACAAAATAACAGCTTACTTTATGGTACACAACTATATTCAGCATGTGATTAGAGTGTAACTGTCCTAGAAATGGCATTACAATTCTTTATTCATTTGCTTAATGGCCACATTTGTATTTTTATACATGTGGAGTTTTCACTTAAGTAATCCACTGTCTAGCCTTGCTTACCAGCAACATTCTACACCTGCCTCATTCAGCCAGACTGGTGATAGCCGTGCGCTTAACTGAGATAAAAATGCTAGGATCTCCAGGGAGACCACTGCTTGTGACCCACTTGTCCTTTGTGTAATGAGAAATATCTATTGTGTTCTACTTTTATGCATACATTATCTCAATTTGGAGGGCTGTTTTCACCAGACATGTTATACACACAGCTAGAAAACAATGTTGCTCAGTTGTGTTTACTTGTGGGTATGACAACAGTGCCTCATCTTAAAATCTACAACATTCTGGTTACAATTGCAGTAGCCTAACCACACTACCATCTGGATATCACAAATAGAAGGGTTACAGGGCCTGATTGTTTTATGGAGTGTATTCATCCGAATCTATCTGAGCTGTTTTTACTTCCTTTCAGATACAGTTGTTTCATATTTCCATGGATTACTTTGGGAGCAGTGGCGATCTGTGTTCTTTCCGCCCAGTGGGTAGCCCCGGTAGTGCCTCTATTGTGTTAAAGGTCAACAAGTTAACTTGGCCAAAGCCGTCTCGGTGTGATTAATGTCCATCTCCTGGAGGCCTTTATTCCTCCAGAGACGTGTTAAAAGAGTGTGGGAGCCCACCGGTTTTGACTGATTTTCACCTGCGCCGTCTGTCCAAACCCCAGGGGAGGATTGTTTACACCTCTGGGTGACACAAAGCCCTCCATTGTGATCCCAGCTGGAAGCCGCTTGGGAGCAGCTGTGCTTTGGGCATAAACCTAAAAAAATACTCCTCCTCTCGCCCCCAGCATCCTCTGCCAGCAGGATAATGATGGAGACATAGACTGCTTCATTTTCTGTGTGTGTGTGTGTGTGTGTGTGTGTGTGTGTGTGTGTGTGTGTGTGTGTGTGTGTGTTTTTTTTTACCCATCCTTTGATTCAGTGGCTGTTCTTTTGTAATTCTCACTACTGGATTCTTTGCCTAACTTTCACTTGTAAATAAACACAAATGTTTCTTCCTGATGCAAATGAGCCTCACAATGTAATGAGTCCGTCTGTTCTAACTCCGTTAGCTCTGAGCTAGCCGGGGTGTTTTTGAACCAGCCAGGAAGTAATGAAGTGTGTTTCAGTGCTGAGGGCAAGTAACAGGTGTTACTGTCCACTCATCACACCACTGCTCTGAGCTCTGAATCAAAGCACCACCAAATATGAAAACGATGGAATCAAATTACTGTGGCACTTCCTCACCCATCAGCAGATGAGTTAAAGTGTGCCAGTGAACTGGAAGCGAACTGTTTCTATTGTGACTGGAATCTCAGAAGCAGAGTAAATGTAACTGGGCAAAAGCGTATTGTTTGGGTTTCTTTTACTAACAAAGGCAACGCCCTCATTACATGAACAGAGATCATAATACTACTATCATATTCCCAAAGGTAAAATGAAGATAACTATTTCAATGGTGTCATATTCTATTGCTCACCAGCAGGAGGTGTAAATGTGTACTTTCTCCTTGCACTGATCTTGAATCAGCGTTCATATTTTTTGTAAAATGGTAGGGGGTCAGGTTTGGGTGCGAGTAGGCTGGTCCTGGATCAGTTTAAAGGGAGGGAGGAAGCAGCCAGGAATGGGTGTTTGAACTGCTGGCATCCACAGTGCTGTTTTGCCCGGGCAGAGACGGGAAGAGACAAGCAGAGGGGGCCAGCCCTGGCTCCGTGCCCACGGTCGCTGGTGAAAAAAACACTGCTTGGTGCCGATCCAGGGTGCTTCTTTGTATTCCCACAGGAGCAGAACAAGCGCGTCCCAGTCCACGCAAATGGGCTCCCGGCTCATGTCGGGCCGCGCCAGCGCTGGCACAAACCCCAGGGACTATTTGGGAGATAAGGCTGGGTGCAAAAATAAACATCCCGTCCGTGAGAAACCCACAACCCCAATCACACACCCTGCCCATTTGCATTTATGCAAGAACAAAAAAGCAGTATGACATCATCCTCTTTGAAGGAGGGCACCAAAGATGATGTCATTCCAAAGAAACCATCTTATATAATGCTTCTCTACAGTGTATGCCAAATATATACGAAGCAAAAATCCCCAATAAAAAATCATGAAAATCAAAAAAAGGGATGGCCACACTCATAAACTATTAAATGAAAACCGTAAGCGAAATGGCTTGCAGACCTAACTGGGAGTAGGAGAGCTGAGCACACTCTGGTCCAGCTTGTCTGTGTCCAAGGCCTTCCTGCACTTCCATCTGGGTGTGTGTTTCCTGTGTGTGCTGTATGTGTCATACCCCGCATCCCAGAAGAGCAGCGCTTATCGGTGGCCACATTGGACGTGCTCTGCAGGGGGTGGGAAGAGTGTGTCTGGAAAGGCTATCAGTGATTCTCCCACAGACCCATCCGTCAAGCATGGCTGACGGGCCTTTAAGTAAATACAGTGGAGAAAAGGCTCCTTTCAAACTGGATGTGTGACAAAGGCAACGTGTTAAATAACGCAGAGTGAACCACAGTAGCTGGTGATAGGATATGCCGACGTGCGGAGGGGTTGGTGCTCTGACCCTGGCTCGTGTCCTGTTTAGCGCAGCACTTGTCCCGAAACAAGAGACACCCTTGAGGTAATAAGGTAACGCCCACAGTGGCTCTGCTGGAAGAATTTGCATAGCTCATTACTTTCGCTACAGCTCCGGCACTTGATACTGTTCCAATTTTTGTGTCGCCGATACCTCCCCATTGTCTACACACACACACACACATACACACAAAACACTTTTGACTGACTCACCTTAAGCAGTAGGTCAGCTGCACCGAAGACGATCTGGAGGCATTTCTGCAGAAACCACTGCATGTTAGCTTACCACAGCAGGTTGGCCCAGTGCCCAGCTGACTGTAGCAGAAGAAGGTGTGTTTGTCCTTCAATCTATTGTCAGTGTGACACTGGCATTCACCTTAAAGCAGTCGAGACTGAAAAAAAAGGCTGAAAAGAGATGATAAAACTACCAAAGACACCTTAAATGAAGAATCAGAATTAACTGTGGAACCTTTCAATGTTAGGATTTTGTGCACGTACGTATTGTGCTGTCACCCAGTGCATGGATCAGCCCTGAACAGGGAGACTTCCACAAGTACAGGAGTAAATGCAGTAACAATCGAGGGCACGCAGCCATCTGAGTTGGCCCTGCGTGTGTTTCAATAACAATGCTCGCTCCTGGCTGAGTAGCATGGCCTTCACATCACCACCAATAGCCCATGCTGGAAAAAAATAACGTTCACCTTTTCATGAACAACATGAATTACTGCCATCATTGGCTGAAATCTTTCTGTGCCATTTTCTCAGGACCAACAAAGGCACAAGCAGACGCTTCTTTCTGGATCACATTACCCCATCAAGTCAATGTGCGTCATTTGGGTAGTGGGTGTCCTCATTTGAAATGTAAACAGAAAACAAAAAAACACATGTTTGGTAGCCTGCCCATCTGACATATGTGGCGGTTTAGATACTCCTAGGAAAAAGCCGACCTGTTTTGACACGGCGTTGCTTAGGACATGATCGGATAACCTCTCTGAGCCACGGTCCAATCAGATTCTCACAGTCAAGCCCAGAGGTGTGTGACTGACAGGACAACAACCAGTGAAACTCCTTGCGTGAAATACAGACACAAAGTATGGAGGAATAAACGTTAACAACGCAAACCTTTTTGGACCAAGGTGTCTTGACAGATGATATCAAAAGGCCAGGCTAAGGTGGATACAGGCAGAACCAAGAATGTTCTAATGATATTCAAGGACCTGCAGCTCTTGCCACCAAATCAATTGAAATGCAAATCACCATTTTGGTTCACAACAGGATGGTGCACACACACATACTCACACAGCTTAGGCAGGCTAGTGATAACTGAGCTACCCAGGCTGAAGTACACAAGCATAAGCATTCACCTGAACACAGCAAACAGAATGCGAAAAGGCCCTGCCCACTGACACACCTGAACACTGACATTCCCCTGTAAAACCCCCATGGTGCTGTAATCCAGGTGTTCCACTCCTGTGGTGAACCTGAGGGCGTGATGTCCAAAAAACACACCTCGAGGTCACCTCCCCTTACCAGGGCCCTTTGAGGTTGCCTCTGTCAACGAGTCAGATTTCGCTTGAAAGGGATGTGTGCTAAACTGTCCAGGTGTTACTACTCAAACATAATGACTCCTATTCTCAGATGCTTTCCGCACAAACAGACAATTTCTTTGTGAGTCACATTCCATTGTAGTTGATAGTGTTTTTACCAACCCCACCCCCCTACACCCCCACCACCACAATCCCCTGTGACTGTACATCCAGGAGCCGTGTGAATATCAATGAATCATTTACAAATGCGTTTGTCCTCCGTGCTTACAGAATGTGCTAAATCTGGGTCAGCTCCTTATGACACATAAATGAACAAACAATTTCGGGAAGGAGGACAGTCCGGAGGCTTGACATTTCCTCATGATGCAATCAGGGATGGAGCACATGAAAGGAGGTGAAGCCACCTCAGGCAAGGAGATCTGATTAACAGCACATTAAGTCCAAAATCCTCATAGGCTTGCACTGCGGAATTTAGAACAATTTCTTCCCAGGCACAGAGCTTACAGACAATCAATTTTAGCAGCAAAGTTTTCCTCATGTGTTTGCGAAGACAGCCTGATCTGGAAGAAGAGCTGAAGTAAATCTTTCTGAGGGAAAAATGGCCAGGAGGATAGCGAGAAGAAGATTAGTCGCTTTAATTGCAAATTAGGAGCAAGACATGCAGAGGTGGGCTGATTCATTTCTGTGAGGCCATGGAGTCCTAGCTGCCGGTTAGAGTGGACATACAGGGAGTCGTTTTCACGGTCTAAATGCAAGACACACACGCCGTTGTGCAATGCTGACATACAGTACAGAGAAGCAAAGAGGGGAAACGGCTTAAAAAAAAAAAACACTTCACTTAGCTAGAGGGGCAACAGGGTTGGACACGATGGCGTAAATACAGCAACCACTGTAAATCCATGCATTCATGTCCTCGACTCAACTTCCTGTCATAATAACTCAGGGCAGTGGCACAGCGCTCGCTGGGAGACGTTTTCATGTTACAAATGCAAAACGATTTATGGTGCAGAGTAACAAGAGTCCAAGACCCCCACTCGTTCTTTAAGAGAGCATTTGTGTGTTATTTAGGTCTCACTGCCAATGCTTCATTCTCACTGCAGAAGTCAGGACAAGCAAGCACTTCAACAAGCATATGCTTTGAGTTAACAGGGAGGTCTAGTAATACACAACATAATTGAAAGTGGCTTTATCTTTCTCCTGCAGTAGTTACTACTTACTCATTATAACCACTTTCATTGGTGTCAGTTCTCCAAATGTATAGAACTGGCTATGTTTATAGCTATGTTTTTCCAGTTATAGTTTTCTGTATTCTACCATTTTCCAGCAGATCACTTTGATTGTTTTTAATGTGTAAGGGAATCATTTTACAGCTTTTTTTTCCCAAGCTGGCTCATTTTTTCTTCTTTTACTCTTCCCTCTGGAAATTGTCCATTGTGAAGTGTTGTGTGAAGGCATGTTTTGTTTTTAAATGGCGCATTGTAAAAGTACACATAAATAAACATTGATTGATTGATTGTTTGATTGTAAAAGCAAAAGGGATTCTTTCTGGTATTTGAATATCATGCTTATTGTCTTAATATGAACAGGCTGTGTTCATGGCCATGATCATATGAC
Source organism: Megalops atlanticus (assembly GCA_019176425.1). NCBI lineage: Eukaryota > Metazoa > Chordata > Actinopteri > Elopiformes > Megalopidae > Megalops > Megalops atlanticus. The sequence continues at coordinate 30,723,006 of CM032886.1, forward strand.
ACGAGTATTCCGCTCTTCTTACCACTTCTGCAAAAATCATGACAATACATGATAATATGTTACTCATAAGCCTGTCGGTAGCTATGCACGTGTCAGGTAGTGAGTATTCGGGCACTTGTGTATGGTTTGGTTGTGTTAATACCTTGCTCGGAGGTTAGAGCACTCAACGTGGCATCTTTGTCTACATCAAAAGGGTGTTGTAACCTTACTTTACCACTAGAGGCTGAGACTGAATCAAAGGAGGGTCTGCAATCTCCGATTGAACGCATTAGCTATAGTCACAATAACTTCCAATTTCAGATTTATGGGGCAATCTTACATACCAAATACCCTTCAGTCACCATTTAGACAACAGCGTAGTGCAGTGCAAAAAATGTCTTTTCAGAGCTGCGTTTTGAACCCACGCTTTAGGCAGTTTTAGGCTTCCTATCATTGTCACTCCCACAAGCAATCACACATTCAGGAATATAAAACTAAATAATAGCTCATGTAGTCGTTTTAATTCGGTGTGAAAAGAATACGTGCAGTGAATGGGTTCTCAAGCTTTATCGTCATAGGTTTAGAGCAATACTATCACATGGATATTTTTCCCATATGTTGCGTGCTCAGTGCATTTGACTTCCCAGTCAAAATGCTAATATTATAATAAAATACGACATTTTCCAATTAAACAATGGTTCCAATGCTTTATTGTAGTGATCTAAAAAATATGAGACTCAATAGATTTTGTGGTAGTGTGACAATAAAAGAAATACTTCGTGAATTTTTAATCCTGGTGTTCTGAGCTGGTCCAAATGACGCTTCAACTGAGATACTCGCAAAAAATAACAGATGTCAGACAAGGATTATGCTGTGGTTAGGAATTCCGAAGTAAACTATTTAAATCTGGCTTTAGAAATCCGGCTCAAAGTGAGCAGAAACGTACGTAAAATGAACAAAGAAAATGAATGAAACCTCTGCATAAAAGAGACAGGGGAAACAGAACACTACATTTGTTATTTCGTCAGCACTTCTCTCAATAAGCTTCACTTCCTAAATCACACTAGTCATTTCCAGTTTGCCTGCGTTTGTAAGACAAGCCAGCCGCTTATCACCTTCCGCAGTCTTTGATGTCCGTCTGCGAAGTAGCCTACAGAGCCCAGGAAGCGAGCGGGTTATTAGCTACAAATGGTGGGGGCTGCTTCTCTGTGTTGCAACCAAGCACCGCCTTCATTTTACACTCACCACAGTCCTCCACGCTACACACACGTATACACTCACACGCGCGCGCGCACACACCGTGGATGAGAGCAAGAAAAGGCTAACAATGACTGGACTGCATCTGGTCGCCGCCGTTCATTTGAGAGGGTAGTCGCGGAGGCGTGCGTTCAGCGTGCAGTCCGTAAGAGCTCGACGAACAATCGCAGAATGCATCTGTATTTCCAAGGACCATGAAAGCGCTGGGATTTCGCAGGTAAGGCATTGTTTGCTTTGTGCTGGAGCGCGCCGTTCGGTTGCGAGACCGCTGCGACTCAATAGACTGAAGCGGTCGGTTTGAACTGGCGAAATCGTAGCGCCGTTTCATAAATGCAGTGGCAGTGATTTTGGTGTGTAACTCAATTCGTAATTAATGGACTTCATTTCTGTGTCTCGGAAGACGAATGGGCACCGAGAAAAGAGCCCAGCGTTAGTATTTGCACCCATTTACACGATATTCACGCGATATTATACATCGTTAAATGTGCGCGGATGATAGGCAGTCACTCCAGTATACTCAAGTTTAATGATTACAAGCAACCCTTGCACTTTTGTGGGATAGTAGCATTTAATCTGATAGGTTCAGATGCTGGTGTTCTGCAAATTGCAATGATGATTCAACTTTGGGACACGGGTTTAGTTACCTACTGTAGCTGCTGGATGCTTTCGCTCGCTCTTAATGAGCATTCATAAAGGAAAGTAAAGCTGTCATCTTAGTTTGAGGTCCGCAAAATCCATCCTCTCAGGTTTGTAACTGCTGATGTCTATGTTTTTGAGCGAAGTGTGCAATGCCACTAACTTGGCAGAAGCTTCTTGCGAAAACATCGATTAAAACCAGAAGTCAAATATTGCACAAATGTGCAAAAATGCTCCCCATCTCAGGGTCTGGCGGAGTACCGTTATCGTCAGAAAATAACCGAGAGCTTTAAACAAAATACAGTTAAATGTAGGGATTTTAACTGTTGCGTGCGATCCAAATTTATGCAATACGGTCGTAGAAGGGATTTAGAACAAATGTGTGCACAAACATACTACCCTGTTTTAAGACGAGGTGTGTGACAAGCCACCACTAGTGGAAACAGTAGTGTGAGGAAAATGATGTAGGACCTACATTGTAGGTTGCTTTAGTGTCTCTTTCAATGCGACGTAGTTTTGTCAAGGGGACGTTTGAATTGTGGATTTCAGAACATTGCGGTAAAACAATAATCGCTTTTCAGAAACAAATTGGACAAACAAAACCTAAAGGGGAGATAAACAGAACAGATAACTTTAATGCTGTGAAGGTCCATAGTCCCTTAAGACGTGTGACATCAACTTGTGGTTTCTGTCTTCTCGAAGTTTGTCCACATGGGAAACCATAGTTATGGGGCCAAACTCACTTCCTGGGCTGCTTTTTGCCTACCTTTGTTACAACCCATTTCTGATTTGTCAGTTAGTTGGCTATATATATTTAAACCTGTGGGATTCCTAAAATATGGTATCGTGTAAGGTTTTTAATGTAAACGTAGAGGTAACATTGTTCCTTTGTGTGAGTGAGTAATGCCGATGGGAAAGTGAGGCTTCATGAATCCCAAAGTGGGTGGAGCTCTCTTGTGACTCACTGATTTGGACAAATCAACATGTTTTGCTTTGAGAGAATCCTCTTGTTTTGTTGGACAGGAAACAGCAGCTCCACCCATTACCAGGGTTCAGCCTTTGTACATGCATTGCATTTTGCTCAGCAGACTGTAATAAATGCTAAAAAAGTTGATTCTGCTTAACAAAACTGCAATAAATAAATGACGAAGATGCTCTTGTTTGACATTATGTCACTTTTTTTGTCCTTAACCTGTTGGGATTTTTGGGTTACATGTATTTATTTATCAGACACTCTTAGCATAACAAAACAAAAGTAGACTATTGAAGTGCGTAGAAGGCAACATACACATCAGTCCTTGCAGGAATTGTCAGACCACATTAGAGGAAATGTCAGTTAGCCACGCAGTGCTACGATGACTAGCGCACTATTGAAAATCCAGGCAGAGTGATACAATACTCAAAGCTTGAACAGCTTGCAACAATGTAGGCTTTACATCAGTTTAAAAAAACAGGCCTAAATAGTGACAGAAAAGGTATGCTTTGTTTTAATTGGGGCCTGACAAATCTAAATGTAATAGTATCTCAGATGTAACCTACACTGTGACGTCACAAGTTCTTTATTTTGTAACTTGAAAGTCTGTGACTGTATTGCTGAATCCAGAAACAATTCACTATGTAAGAGGCTCTCAAACAGGGTAAATTTGTGTGGGGCAGTTTGAATGTCTAAACATCACCTCAAGAGTGCACTGGTAGTCACGGAGGCATCAGACCCAGAGGAAGCTCTGCTTTTGCGACCAGGGAACAGTTAGTCTTTTACTCCACTAACATCATCATTTGTAATCTTGTTAAAGGTGCCCCTGTGATTACCTCTCGTTGTTTAATAGTAATTGCCCCATTGATGTGTGATTAGGCCTGAAGCCCTAGGGGGCTGTGGCCCTGTGCAGTGGGAGGCGGAAAAGCTTTGTCATTTACAGGCTCAGTCTGCACACTGCTGATAAAGACTGCTGCAGGGCTGCTCACCGTTGGTCTGCCGGCTCCTGGCTCTCATTTTTAATGGCGGAAGTGTCGGCCACCTTAAAAGAGTCACCTCTACGACGAGGACGTTGATGGTTCCCTGTTTCATCATCAGTCATCACATGCTGTCATTACACCGTATTGCATTACATTCATTTAGCAGCCTCTCTTGTCCAGAGCAATTTCCAGCACAGGAGAAGAGAAGTGTGCCCATCTAAGTTAAATGAGCAACAGTGTTAGACCAGGCTAACAACATTCCCAGAACAGCAAGTGCACAACATCATTCAAGCATCACAAGCCAAAATCTGACAAATTCTCAGGGTTGCTACATGCTGTGAATAGTTCTGATGAAAACATAGTTTTGTGTGTTTTTGTCTTAAATCTTAAAATTGTCGGCTAATTTTTGTTTCTCATAGCACGCCATTCCTAGCCTTGCTGTGCCATGATTTCTTTAATTTTTTTTTCAGTACAGCATCAAGTGTGCTTCTAGTTGACTCTCTAGGTGTACGAACATGAGACCCTCAGGTGAATTGACTCTCTGGGTATAGAGACATGAGACCCTGCGGCGAACTGAACCTCTGGCTCTCCTTCGCAGTCTGTCACTGCCTGAGTCTGTGACAGACCGTGAAGGACACGCCGCCCAGTGCAGAGTGAAGGATACAGTCGAGATCCACGCCACACTGCTTCATCACCCCCACCCCCCTGCCAACGCAGCTCGAGCGTCCATCAGCAGGTGAGGGCGCGTTGCTGGATGGCCGCGGAGCACCGTAATTCAAGACTGCGACGAAGGACAAGCCGCGGGTGTTACGGGCAGGACGTCCAGAGACGACCTCCGCACACCCGTTCACGACAGCTCCTCAAACTTTGTGTCAGGGGAAGTCTTCAGTAGGGGGTGTGTTGTAGACAAAAAAAACTGGAGAAATTTCAGTGACCACGTATAAGGCATCAGTGCTTTGCATTTGCGGTCAGTCCCGCAGGGTTGACCAGAGGGGCCAGTTTCGGCCTCGCTAACAGAGCGCACTGACACCTGCCCTACGCTGTCTGCTCTTCCCGCCGCAGATGTAAAGAATGCTCAGGTAATTGGCTTAAGCCCCAGCAGCCTCTCAGCGCAGCATACGGTTCGTGTAATTAGGTCACCACACGGCGAGAGCTTCCGCAAGCAGTCCCCCTCCCCTCCGCTGGCAAAATCACACGCATTCTTCTATTTTGAAAGAGGTTTTTCTTTTTTTTTGCCTCTTTTTTTTGGTCAAATCGTTCAGCAGTTCCCAATTTCTGCTTCCCCCCTGGCACGGGAGATGCAGAGGACCGATGTTCCTGAGAGCACTGTTCTCATAGACCGTTCTTTGTGCCGTCCGGTAGAGGTAAGGTGGTGCGCTCCAAGAGGGGATCAAATGATCAAATGACAATCTCTTTGTGATCTTTTGTGTGTTTTGTCAAAGCATAGTTTGGGCTGCATTTTATAAAAAAATCCCTGGCTAAGGAATTCTACAGATGTCTCCCTGTCCACCATTTATTTGACAGTCCCTGCTGTGCATGTGGTTAATTCTAGTTTACTGTAAATACTGTGCTGTGGTGCTACTCTGGAGATTGTGCAGTTGCTACAGTTCTTAAGGTGGGCTGCATCCTCAGTCTGTTGGCTGTTGCAGCTGTACTCGTAAAAGACCTTAAAAGATCCTAAAGGATCCATTTGATGCATTCAGCTCTCTGTTCTATTGAGGGACGAGGTGTTATTGAAATACAGACATAAATGTTATACACATAAATGTGTTACAGGAGTGTTTTTCAAGTGTTTCAGAGCAAATTCTCCAGTAGATTTTTATGGTAGAAAACAATCAACCAAAGTTCTTTGCTCCTTAAATGGAATTTCAGTTCACTCGCTGAACACTGAATCATTTTCAGGTTTCTTTGGAAAAGTATTCTTATAACTGAATTTTGTGGGACAAAATGATGGCCTAATACTATGTTTTCACTGGCCATGTTCAAATGATATTAACCCATGCCATGTCAGCTCCAAGCTGCCTGGAATGGACATTTGTGTAGGTTGTTACCAATGGCTTTGCATAGCCCCACATCTTGCCTAGCACCGTCAGACGTCAGCTGTGCCCATATTTGCATTTGTGTGAAAGGTGGCCTGAAAACAAGGAACTTCCATAAAAAAACTGAGTTAGTTGTACGGTTGTGATGGCGGAACTGTATGCCCTCAGTGTTTTGGTGCAGTTCCCCAAGATTAAGGTAGTTTTAAATTAGTTCAAATCTGCACAGTGGAGGAACCCCAGGGTGTAAAATCAGATAAGCAACATCGGTATACAGCATTAAAAACTCTTCCATGTCTGTTGTGAGATTCTGGCACAGTAACACTGTAAAATGTTATTAAAAGGTAGTGTGATGACTTTTCTATGAATAGGATGTGTGTGCGGACAAAAACACACTTATTCCACAATGGAACAGTACTGAAAAATACCTAAGAGGTATTTACATTACGTTTACATGAGGTCTTATTCTTTCTGCATCACACGCACAGTGTTGGGTGCACAAAACCTCTGGAAACAAACAGTGACCTCATTCATTGCCCAATGACAGCCTGCACAATATATTTGCCTAAACATTTCTAAACAGATCGCTCATGCAGACTTCAAGACTGGGTCCCTTGCACAGAAACAGAGAGTCGCTCAACAGTCAGGATGGACCACAGACTGCAGGTGTTTGTGCAGCTTTGTCTTGGGGGTTATTGTGGTTCAGTGACACAACCATAAGAGGCTGTGTTCTTGAAAGAGGTGTTTGGGGTGTCTCTTTGACAAAGAGATGGCGCGTCAGAGGGGATTTCCAGAGCCTGGTTGCGGGCACATACACCGAGCAGGCTGAACCTCTGGAAAATCAGACAGTCCAAATAAAGAAAAAATATATCCTTCATCTATGAGGCTGTCTGGCTACAACTTGAAACTGTCTGCGTTCTGATCTGATATTTGTGGAACAAAGATGCAGTGACTCGCACATTGGTTGTAGCCATCAGACTGGTGTGATATAAAAAGAAAAACATGAGGCTGCAATGTAGATGGCTAATCAAAGGTGGGCTGCTTGCATCAAGAGTGGTACCAGTGTCTCGTCTGATGAAGGCTGTAATCAGTGCAGAAGAAGGTCATGCCAAGGAGGTTGTTTTTGCACGCAGTCCTCAACTGGGAAGTGACTATTCATTTGTTTGTTTATTTTAAGTTGATGGAGGCTTTGAGAGTAGCTAGCCAGACAGTGTAGCTAGCTCATATTTCAGCTTCAGGATTGCACTGCTAGCCTCCCTCCTGAAGTGTGCTGCGCTGATCTTGTCAGTTTCCAGAATTTTGTGCAACAGCTGCGCCCATGTGTTGATGATATCTGCTCGCCAATGACTTCGATGAGATTGGTCTCTTTGGAAGAGGAAACGAGATACCATCTGATGCTCTGCCTGCACTTTTGCAGGTGTGTTGATTCATGTTGATGCATTGTTGCAAAAGCAGCAATACAAATGCATTGACATTGCATGTGAGAATCAATCCACTTGATTGATTTTTGTTCATTTATTTTCATACATTTTAATGCAGAAATTAGGATGAACTTAGAGTTTGCAACAATCCAAGCTATCCTCTTGTCTTATTTCAATGGGATATAATGAATGTTATGCTTGGATACTCTACATTTCTTTAAAACCATGGAATAATTTTAAGGTTGTGTTGAATCATATTTTATTAAAATATCGTGTATCAAATTGCATCATTCCATAGTGAACATAGTGATATATTCTGATGCACTTCACTGCCCAGGTATCGATATTGTATTATATTGTTAAGGCAGAGGTTCACGCACCTTTTATTCAATGCGACTCAGGACACCAGCAACACGCACTCTCAGGGTCACTGGTGTTGAGAGAGGATTGGGCTTCCATGGCTCCATGGCACTTAAATGCCCCACACTGCCAGAATCACTCAGCCAGATCAAGGCTTGGGTGCAATAGCTGAAACATTAATAATGTATGAAAAAGGCTTTATGAGTGTTAACCTTTATTACACATACAGTTGGGTTAAAAGCCTGGATTTTCACAAATGTTCCTTATTATAAAGTGGGAAGCACTGCCCTGAGTGGATGTGTATGGATAATCAGGTCCCAGGCAGTGAGGCTGTTGGCCTTTTGAGAGTGTGTAGACTGTGCTGTGTTTCACAGGCCGATAGAGTGTGAACTGTGTGTTGTGTTTCGTGGGCAGATAGCCTGTAGATGGTGTTTCATGCTGAGGCTGTGAGCTGTGCTCGGGTTCGCAGGCAGCGGGGCTGCAGACCAAGCCGCCTCTCCCGGGCAGAGAGCCCGCGAGCTCGTCCGTGTGACTGACAGACAGAGAGATTGCAGGAATGAGCGCCGGGCCCTCTGCGCCTGCAGTGTTAGTGGAACGCCACATGTTGGGTGCCAGCCCAGACCAGGCTGCTCCTCATCCTCTGCTGCTCTGCATTCCTCACGCTCCGTTTCCACGGACGCGGGCTGCGGTTCCCCCGACCCGCCTCCGCCGCAGGTTCGCCCATACCCAAGGCGTTTCCACTGACCCAGTTTAGCTGAAGGTCAGCTCTACCCGAGGCCTTTACACTGACCCAGTTTAGCTGAAGGTCAGCTCTACCCGAGGCCTTTACACTGACCCAGTGTAGCTGAAGGTCAGCTCTACCCGAGGCCTTTACACTGACCCAGTTTAGCTGAAGGTCAGCTCTACCCGAGGCCTTTACACTGACCCAGTTTAGCTGAAGGTCAGCTCTACCCGAGGCCTTTACACTGACCCAGTGTAGCTGAAGGTCAGCTCTACCCGAGGCCTTTACACTGACCCAGTTTAGCTGAAGGTCAGGCCTTTACACTGACCCAGTTTAGCTGAAGGTCAGCTCTTTAGGCCTTTACACTGACCCAGTGTAGCTGAAGGTCAGCTCTACCCGAGGCCTTTACACTGACCCAGTTTAGCTGAAGGTCAGCTCTACCCGAGGCCTTTACACTGACCCAGTTTAGCTGAATGTCGGCTATACACGAGGCCTTTACACTGACCCAGTTTAGCTGGAGTTCATCTATACCCGAGGCCTTTACACTGACCCACCTTAGCTGGAGGTCGCCTGTACCTGAGGTATTTCCAATGACCTGACTCAGCTGTAGGTCACAAATACCTAAGGCATTTGCACTGCCCCCACCTTAGCTGTACGTCACCTATCCCTGGACACAGGCACACTGTGCACTTAACAAACTCATGCCCTCCCATCCATGGCAAGAACTGGACTCGCACTCCCCTGAAAACATGCACACACCATGTGCCTGGTCCACATGTAAGACTGATGTGCGGTCAAACATGGATCAGAGCGAATAAGAGTGTTTTCATATTAGGTACGATTGCTTCGTACCATGCCTGAGTACATTTGTGCCCCCTCTCCACTCCCCCACCGCTCCGCTTTCACATTAGTAATGTTGTTCCGTACCCAAGCACACTTGCGTATCTACACACTCCGATACAGTAGGTGGCGGTATGCACCTAGTTGGTTTGCAATCCACCAATAAACACAAAGAAGAAGAGGAGTACACTTGCATCATCAGCTACGCGACATTTGTTTATGTTGTAGCTCCAGTGTAGAAAAGTGCGCCAATTTCAAGATCCCAAGCCCATACAATGGAGTCGATCTTCACACCATGCCTACTATTTTTATATTTTGGAGACAATGTCAAGAACGACCCTCTCGCCTGCCTTCCTACTTTATCAGATATGGCCGTGCAGTTCAGAGGATGAGATCGCTGCGTGCTGCGCGTGTATGCAGATTTTGGACATCACATTCTAAATAGCAGTCCACTTCCGTGTTTTGGTACAGTAGTTTTCACACCTGATGCGAGCCGTACCCGAGTACACTTGAACCGTACTCGAGACCACCTTTTCAAGTGGACCTGGGCACAGTTCGTTGATCCCTGCCCGGGCACGGTACACAGTGTTCACACTAATCAAATGAAGTGTACTCAGATCCGGGCCCGGGTCCCTGATGTGAAAGCCCCCTAAATGACTAAAGACTGTGGAAGTGCAAGAGAACCACCTTTCAGTGTAAATGCAGTGTAGTTATGGAAGGAGCTCTGCAGTGAACGTGGGAGCACTGCCCTGCGCAAAATATATGAAACCGTGCAGCGCAAACATGCGCTTTAAATGAACAGCGCTGACACGGGACCCAAAGCCACCCGGCATCTGTTTGTTTGCCTTAATACCTCCAGTCATTTCATTTCGCTTTTCTTACATGGGGTGAGCGATGGCGTAAGCAGTGTCTCTGCTCTGTGATGCGCTTCCGGGGTTTAGCTCTTTGGCGACGAGGCGGAGGTGCTGGTGGCAATGAGCTTACCGCTGCCACAGTTCCTGCACCTGCCTGTCCTGCAGGCTATGTGACAGTGCTGTGGTAGGAAACTGAAACCGCAGCGGTGGGGTTTTCCCGCGAGCCCCACGGCAGCCCGCAGCGGCAGCACGGAGAGCAGCCGCGGAGGCCGAGACCCCTTGATGCCAGCAGGATTAACGCGGGGAACTGAGAGCACAGCGGGATTAACGCAGGGGCTGAGCATGCGGCAGGAACACATCTGGGCACGGCCAGTGGCCAACGTCCAGATTATCACATCTGTCCAGGGGCCGTGCTCTGGGCTGTGGTTATCTCGTTACAGAGACACACGGCGTGCACAAATGGGGGGGTTGGGCGATTTTGAGTGTGGAGAACAAGGCAGCCTCCTGTGCTAATCCCTCCCCCTTTCATGTGACGCCAAGTGGCGCACACACAAGTACGCCCTCTAGAAGAGGCAGGGCAATTACCCACAATGCATCTCTTGCGGTGCTGAGCGCTGAACGGAGGGGCGGGTTTGCATGAGGCGCCGGTCGCGGCTGTTCATTGGCTTGAACTGGCTGAGGATTGGAGCCAGAGACGGCCAAAAGCCAGCTCTTCCACGGCGGTCTGCGCGGTCCGCTTGTTTGTTCATTCGATACTGTACAATAAAACTGCAAAGCGAGTCGGAAGCGGGGGATGAAAGGAGCGTTTCTGGCCATCCGACTCCCGTGCCGTATCATCCCGAGCCAACCGCACGTGCAATTACGCGCAGGCTTCGAGGCCAGCCAGTCGATATTTAGCACACCCCTCACCACCAACCAACCCCAAAGCAAGAGGACGTGGGGCCTCGGAAGTGGGCTCATTCCGCAATTACCCTGTCCCAGCAACCGCTCAGCTTGTGAGGCGGCACCACCCCTGTCCTGTACCGACTCTCAGACCACCAGGCGAGTTCCATCTCCAAGGACATCTGATGCTGTTATTGCATGAGGTTACATCATAAGCTTTCTTCCCATTTTTGGACTTTTCATTCATTCAGAATATTAAAAGGGCAGTGACATGCAGACTGCTGCTTAGCGCGGCACTTTTGTCATATATACCCATTCATATATCTGCTTTTGTTCCATCCTCAAGCTTATTTGTTATTTATTGTGATTATGCATGGCTTTATGAGGCACAGATGCTGTTGATGTGAGGTTGTGTGAAGGTTTAGCATCTTACACCTCATCAAAAGAGCAAAGCTGCAGAAATCCAAATGCCAGTGCATTTTTTCTTCCCTGGATTTGATGACTGTAGCCAAGAATATCCTGTTTCTTTTGACCTTTAAAGCTATTAGGAATGTGAACCTGCTTCTCACTGCGGTAAATGTTTTGTAAAGACTAAAAAGACAAAGTGGGTCATTGTTCATTTAGTCAATGCTGATATTGTTCTATTGATTTTTCTCCCTCCAGAGAGGAGATGCAGATTAATTACATCCATTTTTTTATGATTGCTAGTTTTAACTTTCTAATTTTCAAATGACTCATATTCCTGGCGTTATTATCTGAGCGCAAAATCGATCGCGCTATGAATGACCAGACTCGTCTGAAAGCCATTTGTGTTAGAGCCTAAGCAATCACTATAATGAAATTATGTGCCCTTGTTCTCATTGCAGATGGAACACCTGTAAAGGATAATCACTATTTTAAATGGTATTCAGCATTTGAAAACCATGTCAGAGAAAATGATGAGTGAGTATGAGTGAAGGATATTCTGGTACCTGGACATTCCTTGTGTTGCTAAGCCAGCTGGTCCCCCAGCAGTCAATAGCGACCTGACCTGTTAGTGTAATTTAGAGGAGACCTCTCTCCCTGATATTCAACATGAAGAATCCCGCACTTACGTCCCTGAGCCAGTGGGATCTGTGAGGGTCACGGGGGACCTCGATGAGGGACATGACGGAGGGGGTGATGAGATGATGAAATGAACAGCTGGTGAATCCTAGCATTGTACAACACAATGCAAAAAAAGTGTCACAAATCCAGTGCTTGGCGAGAGATTGCATAATCTCTTGGAATTAGTGGTAGCTGCTTAGTGGTAATTGTCTTTGTCTACTATTCAAAAGCAAAAGGAAACAACTGCAGAATAATCACAAGGAAAAAACATGCTGTTCTGTTCTGAAATGTACTGTTGTGTGTCTCACAACACAGGGTCAGTATGTTTGCTCTGTACGGTGCTAAAATGTGTCCCAATAAACTAGCAGTGTGTGGCTCCTCTTTACTGCTCGATGTCATGGAGCCTCACAGGAAACCAGAGGTTAACTGGAGAGAAAATCGGTTTCCAGTGTTGTGACCACACACGCCCAAAACACTGCCCACACAGTTTATTTCGGTTTACCATTATTCGTGGTTCTACAGAATTCTTGCCTGTTTGTTTGTTTTTTGGGGTGGCTGGGTTTTTTTCCTGAACCTGAATTTCCTGAACCTTTTTTTTTTTGTTTCCTTGTTTGCTTTGCCTCCTTTTTTGTCCGAACCGCACAGGTGGCTCCTAAATGCCAGCCTCTATAAAAAGAAGCGTTGAATTAATGCCTTTCTCACATCTGTTATGTTAGGTGACTTGGCAGCCATTAACCTTTCCGGTTTATATTCGTCGCGGGGACCACACTGCTTCCCTATGGGGAATCTGTGGCTTTGCTCCACGGCGTTTAAATAATAATGCGGCCCAATGCCAGCCTGCATGTTACATAAGTGTGAATTTCTACAATTTCTACAAACATCCCATGAGTGGTTGGGTTCTGAGGTTTTCTATAAGTAGAGAGGTTTCCCCGGGACAGGCCCCCTGTACTCCAGGCTGCCCCCCTCTCCTCTGTAGGCCTATCGCCTTTCTCTGCATGAGTTCCATTCCCTTTGTTCTCTGGGGGTGTCTAGGATTCATCCTTTTCACCTCTCCTTTCTGATGCCACTGGCCCAAAATTTGTCACCCATTATGGGATGCTTGGCTTGCAGCCCTAGCAGAGTGAGAGGGAAGGAGAAAGTGGACTAAAGTAACTAAACTGACTGAAAACATTTGGCTGCTTGTACGTTTTTTATTTGCATTAATATGAGCTCTGGTTTGAACGTGTATTCAGAAGATCCTCAAGTTCTTCTCACACCATCTTACTAGTAACAGAACTATTTTTTCCATTTGCTTTGTTTCAGAACTGGATGATTGTCTGTGCATCTGAGTAATGTGCATCAGAAGAAGGCCAGTCATTGGGTAATGAGTGATGCCTCTCCAGTCAGATTTGGTTTACCGCTGGCCTGTGGCTGCAGTTTCAGTGGTTATTGCTCATGGCTCTGTCACAGCCTGGTCTTCATGTTTTTTTCTATTGTTCTATTGTTTAAATGAATTAACTTCTGTTGTTGGTATGGGCCGGTGCCATCATGGCGAGGTTCTGGACACGATGCGGGGCAAGGTGTCTGTTCCCATTTGGGGTAACTGACCTTGCACCCCTCACACCTTGTGCCCCAGCCCTCCCAATGTGTGAGACTTACGCTGAATGTGCAGCGTTGCAGCTCGCAGTCTCCTTCATTTCCTGTTATTCAAGCTGTCATGCGCTCACTGTTGGTTGATTTTTAATGGAATGCCTTGTAATTTGAAAAAAAAAAAAAAAAACTTGTACCCTCCCAGGGGCATAATTGACTTTATCTTCACTCCAGTGAATATTTTAATGAGCACACGTTTGCACAGATTTCAGACCAATATCTGTTTTGAGTTTTGAGGGAACAGCTCTGTTGAGAGCGGAGCTCTAATGATTAATATCACAGGTTTATGGGAAGGCTCTGTGCTTCCAAAATGGAAGTGTGGAATACTAGCATTGTCTGTGGGTGCACACAAACGCTGGAGAGCAGAAGTCAAAAGCTTCATTAACACTTCCACCCAAATTTGCCTCTGACACTGTTGGCAGGTGATGCAAGTAGAGCTGTCTCGTTAACTGGGAAGCGACAATTGTGTGGTGCAGCGCAGAGGGAAGATTCCAGCCCACCCTGTGCCGGAAGGAGTAAAAGGAAGGTATCTCAAAAGAAAAACGCTTTCCCTCTTTCATTAGGGAGGCCACATGTTCTATCCAGGGTAGAGGGCCACACACAAATATATAAGGCATCATGGGATTCCTATCCACAGGAAGTCTTGATGGAAATGGTTCCCCTGTTTTTAGCGTGCACCTGGTTCAGGCCTTCCTGTGTTCCCTCCTCCAGTTCTGTCCCTGACCAATTTACTGTGCCCAGTTCTCCATCTTGCGGTCTGTTGTCCTTGGTTCATGGGTCTGGGAGATTGGGTGGTGGTGGTTTCTAGTACCAGTCTGCCTCTCTCCAGCTTGCATGTGTATTTGATGGGCACAGGTACATGAATCTTGTGCAGGCACGTCAGGCGCGGTGAGGGCGCTGGCAGGAACTCTCCCTGGCGACGGAGGGCGGCGAGCAGGTGACTGAGAATGGTCTGAAAATAACTTCCTTCCCCGCCGCGAAACCCCGGCTGCTGCTCGACTTCCTCTGACCTCGTACGGGGGTGGGGCTGACTGCTGGGGGAACGCTGCCTGTCACCCACAGGGTGACCAGCTGGCCTCAACGCTCAGATGGGCTAAGGCAGAGCAATGCTCCCCCCAAGCTATGGAATAACGTGTACCCTGTCCAAGGTGAGGTCTCCGCCTAGCTGTGTGCCCACTTCAGGATGTCTGTCCAAATCCAGGATGAGGTTTTTATATAGCTCTGAGCTCTACTCATTGGGGCTCGGTTATTATATCACTGTGCCCCCAATTTCAGAGCAGTGATTTTATATAGCGAGGATGTCCCAAACTTCAGAGCAGTGTTATCTTGCTTTATCACCATCGTAATTACAAGGGTTTTTTTGTCTAGCCAGGTCCTGTGTTTATTTACTTACACAATTTATAGAATGACAGGATCTTCTCTCTTAATCAATAATCAGTTTTTAGTCCTCTGATCTTAGTGACCTTAAGAATCTCACGTTTCACTATTTCTTCAAGAACTGATGAATGCTGAATCTTAATGCTTTTCACAATGAAATTTTCTCCTAGTTTAACGGGAATTGCCACTCAAAATTAAATTTAAGCGTTTTTTTTCCCCACTTAGGGATGTGTGAAATCGTTTGCCACACAGGCCTGGTGCAGTCTCTTAACTGCCATTAAATGGTTCCTCATACTGGGATTGATGGGACAGATTACTGCCGTGTAGTTCTGTGGACATAGAACACACTGAAGGGAAATGCATTTGTGCAGTTCTTTAGCTGCCTCACGACACTAAACACATTACACAATTTTAGTCCAGCTCATGAAATCCTGTGTGTTTCAGTCCGGGAAATGGGACAGGGAAGTAATTCCGGTGAAAGGGGACTGCTCCCCTGTGGGGGTGGCAGGGTGGGGTGGTGTTTGGGGCTGTGGGTACCGCATTCTGTGGGGGTTACAGATCCTTCACAGAGCACTGCTGCTTTCCGGTGTTGTACCTGAATTTCTTCAACGAAACCTTTGCAGTGCACAGTATGGCACCCAGCTGAAAACTGCTTCTCTCTCTCTCCAATTTAAATTCAAATTCAAATTCAAAAGACCTTTCTTTCCATGAAACAGAATTTGTTTTATTGAAGCTTTTTTCCGTACATTTAATTTGAAAGTCAGGGAAATTGGCAAGGTGGAGTGAAGCATTCATCACATAGTAATGAGAGGAATTATAGTAATAAACAATAACCAACAAAATAGTAACAATTACTATTGTACTACTATTGATAACAGAAACAACAGCAAGAATAACGATAGTATCATCATTAGTCAGCAGATGAACCAGAAATTATTTAGGAAAAAATTATGTAATTTTATTTATTTTATTACTCTCCCTTGCCTTGTGGTAGGCATACATGCTCACTCTCTTGGTCTCTCTCTCTCTCTCTCTCTCTCTCTCTCTCTCTCTCTCTCTGCTCCATAATTTAAAATGTGGCTTTAAAAGTGACTTGTGACTTGTGAGATCTGCCAGAGACGGTAGTGTTTTTTTTCTTGTGTGAAAAGAGTAAAACGCATCTCTGGCTGATTTCCACACCAAGGTACCCGAACGTAGGACACAGTCACGGCACGTGTGGGAGGCACGCGGTGGGCCGCTCAGAGAAGGGCCACGGAGGTCACATGCTCAGCGCTCTGTGTCATAGGTCACGTGGTCAGAGGTCAGATTAGAGCCTTCCGGCTCCTGAGTAGCGCAGTGGTTAAGGTGCTGGCTTTGAGCAGCCCAGGGTTCGACATGAACTACGTCGTAAACCGATGATGGCCAGGAGCCCACAGAGGCAGAAGAAATTCTCTTCTTTCTGCTGGAGATAGGGGTGGACAGGTCAGTTTTGGTTTCCCTGTCGAGACACCCTGTGGTTCGCCAGGTGCCTGCTAGTTGCTCAGCAGATGTCAGCGGAGTAGCACGTATCCTCCAACCAGTTCCTGCTCTGCTGTTGGGTGACTGTCAGCGTGAGAAATGGCTGCTGGCTACTGTCAAGCGTGTCAGAGGACTGCTTCCGTCTCACTGTGAAGCGTGAAGTGGAGGGGAGTCGTGTTGCGGTGAGGCGAGTATAGCATAAAATTGGCCATTCCAAAACATATGGGGTTGCTTAAAGGGGGAAGAAGCATATTAGAAAATAAAAATAAAAAAGATTAGAGTTTTCCCACCAGTCGGATTCACGTTTTATTTGCACCCAATGTGTCTTAGCGGATGTTTGCTGGTGGCTGCATCCAGTTAGATCAGCAGTACTTATACTGATTAACTGCCCAGTTAAACGCCACTTTGTCGTACAGCACTTTACGAGAAGAGAATGAGGACGACCCTGTCCCTTCAAGGTGGGAGGTCGCGACCTGCATGTTGCAGAGGCACCGTGTGTGTAGACGCAGGGGAACAGTTGTACACAGTGTGGAAGCCCAGCGTAGTGTAAAGGCGCTGTCGAACGGCAGTGTTGTGGCCGCGCAGGACAGAGGTGTCAGTGCGGTGTAGCGAGAGGAAAAGGGTTGGTGAGGAAAATCTGCTTGTGATTCTGGGGACCTCCCTGTGAATTCAGCCAGCGACGTGTCTCTGACACACACCAAAATGACTCGGGGGGGGTGTTGTGTTGGTGCAGTTATCTCCCTTGTAGGAAATGCGCAAGAAAACAAGATTTCAATCAGCCACACGCAGGGTTTGAGAAAACCAAGGGTGCTGTTTAAAAGCGAGTTTCAAGTCTTTCAAATGTTCATCTTTGCTGATAGGATTGAACATCCAAAACAATCCATGCATACTTTGAATTTCTTTTTTTGCAATATAATTTGTAATATAATCTTGAGTTTGAAAGTTTGCTATTTTGTCCGATTCGTGCTCAGTCTTGCACGCTAGAGTTGTGCGGTCTGTAGTTACAGACTCTTCCCAGAATGTCGCCAGAGCATGAAGAGCTGCAAAATTGCTCTTTTGAAAATTTAGCATGAAATTGTGTTATCTTAAGCATGTGATCTCCATTTCTGCCCAGCTCTGTGTTTTTGTTGCATCTTTAAACCAAAATTGCACTCGCTACCTCCCTCCTGTTGTCATGGTGATTATTATTTCAATTGACGATTTCACGTCATTGAAAGTGGGCGCACAAGCAGTAGATTAAAGAGCTCTTTGAAGATATTCTGTCCGCACGTGCATGCATATAGGAACTGTGAACTCATGGAAACAGTGCATGTGTCCATCTGTAAAAAGGACCGTGTCTGTGTGCGTGCCTGCAGTAAAACAGAGGATGAGTGTCAGTGTGACTATGAGTGTTTGTTTATGTGTGCTTATATGTGAGTGTCTAAGGTGGAGAATGTGCGTGTGTGTATGTGTGTCTCTGTAAAGTGGAGAATGTGTATGTGTGTATGTCTGTAAAGTGGAAAGTGTGTCTATCTGTCTGTCTGTCTGTCTGTCTATCAAGTGGAGAGTGGGTGTGTATATGTGTGTGTGTCTATAAAGTGGAGAGTGCATACATATTTGTATATCTGTGCATGTGTGTCGCCTGTAAAGTAGAGAGCATGTGCGGTTGTGTGTGTGCGGTTGTGTGTGTGCGGTTGTGTGTGTGCATGCGTGTGTGTGCATGTGTGTGTGTGTGTGTGTGTGTGTGTGTGTGTGTGTGTGTGTGTGTGTGTGTGTGTGTGTGTGTGCATTTTTAGAATGTCTCTATTGTACAGGCTGTGCTTCTGTTTGGAATTACCCAGATGAGCTTGGTCTCTGTGCAGCACGTTTCACGCATTGTAACTCAACAATCTCATAATTAAAAGCCCCCAAGCGAGGGAATGTTAACATTTGGTCTTTCGTTTGGCTTTCTCTCCCCCCACAGCTTGCTCTCTCTCCCTTTCTTTTCTCCTCTGAGCAGGAAAAGAAAGATGGGAACAAACACACAGTCTGTCCCACTCTCTTCTCTCTCTAGGTCCTTCTCTCTCTTTGTTTGCTTACAATAAAAAATAAATAAAATAAAACATCAGTTAAAATTCAAATATTAGATTCTGGTCTCTCTGTTTTTCTGTCTTTCTCTCCCTCCCTCTGTCTGTCTGTCTCTCTCTCTCTCTCTCTATTTTTTTCTGTCTTTTCCCCCTCTCTCTTTCCCCTTTATCCTTCCTGTTAATCTGCTTCCGTCTCTTTCTCTCTCTCCAGCCTCTCTCTCTCTCTCTCTCTCTCTCTCTCTCTCTCTGTGTTAGCTTGCACAATGTGCCACTGAAAGATGAGTTAAAATTCAAACAACAGATTGTCTCTCTCTGTCTGTCCCTCTATAGGTCTCTTCTGCTCTTTCTGTCTATTCCTCTCTGTCTCTTCTACTCTTTCTGTCTGTCCTTCTCTCTGTCTCTTCCCCCTCTTTCTCCCTCTCCCTCTTACTCTGAATCTGTTCTCTCTCTCTCTCTCTCTCTCTCTCTCTCTCTCTCTCTCCTCCTTCCTCTCGCACTCGCACCCCTGCAGAGGTGTGGGGTCCTGATTGCTGCCGTGTGGAAGGGACCCGATGCCTGCTCCATGACGCTGGTGTGGCTCTCGCTTTCCCTCTCCCTCTCCACCCCCGCGGAACAGCGAGGCCAGCCTCATCACCTCGCTGCATTATTCATTTCCCCGCCAGCAGTCAGGCCTTTTCCTGCATTATGAATTTTACACATTGCAGCCCCCCCCCCGCGCAGGCAGAGGGGCTGGCCTGGGCTAACGAGCCCAATGAGCCTGCGCATGTGCGTCTGTGTGCGTGGGTGCGTGCGTGCGGGTGCGCGTGCGTGTGTAAGTGCGTTTCGTGTGTTTGCAGCCGCTGGTGGGACGGTCAGGCCGAATGGCATTTTCCACCTCTTGCCCGCCGTGCTTCCCCTCAGAGCAGGCGCTGATTCGGGGTGTCCTAATCCAGAATAAAGATCTTTCACTCGCTCCCCTCTGTTCCTTTTGGCTGAGGGTGCATGGTTTCAGACTGTGGACCTCACATTGGTATGACACCCAGGATTCCTTGCATCTGATATCCCAGGCTTCCTGTTGTGTTATTACCTGTCTAACACAATCTAGTACCTGCTCTCACTGCGTGTGTGGCTTGGTAGCAAAATGAAAGAAAATTGACATTGTTAGATTCGTTATGATGGTGACAAGGGCAATTGGGAGTAAAGAAGGATTTGATCGTGATTTGGTTGTTAATTGGTTGCCTGTCATTAGAATGAACATAACAGATGGCTATGAGGCTCAGACTAACCTGGAACACCCCAATATCTGTACTCTCTGCCTAGGTGCATCTGTCAAGAGTTAAAAATGTATTTTATACTAGTCCTTGTGGACTTTTGTGCAATTCAGTCAGATGTACAGTTAGCACCCTCTGCTAGAATATCCCCCAAGCTGGCTACAATGTGTAACTAGACTGATTATTACTGATGCCTCACTGATGATACTCCTTATTCTCACATTGCTAAAGATGGAAGACTGTTAAATAATGAAAGCAGATGTCTGATGTTAAAGGAGTCTTTTCCTCCTTGTTAAGTATGTGGAGCTTCTTTGGCTCCCGCCTCCTGTGAATTAATTTACCTCCCCATTTTCCCAACGTGATTGTTGATGGGAAGTGGAAAAAGTGTGAAAGAAAAAAATGAAGGTCAGCAGATCTGCTTCCATTATCCCAGGTCCAAGGGGTTAAAATGCTTGAATGTGTGAATGAAATAAATGATGGACTAAGCTGAGCGTGTATTAGCATTCCAGCCGTCTGGAGTTACAGCCCCAGCGGGCTATTATGAGCGGTCAGTGCTCGTGCTCAGTGGGCCAGGTGTGCCGGCGGCTCTGGCCCTTGATCAGTGCAATGCCAGGGTCCGCGGTCCAGTGGGGGGGGGTTCTGGTGTTAGGATAATGAAAGGGCTCCAAACCAGGTGCGCTGTCAGACCTGTCCAAGGCACCAACCCGCTGCGTGTCAGAAACTGGCCTTTTGAAATGCGCCTGAAATGGCACGACTCGGGTGGTGGCTGGGAGAGATTGGGGGGTTTCAGCTGAAAGATGAGGGCGAGGCGTGGACCTCTCCCCTCCCTTCCTGGAAGGCTGCTTGAGCCAGCCGAACCCACCCCAATGCGGACGTGGAAGGGGCGTTTGTCACGGATGGAAGGAACTGGCACTGCTCCTTGGTCCGCCGGCTGGTCTGGTTATCTGGTTACTCATTAACCTGCCGAGGACAAACCAAGGGCTCTCTCCAGTTACCTGCCTTTATAATTAGCACCACTGTTCTGGTGTCCTCAAGCTAGGCCTCCGGAGTCTCTCTTTTTTGGGCGTGCTAATGACTGGAAAAACCGACAGAAATGTTTGCATGAAGAGGTAAATGGGGATCCAAACACTTCTAAAATGGGAGGGCCACAAATATAATTCCTGTTGTATGCCAAGTGGGTTGGCCGTGGTAAAGCTGCTCTGAACACATTGGGAGTATTTATTGGTGGCTAATGCCTTTTTGAAGGGAAATGATCTCCATCTCTGGCAAATGAGGGTTGGGAGTATTAGTAAAGACTCTTTTTGAATGCTTTCCCCGGTTTAAGGACAAGGGTTTGGCATGTGCGGCTGCTTTCTTTCCCAGGAGAAATGGCGAGGTGTGTGTATGTCTGTGTGTGTGTGTATATGTGTGCTTTTGACACTGGCTTATGCCATCTGTTTTGTCTCATAGGGTCTCGCAGTTTTCTGGAATATAAATGGACTTCAAGAAGTAGGAGTTCTAACTGTGGTATGTATGGCCGTCAGTCCTGTAATTGTGTCTGTCTGAGAGATGCACACACACGCACATGCACAAAGATACACAGACACACACACACACACACACACACACACAGGCTTATATATTTGCACGCACACACACACTTATACACACTCAGACACATGTAAACAAGCACACACATTTTGTAGCTTAGTTTGTCATTGACTGAACCTTTTCAAAATAGCCCCTAATCCTACTGAAAATCCTGGTAAATTGCCGTAATTGTGCAGTAAATTGCTGTGTCTGTACTTAGTACAGAAAGGAAGGGGAATGACAGTTGTGTTTGATAATGGCATGTTCCCAGCAGGAAGAAGATAGTTTCCCGGAAAAGAGAAAATTAGGTACTTTAGACAAAAATAGCCTAAAGTGGCACTCAGGAGAACGTGTACCTCAGGCACCCTTAAGAGCTGACGTAGAGCCGAAATTTAACCGTTTCTTCCGCCAGACCTACAGGCAGTGATTTCACAACACTTCCCCAAGAGATGTCTAACTTTCAGCCGTCCTCTTGTCACAGCAAATGATCAAACACCCCATTGCACAATCCCTGCGCCACCTAGTGGTGGCGGGAGGAATGAAGCGTGCCTCGGGTAAGGGGGCCTTCTGAGGATGAAAAAAGGATGTGGGTGGTGTTGTTTTTCCTCAGTAGGGGATAAAAATGGAAGACTTTACCCACAGAGAGCTGAACAACAGCCTGGCTCCAGGACCTTCTGATGAAAGGAGCTGTAACGCAAAGCTGGTGAAGGGAGAGAACCCGCTGCGCTAATTCGCTAATTCACCAATTCGCATCACGTGAGAATCTAAACAGATGGGATGCTGGTATTGCCCAAGTGCCACATGTATGCGTTTCACCCCCTGTACAAGACAGGATCAAATGGAGCGAGGGTAGGCGGGAGAGAGTCTGGCTTTTAGCTTTTAGGGAATGAGAGAAAGGTGAGATCCCGAATCCATTTGCAAAATAGACAGGAAGGAGGAAGGAAAGGCATCTGTAAGACAGAGGAGGAGGTTCTCAGCGAGCAGTTGGTAACGTGGTCATGTGTTTGACCCCTCCAGGGCCCGTCCTGACCTCGTTCCCTGTCCGCCCAGGCTCTGAGGGGGCCCTGCGATGAAGTCCGTCATGAAGCAGTGGAAGCAGCTGGTCCTGGTCGGGATGCTGGCCTGGGTCGTCCTGTTCCTGGCCCTGTTCACCTACTTCATGGACGCCCGTGCAGACGAGCCCCGCGCCTCCGCAGTGCTCTCCCACACCGAGACCCGCCGCCTCGCCTCCATCCAGGGCATCAACCGGGCCATCATGGGGTCGCGGCCAGAGGCCACCACCGCTGCCGCCCAGGACCTGGGCCGCGAGGGCGGGGACTTGGACGGGGGGCCCTATACCAGCCAGGAGGTGGTCGGCGGAGGGACGTACCTTGACCCCCAGACACTGGCAGCGTGGTCCGCCTTCGGGAGCGAGGTGGTTGACCCGAGGGACCCGAGGGGGGTTCGGACCCGATACAGAGCCGTGGGGAACGCCGCTGGTCAGGAGGAAGAGGAGGAGGGAGAGGAAGAGGATGAACGGGAGGAAGAGGAAGACGAGGGAGGCGCGAGGAAGACGGGCGGCTGGGATGACGTGGACGACCTGGAGGAGTACTACTTCTCCAAGTCCAAGTCGGTGATCCACGGGCTGTGGAAGGGCGAGGTGTCGGCCAGCATGCTGAGCCCGCGGCTGCAGAAGGCCATGAAGGAGTACATGAACGCCAACAAGCACCGCGTGGCCTACGGGGGGCGCCGCAGGGCTCGGCAGAGCGGGAGGGAGGTGCTGTGCGAGCTGAAGAAGCAGGTGCGGGTGCGGGCGCTGGACGGGACCGAGCCGCCCTTCTCCAGGCTGGGCTGGCAAAAGCTGGTCCCCCCGCGGCCCCTGGACCGGCTCTACAGGGAGAGCTTTAAGACCTGCGCCGTGGTCACCTCTGCCGGGGCCATCCTCAACTCCTCTCTGGGGAAAGAGATCGGTGAGTGGCAGGGGGGGGGGTCATGGGCGAGGGGCAGAACCCCAATCCTCCAACTGTACATTCTGTTTCATTTCTCCTTCTAGCTTCATCTTATCTTTGTAACTAGTTTCATTCATTAGGTCAGTTCTAATAAACAGAGATAAGCCAGCATAGATATATGGTCTTCATAAAAAATGGAACTACCATGTGCTGGCAGTCAAAGACTTGTTTGAACAATGTCTGCTCTTCACTGCAAAGCATTATAATTTGCTCAAATCAGTGAGTCACTGATAACAGGATAGCTCCACCCATTTTGGGATTTATTAAGCCTCCCTTTCCTGTTGTTTATTTTTCTTTTAGTTATCATTTATTTAACCAGAGAAACTCCAGTGAGATTCAGATCTCTTTCAAGAGAGCTGACAAAGATATATGTAGTATACAGCTTTACTCATAGTTACAAAGACAACTAACATGACACATGCAAAGAGGATAGTGGGAAGGGTAGACAAGATTATAAACAGAAGCAGTCTTGAGTTCAGCTTAAAATAAGAAAGTGAAATAAGGCTGTCCAGTTTCAGGTGTGTCTGTAAAGTATTCCAACACCTGGGTGCAGAGTGAATAAAAGCTCAGGTTCATATATATATATAAACAAAATATATTTCAAAAATAGAAACCTAACTTTATTTCAGACAACCTTTACTCTTTTAGCAATGTGGGTTTTAAAACTCAGTTTTTCGTTTAGCCATTGTTAGTGAGGGTGTGTTACCATCATTATTACTGTGTTATCATTTTATTGAGATAAGGATTCTGGATAGTGTACAGAGACTGCATGGATCTTCAGAACTCTCACAGTGGTTCTGCAGAGACAGGATACGTGAGAATGGAGGGTAGGCTAGTGGCAGGTTTCAAAGGCGTAGTGTCTCCGATTTGATTGGACGGTTGAGTGGCTGTGACAGCCATTGGACTGGAAGGCCAATCTGTCGACAGGTTTTAAGACAAATAAGCTGACGGTGCACCATATGGACCAGGGTTGGGACTCTATGTGCCTGCCACCTGCCAGTGACGTAGCCACCGCAGCTGCCCGGCAAACCACACCGTGCCCTGCCCCCGCTGCCTGTTGCTGCCAGAAAGGCCTGTGTTGTGCCCGCGGGGCAACGGGAGGATTTCATCCACAGATATTTAGTCACCAGATATTCAACTGCCTGTGTTCCGCATTGAAAGTGCTGTCTCTGCCATTGTTGATGCTGTAAGTGCTCTGATTTACTGGCTCTTTATGTGGTCTATGTGTGTGTGGTCTATAGCAGAGTATCCATAGCTAGCATAGCAAGGCAGACAGCATCAGAACCTCATGGATGAGGAAGGACAGAGGACAGAGGGAACATAGAAGCTGAATATCTGGTCAGTATGTAGAGTATCTGTACTGCAGCGCTCACTGTGTCGTGAGTTTGAGTATGAGTCGGGTTGATTTCCCCCCCCGTGTGTCTGGTTTCCCATGGGGCATTTTTAATCACCACTCCCGTCCACTGTGCAGGTGCTGTGCCAGTCAGTTTTGCTGTCTGTAAAGAGAAAGGGTCGGCCCTCCTCCTCTTCTCCGCTCTTTTGGGCGTGTCCCGCTGGCTGTCCTGTGCGCTTTCCAAACCGTCGCGGGCACATCCGTGCACAGCGAGAGCGTGAAACGCCCCGCCAGATGGCTCTTTAAAGAAAGCCTTCTGGTAACGGCCCGACCCATTTCAGCTCATTATCGCCGGGACTCTAGGAATACAGAGACGCGCTCTGGCACCGAAGAGTGCTCTGTCTATTTTTAATCCGCCGACTCGCTGTGGCGGAACGAGCCAGGCCCCCTGTCCAGTCTCCAGAGCGGACTCCTTCACCTGCCTGCTGTCCAAAAGCATCTTACCTCATAGGGCTGAGCTGTAGCAGGGAGGGAAGCACAACACCCTTTCCTTGCAGGAATTGGGTTCAAAAGAGAGAGGCTCTTGGGAAATGTAGTCCAAGCAATCAGCCAATGCAATTAAAGTGCCACCTGCTATTAAAGCGCAGGGCTTCGTTTGCTCTGCTCGCACCTCTGCCACAGGACAGCAGACAGGACAGACGGACGTCTTAACCTCAAACCCCAGAGCTGGCGAGCAGGTGGTTGCCATGGCTTCCACACCCCCAGGCGTCCCCTCTTTGCAGCATTAATCCACCGAGCAGGTGCCGCGGTGCAGCGCCTTCGCACCAATCTCCTGACTCACCGCACATCTCTACAGTAAAGTCTGCCGGGGTCCAATCAGAGGTCGTCGACCTCAGTCAGGCAGAGCCTGCTCTCCCTACTCACAACATAAGGCATTTTTAACAATAGCACCTCAAATTGTTTGTAAGTACTGTTTTTTTTTCCTGCTGTATTTTTTTCCAACACTATCTCCAAGACACCTGTTCCTAGATTAGATGCCAGAAAAGCTGTATGTTTACTGAAGCTACCAGCACTTACGCAAACACAAACACACACACACACACACACACACACACAGAGAAAATCTCTCCATTTGCACACATATTCTGGATCCGGTCTCTAGCAGCAGGAGCTTTACACACACAGTGACACAGAGCATCAAACAGCGTACAGAGTTTATCAAATACAGCCGAGGGCCTTTTCAGTTACCTGTAACACTCCTCCTCAACAAACAGGATGTGAAAACCAAGCAGTCAGTTTGCAAACAGAAGTGCTACTAACAGAGGACTTTCAAGGTTACCCACGAGCCTCCATCTCCACCAGACATCCCAGGATTTTGGTCGTCAAGCACAGATGGGGAGTTAGTCTGAGATTTTGACAATGGAGCATTTTGTTGCCTGGGACCCGGGAAAAGTAATGAGCTAATTAATTATTGAAACTGGAAAGCCGCCTTTAATTAATCACATATGCATAGGATTTTGCAGGCAATCAAACAAAATTAATCATGTTAATTACTTTTAAACTGTTCAAATTTATATTTGCCAGAACAGTTTTCTCTTGCTTAATATCTCAAAGCAGAAAGCCCACTTCACCTATTGTGTAGCATTTTCACCCTGTTAAGACCAATTTCCAGTAGCGTCCTGTTTTAATTGGTAGGATTCTAATTCACAAGGAGTGTGGAGTAGTTGACTCCCACAGGTCAACCATGGTTGGGTTTTCAGCCAAACCTTCATTAAGCTAGCAATCTGTCTGGACAGACGCAGGTTTCAAAATGCACCAGCAGAGCAAAACTCTTATGAAAAAATTTTATTAGAAGAAAAATTCAACTAACAAGCTAACAGGGCATAGACTTGGTGTTTTGATCCTCCTCTTCAGTGCACTTTGGTTCATCTTTGCAACTATAGTATATATCTTGCCTTTTCTTGTATATTACTGTAGCCTGTGACTGCATTCTGACACTAGTTGTGAAAATGTTTGACTATTAGAGCCCTTTGATGGGGAGACATATTCAGTTGTGGTCTGTGTGATGTTTCCGTATGTACTCTCATTCAAGCGACGTTATTATATGCACCTACGTACCTTTGGTCTGTCACTCCACATAAGTGAGAAAAGATGAATGGAAAATGAACTGACATTTAAACAAGTTTAACAATCTTGAGGCCAGCACCATTTCCAGTTAATGGCTTAGCACCACTGATATACAGATATGGCGCTGAATCAGCATTCTACTGACACAGGTCTCTGTGATTGTACCAATTAAGTCTAGTGAATCACAATTGGACAGGACTCTATCTTAAAATGCTAGGGTCCACTAAAATAGATTTAAGCTCCACATTGGAGTAAAGTGGCATCTAGTATGTGACTCGCTATTGTCCCTCATTAATATAGAGTTCTTTCTCTTAGCATTCCCTGTCATGAATAATGCCACATGTAGTTTTCATGGGGCACATTGTTGTAGTCCACCTATCATGACATCATCCATGATGTCAATCAAAGCTCAACTCTATTGTTCGCATTCCAGACAAACTTTAACTGCCCCTTAGATGAGATGTTACCAGTTGTGTACTTGGTAAAATAAAACTTTCACTTTCATGCATAGTCCGTTTAACACTGATGAAATGTGTTTCTATTTGTAAGACCTTAACAGTGACATCATCTCACCAAGATGTGAGACGAAACGATTGAGCTTGGTTTGGGACTAAACTTGACACGTTGGTGATTTTAGTCCAGGAAAAAGTACTCTCTGAACACGTACAGTGCATGAAAACAAACAAGCTGCTGAAATTCCATAAAATAAGTTGAAAGATAATGGAGTCATGTGACACAAGGGCATGACCAGATTGTATTGAACAGTATGTTCAGGGGGATTTAAAACTACAGCTAAGTACAATTTTTCAACAGACACACAGATGTTCATCTTTCCATGTTTTAGTCCACATCTGTACATGTGAATTTCATTCCTTTTATGTGCAAGTGTGTCTGTTTGACAATGGACCTAACTCACAAATCTGTAACATCACAAAGATATAAGGTTTGTTTGCTGCCTTTCAAGAGGCTGGACTGTTGCAGGACCAGAGGCGCATTGTGAATCTGCTGAAAACTGATCTATGCTGCCCTCAAGTGGAGAGCCACATGAATAACATCCCTGTCGCACAAGCCATCACGAAAGCCTCATGGGTTCAAATTTTCATTCGCTTTTAACTGAAGCGGAAAAGGCCAATTTTATGGCCGTTTGGGTTGCTGTTTTGCGTTTTCTCCACTTGCTTTTGATCTAGGGGAAGACCTACCCAGGCCCAGGGAAAAGTGGTTAATGCCTGATTTTTGAGCGTGTTTAAACTTCCTCCCCATTTCCGCTGTTCACCCTAGTAAGCCTGTGCACATGGGGGATCTTTCATTTCACCCTGTCTGTGTGAAACACACTGATTATGATATAAATGCCAATGATCCCAAGAACCAAGATGAATTCAAGAGCTTACAATTAAAGGGCCCTGTCTGATATTTTAGCTATTAGCTTTGCTGTAGAGTAACATTAACCAACTTTACATTTTTAAATACAAAGAAACTTGCATTTGCATATGTGTACAGTGTTTCAATACTGGGCTTGGTTTCTGAAACCTATACTGCAGGGCTATTCAGTCAGTTAGTATTGGCTTCAGTCTGCTCTTAACAGGAGGTTACCCCCAATCTTCTGACGGTGAGCATCAGACCCCAGTGGGAATGTCGTGTTGAAGTTCGCGTGGTTTGTCTCTAACTGCCTCCGCAAGTTATATTTTGCGGTCACATTTTGGCGGCGAACCTAGGTAGCAACAGGTGCCGACAGAGCGGGCCGGGGACAAGAGATCGGAGTGTTTGGCACGTTCAGAGATGAGACGAGCTGAGAGCAGATTGTGGCCACTTTCGTCAGCCAGGGATGGCTCGTTTATATTGATTGTGGTGGGACAAACGCAGGACCCTAGAGAAATTACAAACCAGAATTGCTTGTTTTTTCTTTTAATCAATTGGCAAGAACTTCTTAAAGGGCCGTTACAAACTGTTAGTGCTCATTTACTGCGTATTACCACTGTATTATCCTGCATTGGAGTGGAAAAGCCCTGCTCTTCAGCTAAGACTTAAACGTCACCAAACCGATACTCATACAGTACAGCTCCAAACCCTGGTCACTGGAGAGTATTCTAGTTCTAACACATTCCATATGGACTTTGATTGTTTTAGAAATTGATCCTTTTTTTGGCTTTGAATATCAGCATTGTTTGAGAGTTTGCAGAGGGACCAATATGGAACCATATATTAGTTGTTATGGAGCCTGCTGAGAAGTGTTCTGGCGGCGTGTTGATTTTCCTGCGGTCGAGTGTCCAAGTTGTCGGGGGTGTATTTTAGTGTAGTGTGAAAAGCAGCACACCGGTGCAGTTCTGTGCGGCCATCTCCTTTGTTTGCTTTCACACTGTCAGAGGAGAGCCGTGTGCCCTTTCAGCAGCGGTGTGTTTGTGCTTACAGCAGTGTGCCGAACGGCGGGTCAGGATCAGTGCATGTACACACAGCTCCGTTGTGGGGCGGCCTGACCCCGCTGCTGACCAACATCCCCTGTCAGCGCCTCAGAGCCATGGCCGTGTCCCTGAGCTGCTAAAGCCCTGTGCGCTTGCTTCTGTTGGAGGGGTGTCCTGTTCTGTCCATTACATGCTCACCTTAGGCTGGGAGGCTGCAGAGACCAGAGGATTGGGAAATGAATGTGGCCCCTCCCCTCAGGAGTTAGGCTATGAATATACCCCCACTCCTTCAGGACCAGGATATGAATATTCTCCTTCCCCCAGTGCCCAGGCAGTGAATATAACCTGGGATGGGGATATGTTTATATTCCCTCCCCTCAGGGACCAGGGTGTGAATATAGCCCTCTGCCAATGGGGCTGGTACAAAAAATAACCCCACCTCCGGAGGCCTGCTTCCATGGGCTGGTACACGAGTATATCCCCTCCCCAGCAGTCAGGCTGTGAATATCGGATGTGCTTGATGTGTATAACAGCACATGAGACACATGCATCAGTCACTATGGGTATTTGCCTATTTATGACAAAAGGGCAGCTGAAAAGGTTCTTTGCCATATTGATACCATGCTGGAGACTTGAGAACAGTAAAGTTGCGTGTGCCGTTTTTAGAGAAATTCTCCTCTCCCTGCACTGCCCACCTTTCTCTGCACTGAAGTGAGTGAGAGTAAACACCATGGTCTCTGAGGATTGTGATGGATGAGGAATGGAAGCCATCTGAGAGACCAGCTTTCATGTTATGAAGCGGAGAAAATGTTCACATCTGCATTCTGGTGCGTGGGCATGTACCTCCGCATGGCTCTGAGTCTGAGTTTGCTTTTGCCTGTTGGTGTGTTTTTGTGTACACATCTCACTGAGTTTGTGCGTGCGTATGCATGTGTATGGTGGTTAATGTATAGGTATGTCTCTAAGTTTGAGGCTGTGACTGTGTGTGAGTGATGTTTGTGTGTGAGTATGTTTGTGTAAAATCATGAGTGAGTGACTGTGTGTGTGTGTGTGTGTGTGTGTGTGTGTGTGTGTGTGTGTGTGTGTGTGATACATGTCAGCAGACTGATATACAGATAAAGGAGTAATTCCAGGAAATTTACGCATGTGAAGAAATTGTAAATCCTATGATAAGCATGCATCATTAAGCGGTACATGAGCAGTGACTGTCTCTCAGCTGTGTGCAACAGTTGCAGTTCTTGAGGCTGTGAATGCATTTAACTAACTTGCCAGTAGCGTATGCTATGTTGAGAGGGTGTCTGGAGCCTCATATTTTGCACTGGGTCACGTCCAGCAGGCCACCATGGTCCACACTGAAATCCCTTCTACATTCCTTACAAAAGGTGTATTTCTTTTCACTTGAACTTGGGCCAGGAACAGGAAATGTTCCACTGGGTTGGATTGATGTTTCACCATGTTTTTAGGCTTTTCAGCTTGAAATGTCACACTTTGTTCGCTCCTGTTGAATCAACGTGGTAGTTTGGTAACCCAGTAACTGTTAGTGTGCCATGAGAGCAGAGGAATGGAAAAACATAACAGTATTGTTCTTTTAAAAAAAAAAAAAAAAAAAAAAAATGCATGTTTCGTGCCTTATGCCTGCCAGTATGTTCAAAAGTAGGTAGACCTACATAACATAATCGGACACTGTCAATGACAGGGCAGGAGCAGGACATTTCATTTAATACGGGAGAGAATTCTGTCTATGTTATGGTAGTACTCCGGGAGAAGGGCTCAATGTACAGCTGCCTCCCTATTTGTGTGGGCATCTGATGGTGTGTATGTATGTTTCTGTGTGTTCGTATAGGCATGTGTGTACATGTGTCCACCTGTCTGTGTGCAGGAGTGTGTGTGCGTGCTGTTTGTACATTCTTCTTCAACAGCTAACTAACTGACTTAAAGCAGTGAACCTTGGATTTCATGGCTGTTGGTTCCAATCTCATGCCCAGCTCCAGAGGAACTCCGGATAAATGGGTTATGGAATGCTTATGTTTTAAAAAATTGCAAGCATTAAAGCACTGCTCTGTATAGAGGCCTCAGAGGTGCAAACCTGCAATGCTATTTATCGAATGACAGCGGATGACACAGTGGCTTCCTACTGCAATGTTTGACCACAAGGTGGAGCCATTACTTTATACACGGAAGTGTGGCTCAATGTTGTGTAAGCACGTGTACTGTGTAGTGGGCATTAAGACGAAATATTTGCAAAGAGCTCTTTGCATTTCCTTTTTTATCATAAACATGCCATAATACTGAAGAATCCATTAGTATGTGCATGTGTACATTGGAAGGGGCTCATTTGCATGATTCAATGATACACATTTCTAATAACTGAGACTTAATTCCATTTCAGTATGCCAATGGTTCCCTGGAGGGTCTTATGCAGTAAAATTGAATCTCAGCTAATGAGCAAGCAATTTAAAATGATTTTTTTGTTAATGACAACCTGCAGGGCACTGAGTGCAATGAAAAAAGCATGTGCCATTATAGGTAAAATCAAGGATTATTGGAGGGATGCAGGAGATGCGTAAGCAAAGAGCAAACAGCCAGCGCAGAAAGTGTTCTTTGTGGTCAAGTCTTTCATTCAGGTATTCATATATTTGTTTTAACAGGATTGAAGGGAAGAGGCCAAAGGTACACTATGAAAGCACTCTGGCTAATGGCATCAGCGTTCATGTACTGAGTGAGGGAGTGCGTGGCATTTCTGCTTTGTATCAGTTCTGTTTGGACAGCTCATTTGTTTTCAGTGTAAGAGGTAGCAAGAGGCTTTGCAGCTGTTAAAAGGAACATGCAGGTATGTTCTGAGATCTGTGCCTGCTGGACCATAGCATTGGACCAATCTTCATCAGTACTGTGGGCTATTGATCCTTCTCCTGGTTGGGGAGGGTTTAATGTCCCCATCCTCCCATCCCATCTCAGAATGCCTTAGACCAGTGTTTCTCAAACCTCTCCTGGAGTACCACTTGTCCTGCATGTTTTAGATCTCTCCCTGCTCCAACACAGCTGATTCAAATGATCAACTCGTTATGAACTCCTGAAGCTGATTAACAACAAACTGATCATTTGAATCAGCTGTGTTGGAGCAGGGAGAGATCTAAAACATGCAGGACAAGTGGTACTCCAGGAGAGGTTTGAGAAACGCTGCCTTAGGCTGTAGAACCAACAACTTGTGAAGCAAATGTACCTGGAGCTCCAATGGTCCTTTGGTTCAGTGTCCCACCATCCCATAGATTCCCCCTCAGGCTTCTAAGCCCAACACTCAACAAACCAGCTCCTATGAAATAGAGGCTCTTAGAAAAGAATATGCATAAAATCGTCACGCATCATTTTATATCATATATCTAACCAGATAATGTATTGTAAACCCAAATGTGCCTGCAAATGGGCAATTTACATTGGCTATTAGACCTTAACACGTGTATTATGTTGGATATTTAAGTAGCAAATATTTAGTTTGAAATCTGTTTTTGATTAGGTTTCATATGTAAGTAAATCCAATCTGACCATTTCTCACTGGCTCATGGATCAGTAAATGTTCAAGCCCAACAGCATTGCTCGTATGATTGACGACCCATAGGACTAATGCACCACCCCAATTTGTGTGTTGGTCCATGAGTTCTGATCAACTTGCCAGTGAAACAACAGTACTTGCAGTCCACTGGGAAATCATTTTGTGAGGAGGTAGCCATTAAGTGACCGCGGAGGTAGGGTGTGGAAAACACACGTAACAATGAGAGCATGTGGTTTTGGTAAACTATGGGAATAGATTTTTTGATGGCAAAGAAGTGAAGCCTCTCACCTCCTCTAAACTCACTCGCTATTCTCTGCAGAGTGATCTCATTTAGCTTTCTGAAGACCATGGCATTCGAAAGTCTGACTCTTGCAGCCAGGGAATGAAGACACCCAGAAGGGGGCGCTATGCCTTCAGTCAGCGAGGTCGTCTGGACACCCCCGTCTCCAGCTTTAAAGTAGTAGTTAGAAAAGGAGTTTTGCTATTTTTGTTTCTGAGGTGTGGAATGTGTATTTTGTAAACCAGGTAACAAGCTGCAGTCTGATTGCCACGAGCCTGTTTTTATTCATTTTACATATGTAAAATTTTGCCGCTTCACTCTGAAGGGTTATGTGGTCAGTGAAACTCACAACCCCATGACAATGCTGTATAAGGTGTCCTGCCGTGCTTAGCTGAAGTTGGTATGTTTCACTGGTATTTTTAACTGTGAGGATATGGTAGGCATGTTAGACTGACTGGGTTAGGAAGGGTTACAGGTCTGATTCTCAGCATGTCAGAATTGTCCCTGTGACAATTACGCAGGGTCGCTCCAGATCCCTGCAACCCGTCCAGATAAAGGAAATCGGAATTTTAGGTGACTGATGGCTCCTGATGACTGATACCTGCCCCCTCCTCCACAGATTCCCATGATGCAGTGCTCCGCTTCAATGCCGCGCCCACAGAGGGTTACGAGAACGATGTTGGGAACAAAACCACCATTCGCATAATCAACTCTCAGGTGAGACATGCAGGAGCACACGCCCATGCACACACACACACACAAATATGCTCATGAAGTGATCCCAGCCCACAGATAGCCCACAATCTGTGCTTACTTAATTTAGGTAGGTAGCGTTTCCTTGGACACATTGCACAAAACATTATTTTAATGCCAGAGCCTCAAAGAGAACTCTTGGCTGCTAAGCTTTTTGTTTTGTCAGACCTGCAATTTTCAGTCGTACAATCAGGCTGTGTGTCTGTCCCACACACCAAAAGAATGAAAATGAACACAAGAACACACACAGACACACTCACACACAGATACTAACAGAGAATCAAGAAGGGGCCTTTACTCCTCTTCTCCAACAACCAGCCCCTGAGCTCTGCTATGCACACCAGGGAAGGCCTGTGTCAGGGGTTTTATGAAC
This sequence comes from Megalops atlanticus, assembly GCA_019176425.1. Taxonomy (NCBI): domain Eukaryota; kingdom Metazoa; phylum Chordata; class Actinopteri; order Elopiformes; family Megalopidae; genus Megalops; species Megalops atlanticus. The sequence goes on from CM032886.1 coordinate 30,757,195, forward strand.
TGGCTTCCAACTGGTTGATGTGATTTTTCAGTCCCATAATTGGCCTCTAATTGGTTGGTTTGAAATTTTAGGTCCGCAAACCAGCATCGGCACTGCATAATTTGGGGGGAAACAGTAGGATTTGTACAGCAGTAGGATTCCTGCCATGTCTAAAGGCAGTGTGTGTAATTTTTCTCTGTGAGATGTATGTTCAGTTGCCAGCAGGATAACAGTGTATGCTAATTCTCTGTCCCGATTTCTCTTAGATACTGGCAAACCCCAAACACCAGTTCAACACCAGCTCTCTGTACAAAGATATCATCTTGGTGGCCTGGGATCCAGCACCGTATGCTGTAAACCTGCTAAAGGTGGGTCTAACTGAACTACACTCTTTACTGTACACTGTAAAGCTGCTGAAGGTGGGTACACACCTGCCTACTGAGGCAGTTCAGATTTTGTATTTCTCAAAGTATGTGACACAGCAAAGTCATACCGAGCATTTAATCCTGCTGTCACTGGCTGTGTAACCATGAGGGCAAGCTTCATCCATGCAAAGATTAACCTTCCTCAAAGCCAATCCTTTAAAAAGACCAAATGAAAATAAATGACAGCATTACACAGTAAAATCCGGCTATTAATCAGAAGCGGACTCCCACATGACACAGGCACAAAACGCTGCTGCTGACATGAATTTAATGCATTGTGAATTAAAAAATGCTAATAGCACTAACAGTACGATAGGAATTAGAGTGGTGATTATTAGTGCTGTTAAAGATGTTTAGCAGAGAGTGTGAGGAACATGCTGTACCACGCTGAAGCGGCAAGCCTGTCCTGGATGCAAGTAAGGTCAACGGAGGGTACATAAGACAAAAATCCGCCCGAAGCAGTAGAAACTTCCTACGACTTTCGTAACAGCTGGGAAGAAAAATCACAGCAGTCGGCAGCCGTTCCTCACCCCATCCGGCGCCTACCCCCTCCCATCCTCCTACCAACACGGATGAGACCGTGACGGAGCTGTCAGCAGCCGCAGGGATAACGCAGACACACGGTGGCACCGATCGGCAGATGCCGGGCTGGGTGCCGAATGGGATGAGCGGGGCTTTAATCAGACTGCACTGTGGGGGGTCAGCGGCGGTAGGGACGGAGCCACGGGTTGTGGTTTTTGATAGCGGGTTACTGCCATCACTTCACCTGACCCAATTAAAATCAGCTCGCCCACCTTCACTCTGTAATGCAGAGGAGAGAAGTTCACCGAAGATGCCTTTTCTCCAATGAATGCGACTTTATTGCAAATTGGCCCGGCGCTTGGTAACCCTCCTCATGGTGTTCGCAGCAGTGGAGGTCAGGCAAGGTGATTGCAAACAGTGTGCACAGGGGTAATTCTGACAGATCAGTCACTCCAAGTTAGAGGCTATGCACAAAAAGACTATAACCGTATGAACCCTGTCCGGTTTTTTGAAGTGCCAGTTTAGTTCCCAGTAATGCTATGCTCAGAATGTTGAAATTTCTATAAAATAGTTGACTTTATTTTTAACATATCACAAACAGTGAATAACTATTTACATTAATACTGTAAAGTAAAATACATGCAAAACAATTATATCACAACAATAAAGTACTATTTACATAAATGGTATAAAATAAATGCAAAACATTACATACATTTTACTGTGTCAATCACCAATACTACAGTTACATCTGTTTGCTTATTGCAATCAAATAAATGTAATAATTTGATGGTTTCAGTTATATTACCAATAAAAACAGCTTTCAATAATCCTTGAATTTGGTTGTTTCTGCGTGGTCAGCTGAGCTGAGAGACGTAAATCTGTATAAACTGCAGCAATCAAAAAGAAGAGATTACGTCTTCATGTTATACAAACCTGTTGTTTACTGACATGTAAGACCCACGTTTCTGGTACATAGCAAAAAAGAGAATGTTTCCATATCCTGATATGACCAAGATATTGAACTGAGATGAACTGGAATTCTTTTTTTAAGTAAAGCAGAGAACTGCTGGTGATGCTTGATGATATTTGACACGTGGAAAGAGACAAGGTTCCTGTACATCTGGACAGGAAGTTTCTACGTGAGAGAACATCCAAGTTATTCAGTGGAAAACGAGAAGGCCACAATTTGTGGCTTTTGGGTTATAGGGGTTAAAGTCCATTCTTCATCCTTCTAATGCACCTTGTGGGGCATAAATCTCAGATTGCAACATATTTTGTTGTTTTAAACCCTCAGGGTGTCAGGAAGAATGCGCTTTCTTCAATGGTTTCATTTGTTTGTTTGTATGATCAACATATTTGTCATGGTCCTGCCCCTAAATTTCACAATTTCATTTGCTTCCAAGTAATGATTCATTCCCCTGAAAAAAGGAAAAGGATTATCAAAGAGCGGCAAAGTAATTGAGTTCTCAGGGATGAAAGGGTGTTTGACAAGTCCAGTGTAATTGGTTGTGTGAATGTAATTATTTGGTAACACTGTTTTTGAAGAGTTCTACTAAAGAGCTGCACAAAGCTATGACACACACTATGACAGACAGGGTCACTTGGTATACAAACTTAGGATGTGGCTGTTGGTATAATGACTTACTAATTGCAATTTTTAAAGGGGATCTGTTTGAATACTACTGGAGGAACTGAAGGAGTCAGTGAAGTGGATCTTTGTATACAAGTAACCAGAATCTAGTTTGGTAAAAAGAACCAAAAAATTGAAGGAGTCAGTGAAGTGGATCTTTGTATTCAAGTAACCAGGGATCTAGGTTAGTAAAAAGAGCTGAACTGCGCATCGCTAGTGTCGGTGTCGTCAAAAGCCTGGTGTGACCAAACACTGTTTACGTAACTTACAGCTGTGTCTCTGAAATAACACATCAGCAGGGGCAAATGCGTACCTAGCTAGCTGAGCAACAGTTCGATTCCAAGTCTTTTTGCCATAACATTAATTCACAACTTTAAGCTTAAGTTTCCTATAAGCAAATACAGTTGTGTTTTAATATGTGCAAACTGGATTGGTTGACAGGTATAGCAAACACTAACTGACACAGATGTGCAATTCCATTTCTACTAACAGAGAATGAAGAAGGGGCTTCCAGCAATCAACCCTGACTTCCCCACCAGGGGAGGCCTGCAGCAAGGGGTTTTATTACCTGGTTGCTTCTCTCACAGAGCTTCCAGGCCTCAGAATAAGCTGCCAATTGGTTGGTTTGAGCTATTAGGCCCACAAACCAGCCCTGTCAGCACTGTCTACTTCTGAGGGAAATGATGGGATTATTGGGATTATTACTATTGTTATTACATTATTATGCTATTAGTTGCAATAGCAGTAGGATTCCTACTATGTGTAAAAGCAGTATGCATAATTTTGGTGTGTGATATGTAGGTTCAACTGCAGGCAGGATAACAGTCTGTGCTAATTCTGTTTATTCTCTGTTTGAATACCACTGAACTAGAGGGACTGAAGGAGTCAATGAACTGGATCTTCATATATGGTTCTGTAAAAAAAGCTGAATTGCCCATCCCCAGTGTCATTTAATTTACAACATTATATTAATTCACAACATTTAGCCTAGATTTCCTGTACACAGATACAGCTGTGTTTTAATATTAGCGAACCAGATTGGTTGACAGGTATAGGAAACTAACTGACATAAATGTGCAATTCCATGTTTCAGTTAATATAAGATAAGAAAATTAAACTTGTATCAACCCATGTCAATATGGATTCAGTGTTATAGATGTTCAGCGATTTTTACCAGTATGCTCCTCTAAGGTAATGTTTATGGAGGCTTTGTCTGTTGAATGTACAGCAGATGTTCATTAAAAATAGAATGAAATACAAGATAGATGGGTCTTCCTCACAGTGCTGTGTCAATGGGAAGTTGTCCTTGAATAGAGGTGAGAAATGTCATTATACAGTTATGCACAGTTAAATAACCACTCTTGGTTTAAGGGTTTGAGCACTTAAGTTGAAGAACAGCATAATGCGTTCAGGTCATCCATGTAGTTAGCAGAAATTGTTCATTCCTGTTATTCTCCTTCAGCGCTGCTTGTGTTATTAAAAGTGCAGAGGTGTGGTCATGAGTGACTAGTTCAACATAGCATTCACTCTGAATGCAGGCTGAGCCCTATGGCCCCATTTTGACCGCCTATGACCCTATGGCTGTGTCGTTTTTCAACAATTGCCCAGATTCCATTGCACAGCGGTATATCAGGTTGGCTTCATTCCCCTGGGGACGGGGTGGGTAGGACGGCCAGGGTTTCCTCATCCCACCACTTTCAGGCACCCTGTGATTGGTCAGGTGCCTGCGAGGTGAGTGCGATGATGAGTCAATGGAGTAGTGGCTATCCTCCAATCATCAGAAAGCTGTGTTCATATGCCAAATGTCCAGTCACCGATTACAAAAACAGAGCTGCGTAAAGCACCAAAAATTTTTGGTTTAGTTCTTTTCTAAAACAATGTGTCGCCATTAGTGACAGCAGTCATTAGGAATGCTGTCAGCTGCTGCTGTTGTTCCATATTGGTTCCAATCCTGATCTGATCCTAAACGAGTCACCCTCCCCATCCTCCCGCACCCCCTCTCCGCAGTGGTACAAGAGTCCGGACTACGACCTGTTCACCCCGTACGTGGAGCACCGCATGCGGCACCCCAGGCAGCCCTTCTACATCCTGCACCCCAAATTCATCTGGCAGCTGTGGGACGTCATCCAGGGGAACACGCAGGAGAACATCCAGCCCAACCCGCCCTCCTCTGGCTTTATCGGTGAGCGCCGCCCATCCCCTTTCCAGGCGAGCGCAGCCAGGCTGTTGCACTCAGCGCCACTTGATATACAGCATAGCCTGGCTCCACGCTGTGTGGCTGAAGCCTACAAGACCTCCCCAGTAAGCGGTCAAGCACATGTCAGGGGCACCATCTTGACACGTGTGTTTTGTGGATCACAGTGATGACATGCGGAGTATTTAGTCCCCCCCAAGGAAGAGAGATATTATGCCATTCAGACTTCTCTCACAGCAGGATCAAAAGGGCTTTCATGTCCCCAGTGGGATTGTGGGTAGTTAGGATATTTTGTGTCTTTAGTACAGAGTAATACGGAATCCTGATGTGGCCTTGGAAAGGTAGACAGTGCAGGGCTTGACTGTAACACTCTCTCTCTCGTTCTTATCCTTTCAATCTCTAATGCGATTAAACATCAGTGTGAAAGAAGCATTCCTTAACCTTAGCTCCCAGCAGTGTTTTTGTAACACACCACCTTATCATTGCAGTAACACTTTATCAACTTCTGTTCTCATTCTAAATTAAGACCTAGAACTAAGACTGTTGTGTTCTTCTCCTTCATGGAAAACGCAGGAGTGTGTTTTCAACCATATTGTGAATGTTCTTTGTTAGTTTGATGGATGGATTTCTGTCTTTAACCCTATGCACCCTGCCCTATTTTTTGACATTTTGGACTTCCCTCAGTTTTAGGCAGATTTCTCAGGCTTTGTAGAATCAGTCCACACATGCCATATATCATTTTGTTCAGACCATTTTGTAGTTGGTCTAATGGAAAATGCCATGAGGAGCCTTGAACCATAATGTGAGGAATTTTATATGCCCTTTCATATGAGGAGTAAAAATATCTTACTTGTAGCAAAAAACGTGTACATGAATGCCCTTCCAAATGCAAATATGTCAGCTCAGTTATGTCTACAGAGGCCCTGGGGAAAATGAGGTAAGCTCATGTGGCTGCAATTTGCAGGTATTGGGCTGTGGAGATTAAGAGGTGTGGGTCTTTTCATACAGGCAGTGGGTGCGTGTATTGCAGTGCACCTTCCTGCCTTGTGTTTTTTAAAGTTTTTTAATGTGGAGGAATCTGGAGCCATAGGTCAGTATACCAGGCAAACAGTGATTGTCTCATGTCCCATTGCCATGGCAGGAGCTAAGGTGGAAGCAATCTGATTCATTATACTGCTTTTCCACTTTCAAGTAGAAGCCTGGGTGATTCATTATGCCCCCTTTTCCACTGTAGAGCTGGAAGCAGGCTGGTTCATTATGCCACTTTTCCACAGTAGAGCTGGACCTAAAGCTGGCTGACCCAGTATGGCACCATTGCATTTCCATTGCAGTACCATTGCATTACCTTCTATAGATCAACCAACATGACTGCGTAGGCTTCACCTGCTGTCCAAGGCCGAAGTTTTCCACAAAAACGAAACAGTACTGTATGAGCATGTGTTACTACAGCAGTGTCAGCCCCCATCAGACTGATGGCAGATGCCAGATGGTGACCCAGTGTCAGCTCGTGAGTGATATTAGAGGTGCCCCTCTGGACTGGAGCCAGTGCGACCTCACAGGCCTGCCCCTGTCACCCCACCTCAGAGACCAAGCACAGAATCCAATCCTCCCTCGGGGCAAATGCATTCAGCATGGATGTTTATACACAAGGCGGAAAATGGGAAAAAGTCACACTCTGTTAGACACAACAGTGCCCTCTAGTGTCTAAATGAGTCAAGGCATTGTAAGGAGAAAAATGTCTCTTTCTGGTTTGCCTTCATCGACACTGGGAGGAAGGTGGAACACGTTCACAATCAAAGTTACTCAGAATTATCTGAAACAAAGTTAACACCGGTGTCTAGCTTTACTGCTGATTGGAATCCTAGTGTCTGTGGCACTGGCCAAATCATGGCGGCAAACCACATATGTACGTTGGATCTTGATTCTTATCAATTAAAATGTATTGCTGAAGCAGGCCAATGAAATGGCTTTTATTTCCTTAGCCTGGATATAGCTCTGCTTTTGTATTTTGCTGTATTGAACATACACACTGGAATTTTCTGTGTTCATAGATACTGTCTGTTACCATGGGGATATATAAAGAAGGAGAGAGAGCCACAGTCTGTAATTTTATGTATTATTAATTATTATTAGATTCTTTTCACCCACATCAAGATTTACATGGTATGTAATTAACGGGGAGAGGGGAGCAAGGAAAAAGCAGAGGGGTTGATGTTTTCACCGGGTGAATGACTCCTCGGGTTCCTGACAGTTTCTGTCAGCTCCTTCAGTTCAATAGTCTCATATGCCGCATGTGTAAGAGGCCTCAGTCAGTTTTCACAGCTGCACCAGAGAGATACATTTTAACTGGGAATTCTTGGGTCAAAATTGTGCACTTTCAATAAATTGACATCAATTAATTCAGTGCCCTTGGCACACTTGAAATATATATGACCCCCACCAGTGACATTTTTGATTCAAATGTCTGAATTATTTATTTATTTATTTATTTATTTTACATTTTTCAGCAGATGAACAACTTATCAAAAGCACATGGAGACCACAGTGATTGTGTCCCATGGTCACTGTTAGTGAATGTATTCTTATCTTTGGGAAAGCAAAGGACACTCTCAATAATTAATTAAAATCTGTACTTGATCAATATCTTTTTTGATTTTCAAAAGAATCCTCTATGTGGCTTCTTATTACATCAATGCTCCACATTGAATATAATTTTAATAGCAAGCAGCAGTTTAAATTACATTTTGTCAACTGCTGTGCTATATTAAACACCCCAGACAGCAAATCATTTCATGCTAGATCAGGAGATGTGTACCTGTATATATTTGCCTAGAAAACACCCTAATCCAGTATGCCTCCCCTAGCTAACATTTTCACACTTGTGCAACTAGGAATTTACTGAAGGTAGAAGTTAACTTTACTTGAACCTTAACTTGAAGCTAACCTTCTCAAGTGGCAGAACCCTCCAGGGAGGGTTAACCAGGTGAGATAACCTTTAGGTTACAAGCCCAGCTTTTAACCACTATACCACACTATCACCTTTAGAAGGGAATCCGTTTAAGGTTGATGGTTTTTATGGAAAACTGTGGTAGTTTTCCGTAGCTGTGCCATGAAATTTCTGTTGTATGCTGTAGGTTGTTGCTGCCTGAGGTTTTGCAGAATTATTGAAAGATTTCTTTGTGGACATACAACACATGTTCCTTCAAATAACCTGACAAATTGAGAAATCAATTAAATCATCTAGTGCTATTCTCTGACAATATTTCTACAAAGTCATGCATTCCCAAATTTTAATAAAGTTGTTACTATTATGGTTACTATTATGATTTATGGACCATGGGTTTATGTTTGTTGCATTGCTAGAGACTGTTGATGTCTACAATGAATTATGAATTCTGTTATCACATTCCAGCAGTTTTTTTTTTTTTTTTTTTTAAGGAACACATATTAAATCACCAAATCAAGGTGGCAAACAGTACCAATATTCTTGTGCAGTCAACAGAACAGACAAAACAATTTTAGCTATAAATAAAACAACATGTTGAATAGATCTAGGAAATTGCTTTCTAGTTTCAGTTCAGTTTTCAAAAAATAGGGATTTGGCTTCAAAAGAGATTCTTCTCTTGCCCTTAACAGGATATTTGCTGTGTGTCCTTATTTGGGCAATCTTGATATATTTGTCTTGTGTGAGGATTTTCCCTTTTATTGTTTTCTGTGGTATCTATTGAATCTTCTTGGAAAAACAAGCAGAAAGACAAGCCCTTCTGCATCAAGAAAGATGGTCAACACCAACACGGAAAATGGACAAAGAAACAGTTGAGCCTACAGAACGAAATGGCTCCAAGTGCTGTATTTCCAGTACAAGTTGTCCAGAATATTAAGTATCAAATGTATACACCTTTGCAACCTGCTTGATTTTGATAAACAACATGGACTGCTTATCAGTACATGATACATGACTATTACATGCATGTGCGTTTATTATGAGCATTTGCATGCTGCGTGAATCCACATCCAGGTTGATTCCAGGCTCTTTTCCACATATGTGCTGACAAATTGGAATGCCGCCCGAAGCACAAGTTACCAGATGGACGCGCTGACACTGGACGTCAGATGAATTGAACCAAAAGCCGACGCCGAGAAATCTTTTTCTGTGCTTACAATATGATTTCGGTACCTCGTTCCAGATGGTGGGAAGGGTCGCGTCTGGGTACGCATTCACGATGATTACCTTCAAAGCTCTCAGTGCAAAAATAAACTGTGCTCTTTGCTGAGCCCCGGGCCAGGAGCGGCCAGAGCGGCTACTCATTTGAACTGTGGGTAAACAGACTTGAAAGCACACTCACCAACGTTAAATTATGCATGGACTCGCAAAGTTTTGATGCAGCAGATTTGTTTTTCGTGGTCCCAGACGGGTTTTTTTCAGTCGCCGAGGTGCTTTTCGGCTGGAGGGGAGGCGCTCTGTCACGGACGTGCATCTAGTTTGGCACGCTTGTCACACGCACAGGGCTGTTGTGGTTTATTGGAGAGGCCTGTGTTCCGCATGCTCAGGCTGCTTCAAAACCACAGTCGGAGCAAGGCTTTGGCCTGTCCGGGAGACAGGAATGTAACATGCTTTTAGGAGACAGAAGTGGTCCCAGAATAAGGACAAGGGGTGCTCCGCCACCTGCGAGCGCAGCATCACATAGTACTGTCCCGTTCAAAATCGACTCGGGCACTGGGTAGCATCCCCTGAAGCGTCACCATAAACAAATCACAAAATGCAATTCTGAGCGAAGATTCAGGTTGGATCTTAACTGATAGAGTGTTGGGTTTGTGGATGGACCTCACCAAGAGCAGTCTGGATGGTTGGTCCTATATCTTTCAATGTTCTAGAGGATCCACCAGCCATTCCGAGAAATTCCAGAACTCTAAGGCTTTTTCCCTAAGCAATTTGGCAGTGTGCGTAAGGAGAGTTACAAGACAACATTCCCCAATGATGTATTAGTTCATTGTTCATTTTTAAAATGTAGGCTCTGAGCCACCTCTTCATTTCTAAAGAAATGCAACACAAAACATTCCTGTATGTGTTTGTGTGCGTGTGTAGGTGTGTGTGTGTGTGTGTGTGTGTGTGTGTGTGTGTGTGTGTGTGTGTGTGTGTGTGTGTGTGTGTGTGTGTGCGCGTGCATGTGTAAAAAAGGCTTGACTCCTCCAGAAAAAGGAATTCATAGCTTATTGCACTTTATTACGAGCTTGTTCTTCATTACATTGACAACAACACAAGGTCTACATCAGTCCAAATACATCCATGGAACAAGTCAAGTCAAGCACACATAAAAATATTTTAAAAAAAGAAAGTCATGGAAAGTACACGATTCTTCTGTAACAAACCACATACATGTTGGACTGCAAGACTGCGATGGCATCGTATGTACACCTATACAGGATAACAGGCGGGTGATGCAGAGATGGGCCCGCAGTGAGCAAGGGCTGTGTGATTTCGCTCAGGGATTGGAACGTCCGCACACACGGGCCACCCCGGGTGGGGGGCAGGGGGAGTGGGGCGGGGGCCGGCCCTTCAGGAAGTGACCTCGGGTGGGTTGGAGCGACCTGTGAGGGGGGTGCTGCAGTCGTGGTGGTTCATGCCGGTGGAGACTGGGGCAGTGCAGGCCACCGTGTTGCTGTGGATCCGGCGTGTGAGTTGGATGACCGTGGTCTTGGAGGGCATGGAGGAGTGACCGTTCTCCAAGGACCGCCGCTTACAGTGAAAGAGGATCAGGAAACACCTGTAGAACTGAAGACAAAGAGGCATGGTCGCACTGTGTTCATGAGGTCCACCGACCAGCCATGCAAGGACTGTTGGTCAGCCATGCAAGGTCCATCAGTCAACCACACGCAGTTCATCAAATAACCACACAGGGTCCATCAGACAACCACACGACTGCAGAAGTATGTGTCGAATTCCATTGCTTGGAATTTGCTTTTATAAGTATTCAAAACTTGCTTGGATGATCTTGTTTGGGTGACATTCTGTAGTTTCATACTGTAACCAGCGAACTACATAAAAAACTGGCCCTAAACAGCAGCTTGCCTTTACTCTTGCCTTTAATTTCAATTCAATTCAATTCATTTTTATTTATATAGCGCTTTTTACAACACAAGTTGTCACAAAGCAGCTTTACAATGATCCCAGGCCTGAGACCCCCTGTGAGCAAGCCTAAGGCAACAGTGGCAAGGAAAAACTCCCTAATAGGAAGAAACCTTGAGCAGAACCCGGCTCAGAGGGGGAGCCCATCTGCTTCTGGCTGGCACTGGGCAGGCAGCAGAGTTAAAAGGCAAACTTAAAGTTGAACAGAGTACTTTAAGATATTTGAGATTGGGAGACAGTGAATAATAAGGGCAGAGTGATCATAAAAAATGTCTTCTAGGTTGTCCAGTTCTTGAAATGCAGCTTGCTTGATGGGCAGGGCGGCGAAGTAGCAGGACTCGACGTCGGGATGAGAAGCTTAGACTACAGCTCCAGGCAGGAGCCCAGAGCAGGAATAGGAAGCAAACAGAAAACAGTGATTAGTGGGTGATAACAATGGCAGGGGTGTAGAACAGGGAGGCAGGAGAGGAGGGGCATTGAAAGGTGCCAGTGTGCAACAAGGAAAAACCCCGGCAGGCTAACATTATGGCAGTATACCTAGGGGACGGGAGGCAAGGGACCGGCATAGTCATGAGGGCGACCCTAAGCAGTCAACACCAGATCATGGCACAGAGTCCATGATAAAGTGACAGCAATGACCACTTAGTCCACCAGAGACTCTATGAACCACGCCAGCACCAGGCCATGTCCCTCAGCTGAAGGATTTACTGTATAGATATGTTTTGAGCCTAGACTTAAAGTTGGAGAGAGAGTCTGCTCCCGAATCTCGGAGGGTAAGCTGTTCCACAGGAGAGGGGCTTGATAGGAAAGGCTCTACCGCCAATAGTGGTTTTGCCCACTCTTGGAACGATGAGAAGCCCGGCATTTTGGGAACGAAGGGGTCTCTGCGGAAGATATGGGTGAAGAAGGTCCTTAAGATAGGGAGGGGCAAGCCCATTTAAAGCCTTAAATGTGAGTAAGAGTATTTTAAAAATGATCCGGTATTTAATAGGTAGCCAATGGAGAGAAGCTAGAACTGGGGTATTGTGTTCAAAGCGTTTAGTTTTAGTTAAGATTCAAGCAGCTGCATTTTGTACCAG